>QEPC01003610.1:586582-661786 GCA_003113815.1 Sphenodon punctatus
GGTCTCTGTGCTCGCCTGACCACTTTAGCTCCTTCCGGCCTTCTCTACTGCTGCACCGTCCCTTCCATCCACAGGCAGGGTAAACTATCAGCCCTCTCATGGGCAGGGGCGTCATCCCAACCAGCGGCCAGACTCCCGTTTCCCTAAGGCTCCTCAACACCGCCGTAGGCATCCACAAAGTCTTATAGCTGGGATCCCGGAAGCAGGGGGCGGGTCTCTGTGCTCACCTGACAGCTGTAGCTCCTTCCGGCCTTCTCTACTGCTGCCGGAAGTACCCTGTCCACAGGCAGGGTAAACTATCAGCCCTCTCGCGGGCAGGGGCGTCCTCCCAACCAGCGGCCAGACTCCCGTTTCCCTAAGGCTCCTCCGGGTCCCTTTATCAAATCATCCTGTAATCTGGCAGAGATGACAGGGAAAGCGTGTGATAAATGTCTGCCAAATTACTTGCAAACAGAATGGAATATAGAAATGTTACAGTCGGAAATGCATTTTCAAGTGAATAGCTTATAACATCAGAACACTTTATCCAATCTTTTTCAAATTTGGAACGAATGGTACACTAATGAAATGACATTATTGTACCAGGTTTCATGCATATTGGATAGAAGATAAAAAAGGTATAGCCAGGAATGTGTACGAAGCTTTCCTTAAAATCACAACATTCAATTGCTTCTAGAATCAGTCCCCTTTATCCAATATTTTTGAAATAATGTACACATAGTGCCCTCCAATGGGGGTATAATCTTTTCACTAACCTACTTTTCACTAACCAGTACAGTTCTGCTGGATGAGACCTTCCAGAACCTATGGTAGGTGGTGAGGAAAACTCTTTGCCGCTTTCCTAGCCATACCATAGCCCTGCAAAATGTATCCAGAAAGGATATTGAATATATTAAAATAACAATTCTTTATCCTTCAACTAATACTAAAAGAATTTTTATAGCTGATATGCAGTCGATGATAATGAAGTGCAAAAACTTATCACATATAGAGTATATGGAAGTCAAGGAGAATGAAGGACAAATTTAGCATCTAAAATATGGCACAGAAAGAGATTAAAATTCATTGACCAGTAAGGCAGGATATCTGTCCTGATCAGACATCCTTTTTAAGCCATTACATTTTGAACTGCCAGCAAAGAAATATTTAATGTGTTTCATAAATAGATCAAATGTTCTGAAGTATAAATGCTGAAGAGAAACTTGCAAAACTGGACCTATTAAAATGGTAATAATTGTCTTGATAATGTGCTTATGTTTTAAAAATTCCATCCACATGTATTAATGTACATTTTCAAATGATTACAGAGTTGTAATGTAACAAAGCTGCTGCACAAAAAGTTATTATCAGATACTATTCCGAGAGCTCTGCATAGTTCTGCAGTCTCCACAATGAATCTAGTGCATAAAATGGCCATTTTGCTGATACTGCTCTGTGCATCTTCCCCCCTTGGCACTATATTTTAAATAGGAGGATGATGAAACATTTTATTTTCAACTCGCTCAAAGAAAATTGGAAATAATGGAGATAAAAAAATAAATTCCTAAAAGTCATTGGCAATTTCCCTATAAAGTAGAACATTTGTTGTGGGATGTTTGCTTACATCTCTGTTTTTCATTTTCTAGTTTGCAAGACATATCAAGAAATCTGAAGGCCAGAAAATCCCAAAGGTTGAGTTACAGATTTCAATTTATGGTGTAAAAATTTTAGATCCAAAAACAAAGGTAAGGACCCCAGCTTTACTAAATTACTTTTTCTACATCGGTGATTAATTGAATATTACTTCGTATGCTGTTTCATATGCTTATCTTGTAAAGTTTGTTGGAATGAAAGTCTCCATACCTGACTGAAAAACTTCAAAACTATCTGCACGCATTACCATGAAAAGCAATCTTTTTACCAACATTTACCAAACATTGATGAGATACCACAGTTTTTTCTATATACAGAATGAGACACGGTTTCTCAGCTTTTTTCCATACTAGGGCCAGCCCTGATTTCTCTCCTGCTAAGCAATATAGGAAAGACAAAGAGTGCAACCACACGACCTGAGGAGTGTCCGATCTCCGTTTGGCCCCACTGCAGACTAGGTCAGCTGCCACACTGCTGGGCCAGAGTGGGAAGCTGGGCAGATGGTCACTTTCCCTGTGAGGTAGCTCGGTTGGAAATCCTAGATGCTGGCCACATTAGCAGGCCCCCAGCCCTGACCCACCTCCCTCCAAAATTCTGCCCACACTGTGATGTGGCTGCAGGCAACAGCACTGCTGCTCAAAGCCTCACCATGGAACTCGCTGCATGGCAGGACATAGGGTCCCGGGCACATGGGCTACCACGGCTTGGGCAGCCTTACCCCACTTGGGGTAAGGCTGCTACACAATGCATCTTCGGCCTTTTTTTGAGGATGCGTTGTGTAGCAACAGGTGCTTACCCCGACACGCAGTAGGGGGAACAACTAGCAGCTGCCGTCCACATGATGCACTGCATTGTGTGGTCCAGCTGCCCAGCGTGGGTTATGGCTGCCTAAAGCATGGTAGCCTGCACAAGGCATTTAGTGCGACTGCATCCAGAGTATCATGCTGCACTCTACTATCCTGAGGATAGCATGTATTAGACTGAGTATTCCTCAAGTAGAAAGTAATTATAGTAACCATGTTGTATTTGTTGGCAAATGAGGTTTTAGTGATGACTGATAAATATGTCCAAAAGCTGCCCATCTTTTGTAGCTGAGTTTGGACTTTATTTATATTTATACTGAAAAGGATATTTTTGTTTTATTTTTCTGTCTTTATTTTACTCAGAGCAGGGGTGGGAAATCTTTTTTCCTCCCACAAGCCACTTTGATAATTAGTACAAGCTCCATGGGCCAGACAGGAGTTGGAAGGGCCTTAAGGGAGTGTATTCAGGACAGGGGAGGAAAGGTATATTCCAGATCATGGATGCATGGCATGGATCCATCTCCTATCTTCATACCTTCATTTATTGTCCCTTCCCCTGAGTTCACTCTTTCAGTGATTGAAAGCAGAACTGCACCCACAAACCAGAATCAGGAAGTGGAAAGAGGCCAAATAGGACAAAGGGCCCACAGGTCGAAGGTTCCCCACCCCTGGCTTAGAGATTCGGCTTGTGCTAAATTTAGGGGCATCTACATTAGCTGATACCATCTTGTTCTATTAGTTCTTGACTCAGAATTCAAAGAGGTTTAATGATATGTGTATCAGCGGGTCTTCCCAGGGCCATACAGGGGCATTGGGGTCTCACTGGTGAATTAGCATATCCCACTGACATGCCCCTTCAGCCCTCAACCAGACTGTCTCTCACCTTTGGAATCAACACTCCATAGTTCATAGGAGAATCAAGTCAACAGTCTCTTTATCCAGTTCCTTAATATCCATGGGCTGCCGACTTGTCTGCCTCCACCCTGCAGGCCCAGCACAGTCTTGCCAACCACATCCCCAATACAAGTCCCCTCAGCCCATGGGCTCCAGGACAGCAAGGCCCTGGATCTCTGCAAGCCTTCCCAGGAAGGAGGCACCTTCCCTGGGCATAGCCCTCCTCAGTACCTGGGCCACAGTCCTTCTTTCAGGTTCTCCTTCTCTTCAGCACCCTGGAGAGCATAGGGTGGGAAGGGTCAGCTTTAGGCTTCTCCCCAGCAGAGGCCATGGGGATGTTGCCTCCCTGGCTTCCAGGCATAGACCACAGCCATCTCTGCTTTCCAGTTTCTTATATCTCCAGAGTGGGTGTGGCCAGCTTCCTTGGCTGTCTTCCCTTAAAGGGCCAGTGTCCTGCCCACGCTCTTCCTTTTTCTCCCAGCCTGTTCCAGCCTAGGCTGGTCCCTCACTATGGGAGCTGCCTCTGCCATGCCCCTGGGTGTGCACAGCCCTCTGGCTGACCCACTCAGCCCCCTTCTTAAAGGGGCCACAGCTGCGCCGGACTGCTCCCTGCTACAATATGTTTTCCTAAACTGATTGTAAAAATAACCTAGGTTTGATTATTAAGCATTTAGCAACACCTTAAAATAATGAAACCCCTTATGTTTGTTTATTTTTGCATATAAATTGTTCTGCTGTTGTTTTTATTTGAAGATTGTAAGTGCTGTTTATTACTACACTGTTAGTTTTAATTCAAGGTAATTCCCATTTGCAAATCTTTCTCGTTGCACTCTTTGAAAAGCCAGTGGTTGTCAGAGCAGAGAAGGAACATTAACAAGACTCCTTGTAGCTGTCTTTAATTATACTTTTCAAAGAATAGTGGCAAAAAAGAGGACAATTAATTCCATTTTTTTCCATCCACATGTATTAATGCAAATTTTTAAAATAACAGTTTTAAATTCTCAAAACTATTTCTCTCTTTATAATTCATTCTTCAAGAGATTAACATAAAACTGTGGAAATGAAGTCTCTGAAGGGAACAGAAACATTTTAAAACTTTTGACAATGTTATTTTAACAAGCTTTAATAGAAATCCAAGTCAAAGAAGTTGCTCGCTTTCTTCCCTTACACTACATAAACCCTATAATTTTGTTTAAAAATTGAATTTGAATTGACTTCCTCACTTGCAGTGAGAGTGAAATGTATGCAGTGTAATGACAATATTCATAGGAACATATTTATTGTGTTTTCTGTAAATAAAGGAGAAGTGGTGTATTCCAAAGCAAACTAATTATCCATTTGTACTCTTGTGTAAATGATTGAAATTTAATCAGCTTAGTGAGACACAGACTTTGCAGATGTTTTTTGAAAACAATTAATCCCATATTGTTTTTCAGATGTTTTAACAATAGCTTTTTTCTCTTTTATGGGAATAACTCATTTAATTACATTACTGAGTACTGTGAGAAATAGTAGCTGAAGGAATACATGTTAACCTGAACTTGTTTGCTGCATCATCATCATTATCAATCATCTTCATCATCATCATCATCTAGTTATACATATATAAAGAAATGTATTACTTAGTCATAGACCATTATAATTATTACACCTCACATCTAGTCCAAATTCAGATATTGCAATGGCAAATACAAAACTATACATAAAATAAAATTCCGTAAATCAGACTTTTGACTAGAAATATCTAGAATAACTCAGTACAATATAATACAATGCAGTAAAATATAATAAAAACAAGCTAATTACAAAATGTATCTTCTATAGCTATATCATTGCAAGCTGGGCAGAATTAGGCAAAGGTTGGATAAACCAACAGGTCAAGTAAAAAAACAACTCATAACACATTAAAATTAAACTAGGAGGGACCACAAGGGATTCCCAACTATACCAACAGCCATCTCCTGTTACACAGAAGACAAGAACCATTTTGATGGTCTTGGGGGAGATACTGCGGGATGGGCAAAATAGTATACAAGACAAAGCAGTGCCTCTTCCCTCAAGTTCTAGACATACATAACTTCATAAGTAAGACCGCAAAAGTCCTAAGGTTTCTTTAGTTTTAATTACATGGAATAGAAACCTAGCAGTGCTGGTTGAAATATCTGAATCACTATCTCCAAGGAGTTATACTTCCTTCTGCCTATCTGACTGATTCATTCCTCGGAATAGGGGGGCAATATACAACGGTCTCCAGAAGTCATATACTGGACAGACAAAAGGAATATGAGATGCCGGGATTCCTCTCCATCTGCCTTCGGTGAGAGCCGAGCAGAAAGCGTTGAACCTGCCCAAAGTTAAGGCTACCCTGGTTCTAACCATTTTAGGGTTAGACAGATATGAGGCTCCCTTAGGGGGAATTATAAATTCTGGAAATAATTTCAATACCTTTTGGGAAGAGATTAGTTCTCGGGTTCTTTGGATTTCCAGATCTCTTGAGCGGATCTTAATTTCAACCCAAGCTTTACTAAAGGGTCTGGCCAAAATATAGACTGCTGAGATTCCCATTGAATTGAGGATTCTTTCTACTTCCACTGGCCATTTGCCCAGTGCTGAGTGGACTGTTTGCTGGGGTATTGAGCCAGACTTGAGTAGATGCAGCTTTAGCCAGAATTTGATAGCAGCTAATTTGGCGATGTCCAAAATTCCTGTCACTCCCGCCTCTACTCTAAGGAGAGAGGCTGGTGTACTTTTGGGGACATGGAGGATTAATCGGAGCATTCTATTTTGCTCTGTCTCAAGTTCCTTTAACTTATCTAAACTCCACACTTGTGCCCCATAAAGTAACTGGGGAATCAATTTTGACTTAATTAGTTTTAATGCAGGCTTAAAAAGTCTTCCACCCTTGGACCAGTAAAACCCAGCAATTCCTAGCCTTGATGCTCTGACTGCTGCACATACTGATCTAAAGTGAGCATTCCATGAAGGGGCAGCAGAGATCATTATGCCTAAATATTTAAATTGCCTAACCTGTTCTATATTATTATCCTCCATGATCCATTTATGCAAATTCTGCCCTCTGCTAACCACCAGCACCTTTGTTTTGGTATAGTTTGTTGACAATAGCTCCGCTCTACAGTAGGCGCAGAAAGCCATCATAAGCCTTCTCAGCTCTATCTGAGAGCGCACTAATAAGGCTGTATCGTCTGCATAAAGGAGAGCTGAGAATGCCCGTTTACCCAATTCAACAGGTGGTGTACCGGATTATAATCAAGATAAATGGAATATGTCTTGCAAATAGACCCAAACTCTAAATCTCAGACCTAAAGTTAACTACCCAGCAACCATAGAACCAAGATTAAAATAGTTTAGTTCCTGGTTCCCAGTTGTTGTTGGGCTCAGAATAACACACCCAGGGAAATCAGTGACTTAGCCAAACTTTGAAATTGCCTGACTCCCAGTTTCTCCTTGTCAGAGACCGGAAATAGGAAAAGGGTCCACAGCAGGGGGTAGCACAGAGGCAGGCATCAGGTATCAATACTAGAAACTAGGAATGGGACACCGGAGAGAATACTGGATTTACCAGTATTGGATCTGCCCGGTATCGGATTGACTGGTATCGGCATACCAGATTTTTAACATTGGTCGCTTTACCGGTTTTTTTTACATTGTGGCCATTCACTTTAATGGCCATGATGTAAAAAAAACCGGTAAAGCGGCCAGTGTTAAAAATCAGTATGCCGATACCGGTGATTATCGGATTATCGCATTAATCTGATATACCTGATTTTCGGGTGTATTGGATTTATCCGATACCGATATTCCCACCTCTATTAGAAACCCATAGGCAGGTCAGAAGCTAAGACCATTTTTTTATGAACGAGATTTCTCCTGCAGCTTGAACATGCGATGCTGGAAAAACCCCACGGAGGGGCTTTAGACTGGAATTCACCCCGGTGCCATTAGAAACAGCGGCACCATGTGACTCCCAGGTGTTTTGAGATGCAGCGTAGATAAGACCTCGATTTAGAGGTCTTATCTACATCACGTCTCAAAACTCAATATAGTTTTGAGATGCAACATAGTTTCCCAGCTCTGCATGTTTAAACTGCGGGAGAAATCCTGCTCGTATGAAAGTAGTCTTAGGGTTGCTGCCAGAAGAAAGTCTGTAGCTAGGAATCCAAAGCCAATAAACCATGTAGGGTGAGGCTAGGTAGAAGTGAAGCAGGCTAGCTGGGTCTAGAGCACAGGGCTAGGAAACAATGAAAGGTAGCAGGCTAGCTGGGTCTAGAGCACAGAGCTAGGAAACAATGAAAGGTAGCAGGATAGCTGGGTCTAGAGCACAGAGCTAGGAAACAATGAAAGGTAGCAGGCTAGCTGGGTCTAGAGCACAGGGCTAGGAAACAATGAAAGGTAGCAAAGTGAGCGAGCAGGAATTAAGCCAAAGCTCAGAGCGGGGTCCAGTGCTGCAGCAACCAAGTAATCATCTAATCTCTAAGACCTTTTGTGCTTCCTGTGAGGCACTTACAAAGCTCCAACCCACCAGTGAGAGAAAAAGGAGCACTAAATATCCAGGAGCTAGAAACATGAGCTTATGGTTGAACCCACACCCTTAGTTCCAATATTTGTAGCACTTGGACTGCAGACAACTCCAGGGTGGTACCGAGATCAGTTCTCTAGCCCTTTACTTCCATCTGCCTGGCTTTGAGGGGCAAGTCCCCTCACACCCCCATGCAAATTGCCTCTTACTGTCTTTCTCTCACCCTAAGCCCAGTGTTTGCAACCCATCTCCTGAAGCATGCCCTCCTTACTGCTCTTATCGCCACAAAAACAATGATGAAACACTTCATCTTCCTTCCTTTAGGAGGGTATGGCAGAGGCTTCACAGGAGGTGTGAAAGCCTGTTGGTGTACTTAAAGAGGCAGCACTGGGTGGAGAAGATTCTTGAGTTAATGGGAAGGAAGCTTGGGGAAAGCTGGACTAGCATTAAGATCAAGCAAGGGATTAACTACCCTCATTAAAAGTTAGTGGTGGTGGCCTCCCTAGAGCAGGGAGGACCAAGTAGGATATTTCCTGTGACCTCACTCTACCCAGCTCTGCCTCCCAGGTTCTGGATGAAGAAGGGGAGAAGAAGTCTGGAAGCAGCACCCAACACACATGCCTCTCTCAAGGACGAGAGCTCTGAGCAACTGTGGCCCTTTTTACATGGGCCTCTCCCACTCATAAACACGCAGAAATCTGTGTGTTCCTGAGTGGGAGGCCCGTGTGAAGGACACAGCGTAGGTGCGCACGATGAGTAGGGATGCTCAATTTAAATGTAAGGACATAACTGGTCAATGTAGTTGTTTGATGGTGTCATATTTACATGCTGGTAGTCACCTGTGTACTGGGGAGATGTATTTGATCTAGTGCCACAGAATGGAGATGTGAAATGTAAATGAAAGAGAAATTTGATCTAGTGCAACAGAATGGAGATGTGAAATGTAAATGAAAGAGAAATTCTTGCCATGTTGGAAGTAGAGTACTGATGTAATACTAGATAGGGTGGAGCGTACTGTGCTAGCTTTGGTGTTTTCCCCAACCTGCAAAGGAAGAGGATTGGAGCTAAAAGACCAAGGCAAAGTGTGGGTGCATGGAGCCTAAGTTGTAAGCGAGCACAGTATGCGAAGCCATACAACATCTTTACTGCTTACATGGTGTGGAAGATAAGGCGGGAGCCTTAACACACAATTTCTAGGTTTGTTAAAGTTTGCTTGGTATGAATCTGCCTTAACTGAGTTTGTAAAACCGTTGGTTTTTTGTTTCTCTAATTATTGTTTATATATAACTGCATAAACACATAACAAGGCAAAATCGATAGATCCATAAGCGAAAAACAAGAATTCTACATGGTAAAATTCAATTTTGTTGTTGTATGTTTTTCCCTAAATAAGTATGTGAGAGCACAGTGGATGGATACAGCAGGCAGATGGGCTGGTGTTTGGCTGCTGTGGGGGATTGAATGAGGTTGAGCCGATTAAAGATCAATCCTGAGATGACAGAGGAGATGCTGGTGGGCAGGGTCAGTGATCTGGAAGAGGGAGATGCTCCCATTATTGAGGCTGTCCACCCTCCTTTGGTTCCATCTGTGCAGAGTCTGGAGGTGCTTCTGGACTCACAGCTTTACCTGGATTCTCAGGTGTAGGATGTGGCCAGGAGTGCATTTCGCCAATTACATCTGGTGAGGAGGCTCCACCCATATGTCTCAGACTTCGGTCTCACCACTGTCATCCATGCATTTGTCACCTCATGGCTGGACTATTGCAATGTGCTGTATGTGGGGATGGCCTGGTGATGGTTCAGAAGCTGCAGCTGGTGCAAAATGTGGTGGCCCATCTCTTGTCTGGGACAGGCCAGAGGGAGCACATTCAACCAGTGCTCCGAGCATTGCACTGACTGCCTATTGTCTTCCGGGCCCAATTTAAGGTGCTGGTTTTGACCTTTAACACCCTACAAAGCCTGGGTCCTGCTTACCTGAGGGATTTCCTCACCCCCTGGTCCCCTGATCAGCCCCTGCAGTTGTCCTGGAGCACCCTCCTGGAGGTCCCACGTTATTGGCAGGTCCGTTCTGACAGGAGGACATTTTTGGCGGTTGCACCATCACTGTGGAATGCCCTCCCGGTGGAGGTATGCCTCAGCCCAGATCTCCTTGCCTTCTGTAGCAATCGTAAAACCTGGCTCTTTCGTCAGGCGTTTGACAGGGTAGGGAGGGAAAGGTGGGATGGGTTAGGTGGTGGGATCACTTTTTACGCAGATCTTTTATGTATATATGTACTTTTTATATATTGTATTATATGTATTTGATATTGTGTTTTATAGTTGATTTTATAATAAGGTGTTAGCCGCCCCGAGTCACCATGGGCAAAAGGGAGCAGGATACACATTTAATAAATAAATAAATGAATAAATAAATAAATAAAAAATAATTTTGTTATTATTAAACTATTAAGCTGCAATAGTGTGCAACACTTGCATGCGTGACCAGACATCCTCATATTTTTCCAGGCATTTCTATTAGACAAGGTCATTTTTTTCCATTCATGCGGTGGTAGAGAACTCGCTCAGCCAATCATAATATGCTGGAAAAAATTCAGACTTTCATTTTCTCAGGATAACTATTTTAGCCACCAGAACAGCCACTGCAATCCATTTCCTATTGCTATTTTGTGTGCTTGATGAGCTAGTTTTACCAAGAACACACAGGGTCACAAAAGGAAAGATAGTGACACCCAAAGTTTTTGAAAGGGCACTGAATATAGTCTTCCTGGACATTTGCTCTTTTTGACAATTGAAGAGAAAAAGATCGGTATGTGGCTTCCTATATCTACAGCAATTGCTTTGTGTTGCTAATCCAACCTTAAACAAACATTCTGGAGTCCAGCATTTGATCAATTGATCGGGCAAGTATTAGTCAAATATTGTCCAAAAATAGTCAAGTATTTTAAAGCATTAACTTAGGACAATAACAAAGAGAGACTTCAATCATCAACAGATTATACATTTATACTAATTACAAAAGCAAATTAGTTAACCGTCATTTCGAAACAATGAAATTAATGTTTAAAAAATTGTCGTGGATTATTATAACTTTTATCTGTGTGTGAAAAACAGACATGACAGTAGCCTGTGTTAACCTGCCTTAGCCTAGGACTCACCTTCACATTTGTTCTTCACCATCAGATGTTTGCCCACGTTCACCCTGGGGCAGGCTGCCAGTCACTACGGGATGCATTGGTGGCAGAGGTCAGAGACGCAGTACACAATAAGACCTGGCCACCTGGGCTAATGCTCTCTCTCCCATCTGTTTTGTGGCCTTAATGCCACGCTCTGAGGCAAAGTCAAAGGATTGGGTCCCCACACTCATTCTGGCTCCACCAAACAGTGGATTGGGGTGGGGTGGGGCATGGAGTAGTACGCTTTCCCTGGCCCTGCCAAACAGCTGATTGGGGGGCTGGAGGAGCACGCACACCCAGCCCCACTGAACACCTGATTGGTGCTGAACTCCGATCCACTGTTCAGCAGTGCCCAAAGATCGCATTCCTCCAGCCCCGCCCCTCTATCAGCTGTTTGGTGCACACACTCAGCCCGCCAAACAGCTGGTGGGGGGCATTCCTCAGGTCCCCAATAAGCTTCTTTGGTGCACTCACCCAGCCCACCAAACAGCTGATCAGGCTGTGGTGGTTCTACATAGGGAGCAATGACCACCTTGTGCTCATGGGCCCCCAGCTCCTCACCTGTGGTCAAAGTAAAAAAACAAAACAAAAACCCCGCAGATTCAAACCTCGGTGCTACCGTGCCAATTGCAGCCTCTGGAGCACTTGTACATGTGCAGAAGCACTGTGCTAGCTTAGTGGCTTCTGTGCATGAGCCAGGAAGCTAGCGCTGATGAATGCACACTGCACAGCTGAGCTGAGGGGGCCAGGTAGGGAACGTAAGAGAGAGGAGAGGAGCAATGGCACAGCACAGAACTGGGGAGGAGCCAGTGTGTGCCGCAAGTTGGCGGAACTGGGGAGGCGCAGCTGCTGTTCTGCGCATACCCGAGCGGTGGGTCGTTCCTCCAGAATGCTCACCCAACGCGTCATTGTGGAGGTGTGGCCAGCAGCGCAGGGCAATGGGTTCCTATGGAACCCCTTGCTCATGAGTTTTAATGTCCGGGAGGGGCGGTTTTGAAAACTGCCTCCGCAGTCAGCCAGCAGAGAGAGTATCCTTGGCTTGGCTTGGCTTGGCTTGGCTTGGAGGAGGGGGGAGGGAGCCTGGAGGAGGATCCAGAAGAAGGGGAGGGGTCCTAGAATCAAATGGACCAGGCTCAGCTTAGCAGCGTGCCCCAGTGTGTACTCCATTGCTGTGCTCATTCAACCACATTGGTGCCGCCACATGCGTGTGTGAGAGAGGTCAGAGGTGGGTCCTGCCTGCTCAATTTCTGTATGTTTTTGAAGGCCCTTGGGCTCCTCAATTTTTTTCTTTTTACACTCATGGGTGCATAGCAGATTGGGAGCTCATGGAGGGCAGTGTCAGAGAAACTGTCCGATAAGAATCTTTTTAAAAAAAAGAAAACAAAAGTTGTGCTGTCTACAGCTTTGCTTTCTTTGGGGAGGGGGGAAAGAAGGAGAGTTGAGATTTGTTTGCCCCCCCACCCGGCCTGTTGCTGACCTCATGTAGCCTAGGGCCTGGCTGTAGTCTGTGTGGCACTGGCATCCATGATTAATGTAAAAATGATTTTTTTTAAAGAAATAAATACTTTCTTTGCCTTGTTTTGGGGGTGGTGGAGGTTAGGGGGAGGATAGTTGAGATTTGTTTGTCCCCAGGCCTGTTGCTACATTTTTGGCTCTCTCCCCATCCCCCCCCCCCCTTGATGGGCAGATAGATTGAGTGCCTGGGGGTAGGCTGGACTGCTGGGCAGATTGGGGAGGAAGGGGTAGATTTGCGGCATCCATTGCACATTTCTCCACGTGGACTGGCTGTGACTTCTGAGTTGCATAACTTGTTTTTTCTTATCCCCCCCCCCCACAAATTGGGAGCCCAGGGATCCTTTATTACATTTTTGGGTCCCCCCAGTGGACAGAGAGTGGTTAGGGTGGGATGCCGTGCAGATGGGGGTAGATTTTTGCCCCTTGTGCCCCTATAAGTTTTTGAGGACTTCTATGGCTCCTCTTTTAAAATATTTGGGGTTTTCGGGTGGGTAGAAATTGGTGGGGAGGTTGAGATTTTGTGCCCCTGCCCTGCCCCAAGTATGCACTGCTGTCCCTGGCCCTGTTTCTTTAATTTAATTTAATTTAATTGAATTTAATTGAATTTAATTTAATTAGTTCTCTGAGAAGCTTTGCGTTGCCTCCTTTAACCTGGGCAGATTTGTGGGTGGAGGAGAAAGATTTGTGAGTTTTTTGTGTGCTCTCCTGTTCCCCCAGTGCTGCACACCGACCACATTTATTTATTTATTTATTTATTTATTTATTTATTTTTATTTTAAATATTTGTAGCCCACCTATCCTGCCACAGGCAGCTCTGGGCAGTGCACAGCAATACAAATCAACAATTTAAAACAACTTTAATATAACCAACTCTGGGAGGAATAAAAACGCCTCCAACCACCAACACCCTAACCCATTCCCCCCAACCATTTAGTTCTGTTATTTGCTAAAAATGTTTATTTTGTTCTGAGAGGCTTTGAATTGCCTGGTTTTACCCTGTGGGTAGACTAGGGGTGGAAGGGAAAGGTTTGTGTGCTCTCCTGTTGCCCCCATGCTGCACACTGGCCACATTTGGTTTTGTTATTTGCTTAAAATGGTTTAAAACAGACAACATGATGCTAACTCAACTTTAACACTGCTTTAATGTTTCTTATGCATATTGCAGGGCTGCATAGGACTCCAATACAGTCCTGAAATATGCATAAGAAGTGTTAAATCAGTATTAAAGTGGAGTTGGCATCGTGTCTGTTTTCACCCAATGTTTAGGGGGGGTTTGAGAGGTTGTTTGCCCCATGCAGACTCATTTGGGCCTGTCTCTTGTTGTTTTGCTGAAACTTTTTTTTTCTTTTAAAATGTTTGGTGTTGTCTGGTTCTACCCTGGGCAGATTTGGGGGTAGAGGGAATAGGTTTGAATGCAACCATTTTGCCCTGTTTGCCCCATGCAGACTCACTTGGGCCTGTCTCTTGTTGTTTTGCTGAAACTCTTTCTTTTTAAATGTTTGGTGTTGCCTGGTTTTACCCTGGGCAGATTTTGGGGTAGAATGTGGCTGCTTTGGCCCCCCTGTTTGCCCCATGCAGTCTCACTTGGGCCGGTCTCTTTTTGTTTTGCTAAAACTCTGAAAGTATGTGTCCTGTATTCCATTGATCATATAAGTGTGAAATTTTAATCCTGGACCCACCTAGGCCTGCCCACTTCTGACCCCACCCAGTGACCCACCAGCCTCAGAAGCCACCAGCCACCACTGTGATCAGGTGTTCTGTTTGGTGCAAGCAGCCAACCTGCCGAACAGGTGATCGGGTGAACCCTCAGAAGGACCCCATCAGCTAATTGGCAGCAGCTCTTCCCGGAAGCCCAATCCTGATGAGCAGCAGAGGCCAGGGAGTCCTATCCCATGTGGACTACTCCTTGGGCTGACCTGAGGTATGGGGGGACCTATACCCCCTCACCCGGGTTGGAGGGAAGGGGTATTTGTGTGAATAGACTTGCCCACCAACCCAAAGAGTAGGTGGCCCAGGGTGGTGCCTTGGCACCATCATGTCTGATTTCACCCAATGTTAGGTTACTGTAAATGTAAACGATATTCAAGACTGAACAGTTCTTCTTCTCCTTGGCTTTTAACCTGGAATCCCAGGTCAGTCTGAACAGTTACAAACATTTTAAAAAATGAAATTAGACAGAAATAAGACAAAGTAACCGAAACTTTTTTAAAAAGTCAGTTTTTTAAGGCAGTTATTCTAAGTAGGCAGCAGGCCAACTCTTCAAGCATTTTGCTTTGCATTATCTTCATCAGCTTCAACTGCTTTATCATCATCATCATCATCAATCTTCTTCTTCTTCTTCTTCTTCTTCTTCTTCTTCTTCTTCTTCATCAAATTTGTCATCAGTATTTCCTGTTTCCTCTTCATCTGAATATTGAGTTGACTCTTCTTCACTTTCTATTTTCTTTTCTAATCTGAAACTGTGATACCCTGGCCCCTGGCAGTGAAGGTGTTCAGTTTATTTCTCCCCTTGCTGCAGACAGTCCTCCAGCTGGGCAGCTCTTCCTTTGACCGGCAGGGGGCAGAAGAAATAGTAGACCTTTGCGCATGCGCCTCCGAGCTACCCCGTTCTGCTATCTCCAGTTTGTTCTTGTGCCGCGAACTGGCAGGTCACTTTTCTTGGAGCTCTGTGAGCAAGCAGCGGCATTGGCGATATGCCACCAGGATTGACGAGGCCAAGGGGGTTCCTTTTCCTGTCACGCCGTTCCATCTACCAGAGGTGCCAGGATCCTGGGTGGCTCTCGCGCAGTAGCCCAAGAGCAAGGAGAAGCCTGGGAAGGGTGATACGTTCGGGCTTTTCTCCTCCATCCCAAACAGCCTTCTGCCGCGGCAGTAAGGCAGTTCATTCCGGCCCCTCCTACTCTCGGCACAGGAGGTGATTGCAGCCGGCTACCTGTTCCCTCCCTCAGAGCCGCGGTGGGAGAGCAGGGAGAGTTATGGATGTCACCTCCAGGAAAGAGGTAAGTCCGTCCCAGCCCGTGGGGGGGTGGTTTCATTACGGTGGTTCCCTGCTCAATCTCGGTACAGAATTCTGATGAGGGATATTTACTGCCCTCTTTTATTCTCTGGCAGGTTGCAGCGCAGGGAGAACTGGCAGCATCTTCTGCTTTACCTGCCCCTGAGGGTTTGGGGACCCAGACTGATCTTGTTGCTAACTTTAATCACTCCATGGGAAAGATAATGGAGTCTCTCTCATGGCTCTGTGAGAGAGAGGGAAAAAAGAGAAAGGGGTCCCTAGGGGGCACTGTTTCCCGCCTTTTGAACTCTCCCCAGGCCTCTGATCCTAGCAGTTCAACCAACGAGAGGGAAGGGAACCTTGAGACAGAGGCTTCCCAGACTCTTCTGTCTGATTCTGACGCCAACTCTTTGCACCATCAATCGGAGATTGAGGAACTGGTGTGGCAGGATCCTCCTCAGTCTAGCAGGGACCAGGATAGGCAATTTCCACTAGCTTTCCGGGAGGAATTGATGAACCAGGTGGTTAAGACTTTCCGCCTGGAGGAAAAACCCTCAAAAGATCAATCATCAGACTCAGAGGAGGAGGAGGATTGTTAACTCATCCCCTCGTTCAGGGAAGGGATGTAAGGATTCCTCTGGACAGGGCCTTTGAAAAGTTGGTTCTGACAGAGTGGAAATCTGCAGCGAGGGTGTCTTGATTGAACAAAACTCAAGAGACCCTTTATAGTTTCTCTAGAAGAAAGGAGGGATTATTTTAAAATCTTAAAGTGGATGCAGCTGCCGCTTCCCTGGTGAGACAGACAGTCTTCCCTACAGAGGGTGACTGTTTTCCTAAGGACACCTCAGACAGGGCTATCGAGTGCTAATGATATCGCGCCTGCCCGGGGAGAAGCTTGAGGCACTGCACAAGAAGATACAGGTGTGCAGGGTGGTCAAAAAGGTTACGGTCCGTAATTTGCAGTCATTACTGGGCAGTCTAAATTTTGCGTGCAGGGTAATAGCGCCCGGGCAAGCCTTTTTGTCCAGGCTGTATGCGCCATTGGCAGGGAACCCTCCACAGTATCACCATGTAAGGGTACATGGTACATGAGGGAGGATTTGGGGACCTGGGCGGAGTTCCTGAAAGATTACAATGGGGTAAGTTTTTGGCGGGATAAGTGGCATTTAGGAACCCAACTTCAGGTACACACTGATTCAGCAGGGGGTGTTGGTTTCGGTATCTACTTTGGGTGGTGGTGGTGTGCAGCCCCGTGGCCGCCATCATGGATGTCTGACCTACTTTCCTCACTGCCACCGAAGTGTGGTGTCTGAAATTGCCCGCCTTGGGGCACATGGGGGATCAGTCCTTCCCAGTTCACCTGACTGGATCCTCTGTCTCTACAGCACCTCCTAGATATGACTTTGCCAGAGATATAGCTTTGAATTTTTTTCATACCATTAAAGCCTATTTTGATAATGGCCTACCTCATAGCGTTGTTGTGAGGGTGACCAAAATAAGGATTGTAATGCATTTTTTAACACTGAAAGTGCTATATAGATTATTATTAGTAGCAGTAGTAACAACAACAACAACAACAACAATAATAATAATAATAATAATAAATAATTTGCACATGTCCATTATTTCCCATCTACGTTTTCATCTGGGGTGCTTTTGCACTGGAGGTGAATAGTGATTTGTATACATGGGTGAGCATTTGTGTATTGAGGTGGTCTTGGATTGACTGGTCCATAGGGGATAGTGTTTTTACATTGTGGACTGTGGAGGGATTCTATTAATTGATCATGAAGGTATGGCTTCAATGGTTGTGGCTTCCAGGGAAGGGTGTGTGGCTTCTGTCCCTCTTTATGTAGTTGAAATTTTAGAAGGCACAGAAGCAGTCTGTATTAATTGGAGAGATTGATGAAAGTTTCATTAGTATGTGAAATCATCAGCCGCCTAAAAAGCTTTGAGATGGGTTCTTTAGCAACATCTAAATGATATGTGAACCTGAGTTGCTTAGATGCTTTTGAAAATCATAACCTTCTGTTAAAAATCTGGTACTCATTCTGCAGTGAATTTATTATGGCCAGAGCAGGCTAAACACACAGAGCCTTTCCCAATCCTTGATAGACATTCCCATATATCTACTGTCTGCCCTCCTCTGCAGACGGCCACAACCTGATTGTAACCAAGCCAAGCACACACGCACCTGAATCTTTGCATCCGCTTGAATGTTTGTCTGTCTTCTCCCCTGTCTCTCCCACTGTCCCCCCTCCCTGTCTCCCCCTCCTTGTCTTTTAGATTGTAAGCCACAGGCAGGGGCCGCGTCTGTTTCTATGTTCTGTTCAGCACCAGGCCACATGACTGACGCTATATAAAGTCTGGGGCTTTTGTGTGTAAATTCTACCACAAAGTAGTACACTTTATAGGATTATTTACTATATCAGAATATAAATATGCCATCACAATATTGCCTTATGGAAGACATAAAGACAATAGTTTGTCAAGATAAAATAAACAACATGTGGCTACAAGTATTTATTTTTTTAGCATCTATTAAGCATTATTTTTTATAAATATTATTTTTTCTAAATAATGTATTGAAATTAACTCCTTTAATTTGATTGCTCAATTTTCATTTTCAGGAAGTCCAGCACAATTGTCAGCTCCACAGGATATCGTTTTGTGCAGACGATAAAACTGACAAGAGGATATTCACTTTCATATGCAAAGATTCTGAGTCAAATAAACACTTGTGCTACGTATTTGACAGTGAAAAGTGTGTAAGTATGCCAGATGTGTGGCACAAATTTGGGAGGACAGAAGCTGAAGGAGATTAATCTGGTTTGAGTGTCCTTAAACTTAGAAAGAAATAAAATGAAATATTTAGCTGTTTAGCCTCTTTATTCATTTATTTATTTATTTATTTATTGGATTTCTAGGCTGCCCCATTCCCTGTTTATATTTGTACATCTGGGCTTTCATTACTATTTTCATTACTTTTCATTTATGCTTGTTAAGTTTCATTTTGTTTCTTCCAGCCCAGGTCTAGATCATTTTGTATTCAAATCCTGTCCTCCAAAATGTTTATAACCACTCCCATTCTTATGTCATCTGCAAATTTGCTTACGACACTCTCCACTCCCTCTTCCAAATCATTAATGAAAATAGAGAAGCAGACTAGACCCAGGACAGAACCTTATGGGGTGCCACTAGATACTTTCTCCCAATTTGATGCTGATCCAGTAATGATTACTCTTCAATTGTGACTCTTCAACCAATTGTGATCCCAGTTCCAGCCCATATTTCTCCAGTTTTCTTATGAAAATATCATATGGGACTGTTTCAAAGGTCTTACGAGATATACTACTTCTACTGCGTTCCCCTTGTCAGCTATGCCAGCTACTATGTCAAAGAAGGAAACTAGATTTGCCTGACATGACTTGTTCTTAAAAAAAAATAATCATATTGGTTGCTAGTAATCACTCCATTTTCCTCATGGTGTTCATAAATAAATGTTTTATAATTTCTCCAAATATCTCCCCAGGTACTAACGTCAGGCTTACTGGCCTATAATTCCCTGGGTCTTTCTTTCACCCCTTCTTTAAAAATAGTAGGGATGGGCGAACGCGGTTTGGAAGTTCAGAGTTCGGCCCGAACTCGGCCTGTTCGGACGACCGAATCGAACTTCCGAACCGAACGCTCAAACTTCTGAACAGTTTGGAAAAGTTCGGATGAGTTCAGGGGTGGGAAAAACGTGATTTGGGGCAGGAAAAACGTGACTGGAAGAGAGAGGCAGCTGAGGATCAGACTTCCTGGCACCAGGGGTGGACACCAGAGGTGGTTTCAGGGCAAAAAATACAGAACCGATAGTACTTTTTTTGAATGTTCGGCCGAATCGAACTCCGCCAAACCCGAACTCGCATTTCGAACCAAACAACTGAACGTCTGAACATCCGAACAGCGTTCTGTTTGCCCATCCCTAAAAAATAGCATTATATTTGCTCTTCTCTAGTCGTTGAGACCTCTTCTATTCTCAGTGAGTTTTGAAAGATAATTGCTAGTGGTTCTGAGTTTTCTTTGACTAATCAGGGCATGGTTATGAACAAAGGGCACTGAGTCACAACCTCTCCCGCCCACCCATAGAGCACCTTGCCACTTACAGCGCCTGTAGCCAGAAGTTATCTCACACATACACAAACTCCCTTAACTTACTTCGTTTTTGTCCTGTTTGAACTCTGGCTCTCTTTCTTCTTCTGTTCTTCCTGCCCTTTCTCACAGGCTCAGAGCAGCTTACATGCAGTCCAAAAATATAAAATTAATAACAATGAACCATTTAAAATTCCAATTAAAACCACTCTCACCCCCAAACCCTGTCCCTGTCACCAAAAGCCTGGGTAAATGAATTGGTCTTACATTGCTTTCTGAACATGCCCAGGCTTGGCGAACTTCCTGGGGAAGGGAGTTTTAAAGCTGTGGGGCAGCCACCGAGATCAGTTCTCTGTGTGCCCGTGTTGTTAAAATGTCCACATCTGCTAAGAGAGAGAGAACAGAATACCACAGTTGTGTTGTGTTTTAAGGATAAGGAGGAAACTGTAGCTGTCTGTTGGCAAATAGCACAAAAGAGTTACTGGGAAGTAAAATAATAATTTACTACAAAGACATAAGCACAAAAAATAAAATATCAATGATTATATTAAAACACAACAATATAAGAACTGCCATTTTGAGTGCTTGAAGGTTTCTGTGCTAATTTCTCTGATCTTTTGATAATAGAGGTGGCAGGTTTTTTTTGTTTTGTTATAAATTGCCCTTTTGGGCCACTGAGGACTTGGTGGGCCTTTCGGTGGGCCTTTCGGCGTGGTGGGCCTTTCGGCCTGTCACGCTGAATCCTGCAGGCCGGCTGTCCTTTAGACATGCTGGCCTGATCGCTAACAGGGATCAGGGAGGGGGCAGGACTGCGCAGCGTGACATGCGGCCACACAGCCCCACCCCCCGCACTCCTCCGACCTTGGGGAGACAGGCGGGCGCAGCAACCAATCAGGCCGCTGCGCCTGATCCCGTATCGCGGTCAGGGCCACGATCTGGGATGGGCCAAAGGTAACACACGTTACTTTTGGCCCATCCTGGATTGTTGCCACTCTAACCACGGTTCTCAACCTCTGGCCAGCCGGAGGTTGAGAACCCTGGTCAAGCTTGATCCCAGCCGGAGGTTCACCATGGTGAACCTCTGTCCGGGACCAAACAGACATTTACGGAACCGTCACCACTACATGGAATCCACTGGGGTTCACTGTGGTGAAAGGCGTTTTCGTAAAGTCTGAAATTACCCTAGGTCTACGTATTGACCAAACACTACTCTGAAAAAGAGCTTTGCCTTGAAACATGTCGGGATTGATTTTTTAAGTTTGTACATAGTTGTGTTCTAATATAATAATTGATATTGTTATTTATTGTGCTTAAGTCTTTGTAGTAAATAATTACTTTTATTTCCCAGCAATGCTTTTGTGCTGTTTTGTTGCTGTGCATGACTGTTACTAGCATTATTTATCCCCTTTTTTGTGTCTGACTGTTGGTAAATCACAATCAGTGGTAACTACTGCCTTTAACATAATTAACCCACCATGTTCTCCACAAATTATCTTCTTAAAGATTTCCTCCCTAAAAGAAATATAGTGGCTTTATAGGTAGATCTCAAATTTGAAGAAAGAAACTATTGTGTTGATACGTTAATATACATCAGGGGTGGAGAACCTTTTTGAGGCCAGGGGCCGAATTGTTGATCCCCAAACTTGCTGGGGTCCTCACGTCTAAATCAATCAATTAAAATCAATTAAACAATTTAAATCAATTTAATTTACATTAATCTAACCATCAATTAAATTGAAAACAATTAAAACTCTATTAAAATATTCAAACAAACACACACAGAGAATATTCACACACACACACACACACTCAAACTAAGACAGACAGAATATTCAAACAAACATACAGAGAGAGAATATTCTCTCTCTCTCTCTCTCTCTCTCTCTCTCTCTCTCTCNACACACACACACACACACACACACACACACACACACACACACACACTGCATATATCTGTGGTTGAGTCCCGCAGCTCGGACATGGGGGTGGATGGTGAGGGCCTCCTCCATCAGCCTCCTCCATCAGCATGGCTTACCATGTGCCTCCCGGATGGGGTAGGGATGCTGCCTCGCCGCTCTAAGGAGGCCTGGTCTCCGCCGCTGCCTTTGCAAGCCGAGCCGAGGCAGGACAGGACACACATGAGCTTGTGATTATTGTGTGTGGGCCGCAAAGCCCCACTCGGGCCACAGCGAGTCGGACAATGGGCTGCACACAATGGGGAGGGCTTGGAAGTCAGCGGGCCACGGGAAAAAGCCCCGCGGGCCAGAAGTGACCTACAGGCCGAGGTTCCCCACCCCGATATACATAATCAGATTTTGATTTGTAATTGATGGTTCTTGGGTATACAAGGATGCTGAGTATTGACATGTCTACAATATGGCAGTTGGTACCATAATTTGTCAGAAATCTCTGCTATCATAGTATCTGTGAAGTCTTGTCCAGTGAAGCTGTTCTGGATGGTGAGGGGCCTGGTTACTCCGATGTGCCTCTGCCCGGAAATGGAGTCATCTAGTGCCCACTGTGACGTCTTTATTAATTACTTCTCAGACAGCATAAGTATGCTGATGACACCCAAATCTGCCTCTCCTTTCCATCCACTCCAGGCCCTGCAGCCTTGGTGCTTACTCATTGTCTGGCTGTTGTTGCAGACTGGTTGGGGGTGAGCTGATTGAAGCTGAATCCAGACAAGCCTGAGGTGATGGTTGGCAGGCCTTGTAGCCTGGAGGGGATTGCAACTCCTCTTATTGATGGAGACCGGCCCCCTCTGATCAATCAGGTTCGCAGCCATGGAGTGCTTCTGCACCCCTTCCTGTGCCTGGATTGTCAGGTTGTGGTGGTGGTCAAAAGCACTTTTCACAAACTCCATCTGGTGTGGAGGCTGTGGCCTTTTCTTTCTGATTCAGACCTATCCACTGTCATCCTTGCTTTCATCACCTCAGGGCTAGATTACTTCAAAGTGCTCCACATGGGGCTGCCCTTGATGCCAGACAACATCAGGGAACATGACGGGAGCTGGGAAAACAACAGGGAATGGATCTGCCATTATGACCTGTTAGGTGCTTCTCCCAAGCCACCGTAATTGGCCACTGTCAGAGACAGGATGCTAGGATTGATGGACCGTTGGTCTGACCCAGTATGGCACTTCTTATGTTTTTTATGTTAAGCTGCACCTGGTGCAGAATGCAGCAGCTTGCTACCTTACGAGGGTGAGTCGCTGGTACCACATTACACCGGTGCTTCATAGTTGGGTAGAGGTTATTTTTCTTTTTGTCCTCCTTTTAGTTGTCCTTAAATTGTTGTTTTAATGTTTGTTTTGCAAATTGTAACCCGCCCCGAGCTGCCTGTGGCAGGAGGGGCAGGGTAGCAAAACTCTATAAATAAATAAATAGTCTGCACAATCCAAGGTGGTGGTTTTGACCTTTAAGGCCCCAAACAGTCTGGGCCCCACATATCTGAGAGATCACCTGTCCTTCTATGCCCCCTTGCAGCCTCTGTGATCAGTCAGAAGCTCCATCCTGTGAGTACCATCTGTTAGTCCTGTTTGTACAATGACGGCTCTTATGGGAAGCATTCTTGGTTGCTGCCCTGATGCTAGAAACACCTTTCCCCTGGAAGTTCCTTTGAGCCTGAACCTGAGCCTCTTCCAGAGGCAGTGTAAGACCTTCCTGTTAGAAAGGCATTTGGCAGGCAGGAATAGGGGATGGGGTGTTTGGGGGATGGGCTGGGGTAGGTTTGTGAAGTGGGGGCTGGATGTGAGAAATGGAGAGGTGGTATTGGGTGGGTATTGTGGGCAATTGTGGGAAGGTGGTGGATTTGGGGGGTTCTGTATTTTATTGTTTTTATGAATTTGTAAAAATGTTTTTATCTATGTTGTGAGCTGTCCTGAGCATTTTTAGGGAAGGGTGGTATAGAAATTTAAATTAAATAAATAAATATTTTAAAAATAACTAATCCTGCATGAAGTTTAGATTAAGTAACTTTAATATATTAAGTATATTAAGTAACTATTTTAAGTATACTATATTAAGTATATTAAGTAACTAAAAATATATTTTTTTAAATGAGCTATTATGTTATAGCAACCCAACAATATAGACGTTATAAGCATTTATTGCAATTGCAGCCTGAACCTCAAATCACTATGTCAGCACATACTACATTGAAGTGAATAGTATTTGTGCTGGTGGAGCACATTGAGGATTGTGGTTTTCATTGTGCTTAATTTTCATATGGTTTCATTTGTGTAAATTATCCCTCAGTTCCCATCCTACAAAGCATGAGGTTTTCTGCTGTATACGGTTACTTTGCAGAGATAACTTCCTGTCAGGGATGTATGAAGTAACACATAGATCCACAATACATTATTTTACATAACGCTTTGCCAACCTTCAAAATTAAAGACTAGTAAGATAGATACTATCTATATGCTAATAACAATATTTGCTTTGTATAAAGGCTGAAGAGATAACTTTAACTATTGGTCAAGCATTTGACCTGGCTTACAGGAAATTTCTGGAATCAGGAGGAAAAGATGTTGAAACAAGAAAACAGATTGCAGGGTTACAGAAAAGGGTAAGTTATACACAATTGTTGTTTCCCTTTTTACTTGATTTAAAATAATATATGAATGCAATCCTTTCAAATATTTATTATAGTATTCTGAAGTAAAATTTGTAATGCAGCATTAAGGAAAATTCATTAAAGACTCAGGCAGCACTAAACAGCTGGAAGCTACCAGCCCAGTAAAATAAATGAAAGAAGCTGCAGTTCTGAACTTTTTCACAAGGTGTTCCTTTTGATGATAGAGAGACTAGGGGTATTTTTAGACATGGTGGTGCCATGGGTGGCCACACTTTGACCAGCCTGGCCACCCACAATGTCATCATGTCTGATCTGGCCCGCCAGATGTTTCCCCAGATCAGATCAGGTTTTCCCAGGCCATGGCAGTTTTTAGCCCGGGCTGTGACTTGGGCCTATTGCCAAATCACAGCCCGGGCTAAGCAGTGCTGCGGCCCAGGGAAGCCATCGCTGGACCAGGATAGAGCGGGCTGTCGTGTGATGGCCCGCTCTACCTGACCCAGGGCCGGAGCTACTTTGAGTGCATGCAGCGGCCCCATAGGCCACCGCAGCCACCTGTCAGGGAGGTGGGCAGTCCGCGCTCATTAGCGTAGGGGGCAGAACCTGCAGACCCACATCTGCACCATATCTCCTCCCTGGCCTGGGCCGCCGACACATCTGTTCGGCATCCGGGCCAGATCATGCCCAAGGTGAGTGTCATCATTCTGGCCAGGATCAAAGTGTCACAGCGCACTGTACTCTCACCTGTAGAAATACCCTTGGTGTGACTCAAAAGTAAGTGATTTCAGGATTGTGGCAAACGTGTGTTTTTTCAGGATCATGGAAACAAGTTCTTAGAATTGTATTTGCAAATATGGTAAGTCATTAAATTCCATTTATAAAACTTGATGGACTTTTTGATAATTTTCTTTTAACCGTCTAGTCCAGAACAAATCTTAAATGCTGCTTATACTTTTATTTTAACTCTGTTTGTCTTGTAGATTCAAGAACTAGAAACAGAAAATATTGAACTGAAAAATAAGGTACAAGATTTGGAGAACCAGTTAAGAATAACTGAAGTGCATACATCACCAGTAAGTACATGGACAAAACTATCATTATTGTGCTCCTATTTTCCCAGCCACATTTGGTGTAACTTCAAATTATTTAACATCATCTATATCCTATAATAACAAATACAATGTGCTCATATTCTAATGATTATTATTAATACATGGTGATCTCATGTTAAGTAACAGTAAGATTGTGACAAACTAACAAGAGAAAGAAGATTCAAAGTTATGCCATGAAAGAGGCTGTCTTAACTTCTGTTGTCATGTCCCAGTGTTGTTGAATATATGCAAACAGTGTTTGCTTTTCACAGATCACCAAGCAGGCTACGCAGAGATGAAACACACTCTCCTGCTTTCCTTAAGCACCCCAAGGATCTTGTTCAGAGGACTAGCCTTTGACTTTGAAAGTCAAGATTTCTTTGATCAGGTTCTGTCACAAGCATATTGTTACTTATAGCTGATGCTTTATGTGTAATTTCTTGTTTTAACAGTGCTCTTGTATTTCCTGTTAGAATCTTTCTTATAAGGAGCCATTATGATCTTACTCATAAATAAATAAAATACTGCTGGGTATAAGTGGGAATTGGTATAAGTGGAACTGAGCCAGAAATCGATTCCATCACAGATTTTCTGTTGCTTTTTAACCAGGGAGACATTGGGATAGCAGAATTTTAAAAGCAAGGGGGTGAAATCCTGACCTCACAGAAGCCAATATCAAAACTTTTATTAACTTGATTGGTGTCATAGTTTTGCCCAGACTATGCACAGATATCTACTCTACTTAATGGACGGTTGACCCTAATGGCTCCACATGTTTTTCAGCTGATTACACATAAAGGTATTTAGATAACTTCTACAATCCCATAGTCCAACATAGTACAAATCCTTCTACTTTATTTACAGTTTGTTTTTTTAAAGTACATAAAGAAGAAATTTGCCAGGTTATTGCTGCTTGTAAAAATGTTTCTGAATTATACAAACATTTTTGATCAGTGTGGCTGATCCCGTGCGTGTGCATGTGTGCGGTTTCATTGAGGCACAATGTGCCTGCAGTGGCGGTCTGCACGGTTGGCTACACACAGGATCAGCACGGCTTGGGATCAGCCCCACTACCTTTTTTTAATAGGCTAAACCATATTTTTCCAAATTTGGAATGTTCTACAGTTTTTCTCCTGTTTGTTCCAGCCTTTAGGGACTAAGAGTCGTACATTTGGTCTTTGAAGACACTCCTCTTCATATTGTCTTTGTAATGGCAATAAAGTTTAACAGTGGGTGAAAACAGACATGACACTAACCACCCTTTAACCACCCTTGGTGGTCATTTATGCATGTTTCAGGGCTGCATCGGGCACCAATACAGCCCTGCAACATGCATAAATAACCACCAAGGGTGGTTAAAGGGTGGTTAGCGTCATGTCTGTTTTCACCCTGTATCTATACAATCCCTAATGTGAAAGTCCACGTTGTACTGTTCACCTAAACATGATAATATCAACAGATCCAGTACACGTAATTGAAATTGACTAGTCTGTTGTATAAAGGTCTCTTTTTTCATAGTGAAAACTAAATTGTATGTGTCTTACAATGCAGCCAATCATAACTACTAATCTCTGGACAAATCCTAGTCCTTTATTAACTGGGAATTTTGCCCTAATAAAAACTGTAGGATTTGTGTGTATCCTAATCATTCAGTCTAACAGGCAAAATCAAGTTTTATAGCAACAGTATAATACATAGTAGTCATACAATAAATTCCTATTAATTGATTTGTTATGCTTTAACACTACTTTAAAGTAATATAAGAAGAGAAAAGCCTATTTGTATTTTTATGAGTTTGGGGGCTATAAATATTGTTTACATTTAGTGCCAAGTAGAGTTTCATTCCTGTTGAAGTCTGTCTTTGAAACCGACACTCCGTTTTAATTTTAATTTTGGAACTATCAGTCCTATTGTAAAATAGTTCCCCAATAAGGTTGTGAGCCCAAACCCGGTTCGCCGAAATTTTAGCAAAAAATCAGAATGCCTAAAAGGTCATCAAATCCAAGATATTTCTAACCAGAAAATGTAAACTGAATTCCTATTGCTTATGTTATCAGTGTAGTATGATCATTTCTGAAAGTGAAACTTGACTCAAGTTTTTGGAAAAAGAATGGCTGTTTGTATGAACCTTAGAATAAATCAGGGAGGTGAGTGAGAAGTTAGAGAAGGAATGTTTTAAAATACTAAGCAATCAGTGACATGAATACACATTGTTCATTAAATGTGCTTCAGAAGAAGAAAGTATCTACAAAGTTGCTGTGATCATGGCGCCATGAAATGTTCGCACTCCTCATTTTATGCTGCAGTAGCAATAGGCATTAAGAACCATGCAGAATTGGGGCAAGTAAATGCTTATGACTAAGTAATCATTTCCCATTTTCTTATTTAGTAACCTGTGTTGACATACTCATCTGACTGTATTTTAAATAAATAAATAAATAAATAAATAAATATCCATTTATTTTTTTTAATGTTCTTGAAATATTCAGCTTGTTTCTAAAACAGTAATAAAAAGCATTGACGGGTTTTGTAAAAATTATTTTAATGCACTTCTAGAAGTAGATATACTTTTGTTAAAAATTGAGATCTGAAATATGCTAGCATTCAACGTACCAAATTGGGAAATCGCATTACAGTCCATTCTTCTTGTTATACATTACTTCTTGATGGATAATGACATTTTCCACCCTATTGAAACTTTAGTTTTGCAGGATAATTATTTCACAAAGCCTAAGTGGAATACAAACATCACTTTTGAACTCTTGTGCGTGCGTATATTAGGTATCATTTAAAGTGCCTAATTTTATTTAGAGAAGATTATGGTTGTCAGATGCTGGTAAACTTACCAAATACTAAACAAATTTGGTCATGTCTACCTATCTATTTTCTATGGTTTATTTTCATTTTTTTAAGTAATCTTTATTTTAAAAAAATATGCTGATTTCATGCTAGGATTTTGAAATACTTTTGGTCATAATATGAAACTCGTTAAGAACTTTACCTTAGTTTTGGTTATAATATTTAAATACTTTCATAACATGTGTCAGCCTGATTATTGCAACCATTTTGCTGGAACTCTCATTGATGTCCATAATATTTTACATGCTGAAGGATCAGTCTGATGGTCTTTATGTTTGCATGCAAATCTGTAGGAATAGTGCATTATATGTTTAATTACCTGCATGCTGTAAAGATAATTAGCACTAACTATATATTAATTTTGTTGACTTCCATACACTAATAGTAGCACAGCTGGTGTGATCTTGTGTTTTTGGTTACTTACATATATTGTTGTTATTTTTATAGTTCCAGCAATGTGCCTGTCACTGAACAGTCATGATAAGAGACATGTCCCTGCACCAAGGGGCTTTACAATCTAGGATGTATCAGAAAAGGGAAGACAAGGGAGAGACAGGTATACATTCACGAAGCTAAGAAGTTGCAGTTGCATGTGTTTAGCTTTATTACAAGGGGAGGAGGAGCTCCTGTAGGATAAGATGGTATAAGAAGCAAAACTGAGCAATTGATGAGGGTGACGACCTAAGGAAAGCCTGTCAGAAGAGGTAGCCATAAATAAGTAAAACTAGACTCATTTCTTACATATACATACAATTTCTGCTGAATTAAATCAGATTTTTGGCTGTGTAAAAGGATTTCAGCAGGACCAGTCTGGTCCAGGTAGTGTGCACTTCACTACTTTTATTGATTTAGGGTGCTTGCACAAGAGGCAGGGGGGGGGGGGATTTCCGTGACCTGATATCACAGCTGGGGAAATCACGTGAAGCTCCGCTCAGTCACGTGGGATTTTAAACATCATTAGCCCATTTCTGCCATGATTTCAATCACAGATGTCAGGACTTAAATCCAGCCCTATCATCCATGACTGGAATCATGGCAGAGATGGGCTAATGACATTAAAAACCCTGCACACACAAGTAGAGCTTCACATGATTCCCCCTGCCATGAGTTCGGCTCACAGCAGTTCCCCCAGTTCCTGTCTTCTGTGCAAGAGGCCATAGTCAAAGCAATAGGAAGCAATACTTGAATCTGTATGTGTTAGAGGCCACTATGGCTGCCATAAGTCCTGGTTGAGAAAAGCAGACCAAAGCATTTGACCAATAAAGACATTTAAGATGAAGCCAATTACTCAAGTCTAGTCTCATTTTTAAAAATGGAACTTCTCCAGAGTAAAATTGCAGCCTTAATACAAAAGAATTCTTGGTTAGGAATGCCAGCTGTTCTTTTTTGAAAGAATTAGGACTGTCAAACCTTATGGCTCATCCAGGTGTAAAGGACATGTACCTTGGGAGCAGGCTGTTGAGTGTCTGATTCGTGAATGGTATCAACTATGGCTGAAATGCAATCTCGAGTTTTTCTCTGTTATCATCGAGAATCACGGTTCTTGACTCGTTTTAAGCAAGAAACGATAATTGAGACAAATTATTTCATTTCAGCCCTAGTATCCACCTGCAGGTGATCCTTGATGAACATATCCTACAGCTCTGTGAACTTCATTAGTGAACAGAATTTAAACAATATGTAATCAAAGAAAGTTTTTGGTTTTTGATGCTTCACATATATAACTTTCTGTAGGTTGTGCTAAGATTAAATTACTATCCGTTTACCTTTAAAACAGTGGTCCCCAAACACCTTAGGCCCACAGACCATCATTACCCCTCAAAATTCCTTTCAGATTACCCTGTAGTCACTGGAAATGTCCATGCTCGTTGTGGGCTGGCCACAGCAATTGAATTCACACACAGCACAGCATGCACATTATGGTAATCCCTTGACTTCTCCTCCCATCTCTCCTGAGATGGCGATAGTTCTGGCACCAGTGAGGGCCAAAGTGCACTTTATAGTAGCCATGGCTAGATCCACAGCAGCGCATCTGTGTTTCACACACCACCAGTGTTCTGCAGAACAGAGTTTATACTAGTCCCCCGCTGTAGCAATAACTGTCAAAGGTTTATCTCTTTGCATTCCCAGACAGTTTAAAAACATGTTTTTATAGCACTAAAGGTCTTTACACAAACGGAAGACAGTTATACATTGGTATCTAAAACTGTGATTAAAATGAGTGATTCAGCAATGCCTGAAACTAGTGTTTAAAGGACAATTATAATGACCTTGATATTTACACAAAAATCTCATTGACTTCATATGCAGTTCTCATGTACTGAAGAGTGGTTGTAATACAGGATAAAGTCTTCATTTCATAACAAGAAACTTGAGTCCAATATATTAAGAGCTACAAATATTTCTGTTTCTAGAACTAGAAGAATATGTCATGTTCCTTTAGAAATTTGTATTACCTGGCAGAGTTCTACTTCTTTACAGAAGACAGACTACATCTGTCACTATGGCAAAGTCTTGTGTGATGAGTGGCATTCTACATGTAACATTATAAAGCTCTAATCTATTTTGTGTGGTTTTTATACTAGAAATCTACCACACACAAACATTTATCCTGGAAAGATCAAATGATATCAGAGAGTTCAACATCTTATTTGCCCTTCTCCTCTGAGAGAACTTGGAAAAAAGGGCAACTGTAGGTCCAATCAGATCAAATTCTACTTTTACCTTATATGTTGGATATATGAAATGACATACAGAAAAATGTTGATTCATTGGGTGACAGGCGGCTGTCATCCTGGGTGGGGAGAAATACACGGCTGGCTGGCTCCACCCCTGCACTGTGGCCGGTGCCCCTCGCCCCCATTAACAGGCAACTATAGATGGTTGCCATGGTGACACACACACCCTCGCACACTGGGCCGGGCAGGTGCAAAAACAGACGTGCCCGCCAGGCAACGTGGCCTGCCTGGCAACTCAAAGGGCCAGATTGTAGGCCCAGTTTATTCCAGGCCCATGTTTCCTGCCCAGCTGCCAAACCCACCAGGATTTGAACTGAGCCCAGAATCTAATGCACCCAGAATAGATAGGCAGGGTTCAGCGCTGGCGTTCAGCATTCAGGTGGTCCAGAGCGGGTCAGACAGGCAAGCATTACATTCATTGACACCCAATGACAGAGATTTGAACAAAAAATCCATACATTTATTTTGCAATTATAAGAAAGGACGGGAAAAGACAAAGAAATGCAAGCAATTAAAAACCAAGATATAGAATTTTTTTAATTTAAATTATTTGTTTGCACTAATTTAAAAGTGTGAAATGTTTGGTGTAGAAAATAAGACATGGCATGGGCGCACTGGTCCCTGAACACTTCATACAGTACAAACTGTAAGAGTCTTTGGATGTGATCCCATGACCGCAGATCTTGTGCGGAGCTGCGTGCGTGCACAGCTGCACGGGGCCTGTGCACAGCTGCATTGCCGGCGCATTGTGCCATGTGCAAGCCATGCGCGTGCATGCAGCTTGCACACAGTGACCCGCAGATCATGGCATCACGGCCATTTTACTTCTGTAAGGGATTTGTATACGCCCAGAAAATACTGAACAAGTGAACCAGTAACATGTAACACACGTTACTGGCAAAGAGATACTGTAGTGCATTTCGTAGTAACGTCATTCATTCCACATTTTTCACTGAAAACTCTTAAAGCACTAACCAGTTAAGCACAGTCCTGACTATAATAAAATCCCCCCTCCCCACCCCCAAAAAATCACACACATGGAAAACTATTTTGCTTAGTCAAGGTTTTTCCAGAACTGAAATCTTTAGATGTATTGGGGCCCAATACTAAAGCCCTGAACATGCAAGTTTTATTGTCCAGCTTTGGCACTCAGGAAAGCTTTGAAACACTGCTAGTGAATTTCAGAAATCATAATCCATCCACCTGCAGGCCCAACATCACCCCCGCTTGAAGGCAACTCTGACCCAAGGGGGACAGTCAGCATCAACAGAGGCCAGACCACTCACAGGGAAGAAAAAATAAAATTTCCCACGTGGTAACAAAGAGAGAAACACAGGCAGAAACAGAGTGAGAAAAAGAACCAGCAGGAGGTAATGGGCAAAATCTCCAGAGTGAACACCAGAGAGGAAGAAGACACCCATCCAAATCACCAACCTGCTCACAATCCCACCTCAGGAAGGCGGGCAACCTCGTAGCCAGGTGAAAGTGGCCAGGGAGACAACAAAGAACCCCCCAGTACTTGATCAGAAAGTGGCACCATAGAAAGGTCACTCTCCCTGTCCTCATCCAAGACAGAGAACACCTCATCAGAAAAATTAGAATCCGATACCAAAAGCATGCCAGAAGCATGCCAGAAGCAGCGGAGACCAAAACATCCACAAAAGAACCAGAGCACAAAAGGTCCAGATCCACAGCAAGCTGTGACCCCAATCCCGAACATGCTCGTGCATGAGCAAGTCCCACCGATTCCAATGAGACTTACTCATGCACAAGTGTGTTTAGGATTTGGGCCTGTGGTGTGTCTAATTAATTATAAACAGAAATCTTGTTTTTGTTTTCCCCCCTTTTTTTTGGTTCATTGTTCTCCAGTTTTTCTTATTTGTTTTTTCTTTTGTTGTTGTTTTTATTTATTTTAAAATTTAATAAATCATTGTCTCTGCCTCAAAAGCTGTACTGTATCTGGGCAGACCAGCTTTGGCATGCAGGAAAGCTTTGAAACTTGAAGCTTTACTTGTCAGTGTTTCAAAGCTTTCCTGCATGCGAAATCATCATCCGGCCACCCGTGGGCCTGATCACCCCCCAGTGCTGGTGCGACATTGACTGCTGTGGGTGACAAAATTCTACAATACCCGGGCAGCAACCAAGAATGCCTCTTTGCGGACCCTTGTCATATGAAACAGATCACTGGGTGGTACCCGCAAAAGAGTGCTCCTGGCCGCCTGCAGGGTTTGCAGTGGAGCATGGTAGGAAAGACCACCATTCAGATGTGTGGGACCCAGGCCATTTAGGTCTTTAAACGTCAAAACCAGCACCTTGAATTGTGTCCAGAAAGCTATAGGAAGCCAGTGCAGACTGCAAAACACAGGCGTAATGTGCTCATGGTGACCCACCCCTGAAAGGAGTCTGGCCCCTGTGTTTTGCACCAGCTGCACCTTCCAAACAGACACTGGGGGCAACCCCATGTAGAGTACATTGCAGTAATCTAGCCTCGAGGTAAAGAAGGCCTGGATGATGGTGGAAATAAAGGGGCAAAGCCTCCTCACCAATTAGAGTTGGTGAAAAGTGCTCCTGACCACCGCCGCAACCTGATGCTTCAGGCACAAAGGGTCCAGAAGCACTCCAACTCTGTGAACCTTGGTAAGCAGAAGGAACCAAACCCCTTCAGTGACAGGGGTCTCAATCCCCTCCAAGTCACTGGATCGGCCAACCATCATCACTTCAGTCTTGTCTGGCATGGGCACGCGTAATATAAAGGGTATGCATGCAGGTTGTGTGCACGCTCTGCAAACAGTGCACGTGCATGGCCCTGTCACCGGGAGGGGGGGGGAACACAAGAAGGGTTCCACACACTCTTTTCACTCGCTGGGTATCTCCAATAGCGGCTCTCTCAGCGTGGCAACACCGGGGGTTTTCTATGCCCGTCAGGATAGTGTGTTGGCCGTTACCTCTAATGAAAGAGAACAGGCCGCTATCATCATAGGGCGCATGGATTGAGAGAGTCCGCACGATACCCCCACACTCCCTAGCACACACACGCACGGGATGGAAGGAGGGGTTGGAGCCAGGTGCGGGGGGATGCCCGTGAGGGAGGAGGGCCTGTACCCAGAATTGCAGGGAGGGAGGCAGGGTCACGCACACACAGTGCTCCCCCTGTCTCTTATACACATCTAGATGTGTATAAGAGACAGCCCCAGGGAGGGGGTCTACCCCGGGCCTGGGGTGGGAAGGAAAGGGACTCTCACACCTCTCGCACTCGCTACTCACTCTGCACTCGCTTCAGGCACACCAAGGAATTTCGAGGTAGGAAATCACACAAGCACACGCTCCACAGGGTTCCAACAAGCAGGGTTTCACAATCTCCACAGTCTCCACACAAGCGCAAGGGGGCCGGTTTCTAACAATCACCAGCGTCGCTCTAACTGCGGCGCTGGCTTTTATGCGACTGGCCCCGCCCCCGTACGTGCCCGCAGCCGCTCTGAGCGTCGCGGCAACGACGGGGGCGTGGCCGAGGGCGTGGCTGAGGGTGTACCCTGCTCGGCAGGGGGAATGCTCTGAGCGGCTTCTGGGGGCATGGCCACGGCCCCCGCGTCGGCGGCCGGTGCGGCGCTTGCGGGGGGCGTGTCCCACAGCCCGTGTTGCGATCTTCCGCTCTGGGGGCCCTGCTGGGTTAGGGATCTTCGGGGCAGGCGGCGGCGACTGACAGGCCCACACACAGCACGCAGGGTTTCGGATCAGCTCCTTTATCTTTTAAACCATATTCATCCTGTAGTGGTCCAAAATATTGTGATTGTAATGGACCCTTCTTGCCTTAAACCTATGAATTTATCACAATAGGGTTGCACCTCCATACACATCAAATGACTTTTGTGTGTCTGATTTTTAAGAGAAATGTATATACTCAGAATTCCTTGTGTGAAATTCTGCTTTTGATTCTTCAAGGACATTTTTGTATATTGAATAGTACTAAGTTAACACTCTAATAGTGCACGTGTTTGCACTGTAGGCAGTCACCCACACCCCTTTGCACTTGTGATGTCTCCTTTACATTTTATTTTTTTATTTGCTGCAGTAAGGGTCATTGTTTGCTCCCCTAGCTCCATTCAGAGGCCTTTTTGGCCCCCTCGCTTGTGTCTTTCTCTGACTAGCAGGCTGACTCTGCCCCTGCACAGCTTTGAGCAAAGTGGATCCATTCATTTGAGATTTGGATGAGTTGGTGCGGTATTTTTATGAGGGTGAAAACAAACTAAATAATTGCTCTGTGTGCAGGCGGTGAGTGTTGTGTGCCACACACCTGCATCTGATGAGGATGTGGGTGTCACCCACAGTCACAGTCCACACACAGGGCATGTCTGGTCCTCTTCCCGCTCGGCTACTCCTGAAAGGAAACCAGTGGAAAGGGGAACATTGCTGGATGCTTCTACCCACCCCTGCCAGTATATTTTGAACCTGGACCTGGCTTGAAATAGATCAGTGGGGGGTGGGGAGATCCTTGCCAGGAAACACAGCACTGCGTTCCCGGCAAGCATCCCCTCATCTTGGTCAATTTCAAGCCAGGAAGCGCTTCCAAGCTAGAAATAGACAGTCTTTCCCCACCAGGAAGGAAATGAGCAGGGCTCACAGCTGATGCAGGAAGACTCTTAACGCCAGTCTCAAGTCCCCCAGTCAATTCCAAGCTGGGGAAGAAATTCCTGGTTTGAAACTGACCAACACCAATCAGTTTCAAGTGGAGAAGTTCCTTCCAGACATGAAATTTAGTGTCGGCAAGGCAGGGATATCACTGCAGACCAGGAGAGTGCATTACTGTTTCCCTGCAGCAATCCCCTATTAGACGGCAAGAATACGTGTTGGCCTACAGGCCAACACATGTTCCTGCCTTACCCTGCACGGCATCGTCCTAAATTTTGTGTGGTGGATACAGACTGGGAACTTATATCCATCTAACAAACAGACCAACAGGCAGCCATGTCTGGGTGACTGTTGTTTCATTTGTTATCACCTTGAGGCCTGTTTGCTGCTGTCAATCATGTCAGTGAGTTGATCGCTTTGGAATCTCTTCAATCTACTTCAGATATCAACATGTGTGTTTAACCAGTGCTTCATCTATTTCAAACTTATTCTCAATGTATCACTCCACCACCACCCTTGCATAAACTTCTCCCTCACCCCAATTGATGGAGTAGAGATGAAAGAATTATACCAAATTGTATTTTTGTACTGTTTGATATTTAAGGATACCATAACTTTATTTTAAATGTATGTTCATTCAGTGCCTTTCTAAAAATTAGTTTCTGAACCCATGCTTTTAAATTTTTTTTGATCTCTTTAAAAGCTTTTGGTGACATTACAACCTAAACACTGATCACTGTAACATGTAGCTGTCATTAGAGAAATCTTTTGCAATATGCATTAATGCTTTTTTACACTTCCTTAATAAGTCAGTGGCAGCTGTTAGTTAAGCTGCACCACGTTTAGACAATTTGGTTTTTGTAGCTGGGTACAACCACTTAGATTGTCTGTACAGCTGCAGTGGTATGGTGGATTTGGGGTTTTATACTCTGTTTTATGCAATTAGCCATTTGGATGGCAAAATTTCCATTACTCCTCTGTGTATGCGGTTTCCTTTTCCTCTGTGTTTTAGTGGTTTGGCATTACATTAATCACTGGTCTTTCCCGCATTTGGTCCTGATTATATGAGAACAATCTGCTTTTATTTTATTTTTATTTTTTATTTTATTGTTTTCATATGGTGGTGGTGCACCACTTTATATCTTAATAAGGTTTGGATTGTGATCTTAGGAGGATTTTCACACACAGCCTCTAACAGGGCATTGCTGTGCTCATCTACTTAGTTAAAATAATCCTGGTTTTACTACTTAAAATGGACAACTTTACGATGAGTGCTGCAGATAAAGGATCAGCTTTGCCCACCTGTTTTCATGGGAATTACACGATTGGTTGAATCATCACAACCACTTCAACTGATGTTGAGATAGATGGTTATATATGGAGACCTGGTTAGCTGAGAACTACCAAATCAGTATCTGAGTAGACTGGCCAAAGAAAACTGGGAACAAGAAAACGTTTTGTGGACATTTTTACAAGCCGTTTGTGAAGTATCTGCCATCAGTACAGGATCCAATTAACTAAATGCAGAAATAAGACTGAAGGCAGCATGGGGACATCTCCATGAACCATATTAAAAAGAGGAAACATGGTGAAGTCAAGAAATTTATGCAGAGCGAAGCAACCCCAGCTGTGCATTCTTCTCATGCTCAATGACCTCAGAAGTCTGCTCAGAACCTGATGGCATAGTTTCTCCCCTCAAGTTGAGGCAAGTGGTATTCCATGCTTGCTGAAATCATCTTCTCCAGGTCAACATGAGTCAATATCAAGGAGTCACTAAACCACAAGGAGTGCTTTCCTGAGAGTTGAGTTGCATGTTTTTCTCTTGGCAGCTTGGCAATCAAGCAGGACCATACAGTAAAGTGTTCATACTTGTCTATTACAGCACTGCCTCTGCTTACCAGCTACAAAATGTTACCCCCTTCTCCACTGACCCATTTGTGTTTTGGGCAATAATCACTTGACACAAGTGAAATGCATTATTTTGATTATATTAGTAAAAGTGATATTCACCAAAAGGGAATAGTGTTTGGTGTTTTAACAAAATTATTGGATTATGCCATTGGGGGCGATCCCAAACCCCGCAGCGCACACAAAATATGCACATGCAAATGGCTACACAGCTGTGTGTGCTTTCTGCATGAAGGTTGCACACGAGATGCGTACATTGGATTTGCACAGCACATGGGGTTTGGGATTGAGCCCACCGTGTGGTACTAAAACCTGAAATTGTCCCATTTGGGTTATAAATTTTATTGCTTGCTTGCAGTAAATCAAAATGTAATCTTGGAACTGCTGATGTTAGACTGACATTTTAATAGCTGAAGAAATTAATTAGTCTTTATACCTATAGAATATCTCTAGAAGTCCTTTTATATGATGGAGTTCTTATGTCAGCAAATTGATAACTAAATGTGTAGTATTTGTAGGAAAACCCTTGAGATTAAAGTAGATGCTGTGATTCCCCTACTCCTTCCTTACTCCTGGTATGCCTAATATATTTTATAATTCTCAAATGCACTGAATTCTCACTTCCCATTTTATCCAGACACCTCCCTAATCCAGACACAAAACATAATCTCCGAGCTTTGCTAGATAAGGGAGGTTCGACTCTACTGACAACATAACCTGCTTTTCAAAATAGACAATCCATTTTGAAATCATAGGTTTATTAGCCTCCAGAGACAGACAAAAACAGGTCAGTGGTGGTGTAGAATTTTATCTTCATCTGAAGTTGCTATTTTTTTAATTTAATTTTTATTCATTAAGATTTCTACTCTGCCTTTCCCCTAAGGCTCAGGGCAGCCTACACAACAAAACATACATAATAAAAATACAATAAAAATCAATGTAAATACCTCATTAAAAACCCACCCTCACCCCTATACCCTCCCACCTCAGCCCCTATCCACACCTGCCAAATGCTTTTCTAAAGAGAAAAGTTTTACACTGTCTCCAGAAAATGATCAGGTTTGGGCTCTGAAGGACTTCCAGGGGAAGGGAGTTCCATAACATAGGGGCAGCAGCCGAGAATGCCTCTCAGCATGGTCCCTTGTCATATGAACAAGATTAGCAGGTGGTACCTGCAGGAGAGCATTCCCGGTCGACTGCAGGGGTGTCAATGGAGCATGGAAGGAAAGGCAGCTTCTCGGAAATGTGGGGCCTTTGAAGTTCAGAACAAGCACCTTGAATTGTTCCTGGAAAGCTATAGGGAGCCAGTGCAGGTTTTAGACCACAAGTGTAATGTACTCACAGTGATCCACCCCTGAAGGACGAGCTGCTGCATTTTGCACTAGTTGCACCTTCTGGACAGACACCAAAGGCAACCACGTGTAGAGCGCACTGCAGTAGACTAACCTCAAGGTGATAAACGCATCGATGATGATGGCCAGATCGGAGTCAGAAAGAAAGGGATTCAGCCTCCTCATCAGATGGAGTTGGTGAAAAGCACTCCTGGCCACCACTGCAACCTGATATTCCAGGTGCAGCAACAGGTCCAGAAGCATTCCAAGGTTGTGAAACTGGGTAACTGGAGTGGGCCCCTCAATAACAGGGGACCCAATCCCCTCAAAGACACAAGATTGGCCAATCATCATCACTTCAGTCTTATCTGGATTCAGCTTCAATCAGCTCACCCTCGTCCAGTCCCCTACAGCATCCAGGCATTGGGTAAGCACCAAGACTGCAGGACCTGGGTAGGATGAAAAAGAGAGGTAGTGCTGGGTGTCATACTGATGACACTTCACTCCGAACCTCAGAATGATCTCTCCCAGCAGCCTCAGATACACATTGAACAAAAGGGGAGACAAGATGGAACCCTGTGGGACACCACAAGGGAGGTCCCGAGGAGGATAACAAGCAGTTCCCATCACCACCAGCTGGGACCTCCCCAACAATAATGAATGGAACCAGTCAAGAGCAGTCTTGCCCATCCCTGCTAGGTCCCGCAGTCATGTCAATAACATTCCGTGATCAACTGTATCAAAGGCCACAAGACCAAGGGGACACGCTTTCCTTTGTCGATTTCCAGGTGTAGATCATCACACCAAGGCCACAAGTGCAGTTTTTGTGCTATACCCCAGACAAAAACCTGACTGAAATGGGTCCAGAAATCCGATAGCATTGAGATGAGCCTGAAGCTGCCGGTCAACCACCTGTTCAATAACTTTCCCTAAAAAGGGAAGCCAGGGAGTCGGACAGTCACAATTTTGAGGGAGGCTACGGTTGATGTAAGAACTCCATGAGTGGAGGCCCATGGCAAGACAATCTCACATCAGGAGCTAATTCCCCCAACAATGATAACATCAGTGACGAGTAACACCTGTGACCGGTGCTGGAGGCGTCCTACAGCGAAGTGGTGGAGAAAACAGTGAATGCTATAATGGAGTGACGAACTTTCCCCACCTAGAGAGACTAAAAACAGCCAACAGGACTGAAAATCTGTGAGTGGCATGAGTCCTTCAAGGACTTACAGTCAGGCTGAGGGCTGTGATCCTTTACAATAACAAAAATGAGAAAACAATACAAATCAAATCTATCTGATTATCTGAAATATAAAATTAATAGCATTTAAAAAAAAAAAAAAAGCTACGATGTTTTGAGAATGAACAACCTCAGGCACATGCAATTCTCGAAGAGATATGCGGAGTGATGCTTTTTTTAAAAAAATCTATCAAATTGTTGTAAATCTAGCCTTCTTGATCTTAATTTTGTTTTATTTTTATCATCTTGAGGCTTGGCACACAAAGTTTTCCCTCTTACCTCCGGAAGAAGTACACGAACTTGAATATTCTTTGGAAGGTAATGTCTGCAACTTTATTTAACCAATACTAGGTACTTACGTAGTCTGGATGAGCAACATTCACGTACCTAGGTCCAGTGCTATTTACTAACCCCTCGTAGTCATGCTTGCCCCTTCCAGGGAACCATGTTAGGGACCTTCTCCTTAGGGGTCCCATGGAAGAAAGGAGGGTCCCCCCACACACCAGGGATTGCTAATATCCTATGAGGTGGTGCTGCTCCTACTCTCCCTTAGGCTTCCTCAGGGTGCCATGCAGTGGGTCGCACATAGTGGCAAGTTTAGAGGCACCCTCAAGCCTCACCTCTTATGGAGGTTCCTTTTTGTATCAATACCCCTATTTACCTTTACTTTTCATGATTTTGCACTGGACCTCTGCCACAAGGTCCTCCAGCTATAGCTTTGTCGAATCCTCCCATCCAAGACTTCTATTAACCCTGCAGTATGCCCCCCTTTCAAACATTACACTGACCTGTAAAAAGCTAACTACCTTACCCCTACCCCTCTGATCATTCTTAGTTCTGCAAATGAGCAAGGTTACTCCCTGTTGCTCCTAATATAGATCACTAAGTTGAAATGCCCTAAATGATTGGTCATTCCGTGAGACTGCAACTGATTCATTCACCAGAAATGTCCCATGGAACGCTACCCTAAATGCTGCGTCAAACAGACAGGCCTTGTAATTAAAGATGCAGATCTTAAACATTGCTTGAGAATTTCAGGCTAACAACCCAGGGGAAAGGGGCAAGAAGGTATCAGCCCAGGGGGCCTGCTCCCACCACCATTACTGTCATGCAACAGATCCAGTTGCTCAGGTGTGGATCATTGTGGCCAAGAATTCCACAGTAAAAGAAAATAGTGCCAGCTGGCCCACCACCATGTCCTGGGCAAGACCACTGCTGTGCAACTCCAACCTGTACTGTGGATGGTGGAAAAACAAGGTTCCAGCCTTTCCCAGACCTAAACTCCCTAAGGACCCTGCCATATGCTGCCTGAGTGAGAGGGGCTAAGAAACCCTGGACTGCTTAATAAAACTACAAGATCCAAGGGTCAACAGATAGATCAATATCACCGCTGGTAGGTCCCTTGCTGCCGGCACTCACTTCATCTGAAATTGAGAGAAGGCATTGGTGATACCATTGTTGACACGTAGCAGAAAAAAATATATATTCTTCAAGCATAAAGCATGAATGCCCTCACCAGTTTCAATACCCACGGTGAGTTACATGACAGGGAATTAATAACATGAACAACGGCCATGTTATCACACCAGAACCATATTATTTTGTTCTGAAATGCACTCACCCAAATATGGGCGGCAACAATGATCAGAAAAAAATTCCAAGCATGTTAGGTCTCTAGTCACTCCAGCCAGCACCGAAGATTGGAGCCAGTAGTCCACACACCCTTGACCCTGAAAAAAGTAAAAACCACCAATAACTGACTCCCCCCTGGTTGTGTCAGAGTGAACCTGTAGTTCTGCCTCAAGAAGCATATGCTCTCTCCAGAAACTAACACCGTTGAAATCCATCAAGAAAGAATCGCAGATTTGGAGGTCCTCACACATCTCATGCGTGACCCTAACATGATGATGGGGGTAGGGACCCCAATGGTACAGTCATACAGTCTGGACAAAACGCTCTGCCCAGTGTCATGACCCTGCAAGCAGAATTCAGGCTTCCTAATAGGGAACGAAGCTGCCGAAGGATAACCTTCCTGGTTTGCTGGCAGCAGGAGTTTCCCTCACAGGTCAACCAGCTTATGTGCTGGGAGTTATGATTGGGTGAACTCCATGTCAAATTAGATTCTCAAATAAGTAAGTAGCCAGGGCTTTGTTTTTTCCCTCTGTGAGCAGCACCCCCAACTCTCCCTCGCCACTGTCCTAAACATATAGCTGTTCTGCTGCAAGAAGAAGTAAGGAAACTTCTGAGTCCTACTGCTACTGAGTCTGTGCTCAGCAGTCTGTGTTTTTAATAGCAGCTACATACCCAGCATGGGGGAAAAAGACAGCAGAACTGAGAACTCAGCAAGCCACTAGGGATGGGTGAATGCGGTTCGGAAGTTCGGAGTTTGGACCGAACTCAGTCTGTTCGGTCGACCGAACCGTACTTCCAAACTGAACTCGAATTTAAAACTGAACTGAATCGAATTTCTGAACTCCGTTCTGTTCACCCATTCCTAGTGGCAACACACACCAAAAAAACACTGGTTTTGAATGGCCGAACTTGGTTTGGAAGTTCGGAATTCGACCGAACTTAGTCTGTTCGGTCAACCGAACCGAACTTCCAAACCGAACTCAAATTTTAAACCGAACCGAATTTCCAAACTTGAATTTCAAACCAAACCGAACTGAATTTCCAAACTCTGTTCTGTTCGCCCATCCCAACAAGCCACAGCTGTCCATTGTCATAGCCAATACCTTGTCCAGCCTGGAAGCAGCACACCACTAAACTCTCTCTCCTTCCTTGCCTCTAAGAGTTCCCAATTCCAGCTTCAGAGACACCTGCAACAACAAAGCCAGGGGATGGGAGGCGAGGCAGTGGTCAAAGGGGTCAAAGCACACTTTACGGAAAGGCCAAGAGAGGCTTGATGTATTTGCCTCTGGCTCCCTATTGATCTTGCTTACCACGGGAACAGGAGCAGCGCCAAAGGAAGAAGATTATCCTTCCTAGGTGGACTTCCCTCCTTGTTCTCAGCCTCTCTTCCTCCACAGGAAAAGTTCCTCCTTTCTTTTGCCACCCTACTACCACAGTCCATTTCCTCCCTCAAAACCTCTGCTGCAAAGAGCAATCTTCTGTCACTGCCTCTCCTCCTATTCCCTGGTTTATACAATCACCCCTCCCTCCTCCCCCGCTGTCCATGTCCATTCCCAGCAACCCCACTGCCCGAATCTCTGTTCTTTTTTTCAGTCACTTCCCACTGCACAAAAATTTATCTCAAACCAAATTGTTATCTAAGGCCACTTTGAGACCTACCTCCCCCCCCTCCCCCCCCCAATATCTCTGTGGATATTTGCCGGCAAAGCCACATGGGAGGGAGGGGGGGATTTCAGACAGCCGAGTCCCACACGTATCCTGTTTCCCTCCTACAGCCAGAATATGTGTGCGGAGGGGGGGGGGAGGTCTGCAAGTGGCCTAAGTTTAAACTTATATTAAAATAAATATTAACCTTGCAGGGGAGGGGGGATTTTGTAGAGATCACATAGATAATAGGATGAAGTTTAGGAAGCACTGCCCTAAATATTGGTTGGCCAAATCCTGCCCTTGTATCTGGAGGTGTGAGTGGTACAAATTTCAGTGATATTACCTGAGCCAGCCTTACCACAGGACAACCTGGAGCAACTGCCCTGAGCCATGGTAGTTTCTCTACTTCCAGAGGCTGTGAAGTAGCCCCCATTTTCACCAGGGCAGGGTGCAGTGCCCCCACTCCCTTCCAGCAGGGTTCTAAGCATGGCCACCTTTAAGGCAAGGACCTCGGGGGAGGTGATGGGGTCACCAGGGTCCCCTGCATTTATCTTCTACAGTCGGCCCTGAATGCTACCCATGTTCACTGTGTTTTCCCCATTCGTGTCAATGGGAAAAACACAGTGAACATGGGTCGCTGGATATTATTGTCATATTTGAGTTGTGGAACTAGAGTAGCTAGGAAAGGTAGACTTCACTACCCTCTTCTCATGGCTCCATGAAGGGGTTTATTGTGGTCAAACCAGAAGAGTAACAGTGGCAACAACTAACATCACGTACACAGTAGCCCACGTCAATACCTTATAGTATGTGAACCACCAGTTCCTTCTTGAAGTATTGAGAGTGGATTTTGTCCTGCTGCATGGTCTCCTGTTTTGCCTCTCCTTTAAACTGGGCCGTTGAAGTGTGTAATTGATTGATTAGCCTTCTGGTGGCACAGCCTCAGTTTATCTATCCGCTCAACTAGCTGTCTTTCCCTGGTGATCATTTGATCCCAGCTTTGAGCTCAGCTTCAGTGATCTCAAGCCTTGGATTCAGCTTGAGTTTCCAAACAATAACAATCCAGCTAGTCTCTTGACTCCTGTAGTTTGCTACTGAGATTACATTTCCCAACAGGCTCTTGGGAGGCTATACCCTAGTAACCTCTGAACAGCTGCCATTCTCTGATAATGCTCTGTTACAAGATTGAAAAGGTGATCAGCTTCTATTGGCTGTGTTTTGTTTCACCTCACAAATGCATTAATTGCTGTTCTGCAAAGTGGCTTTAAGATCTTTATTTTTGTACTGTGTAGTTTTCATTTTCTGAACTTCAGTAACCAGAATTGATATAAGCAGGTATGCTTATTCACTGTGTTTTGCCCATTGCCGTCAATGAGTAAAACAGTGAACTGAACGTGGGTCCCTGATCATAAGGAGTCTCTTAAAATGTTCTCTTCTCATAAGCTTACAAAGTCTCAACAGCAGTATTTGATCTATCATGTGAACTACTTTATCTCCAACTCCTAATAAACTTCTCTTGTATGACTATTTGTGTTGCATGTTAGCATTAAAGGGCAAAGAAGTGGCCAATGAAAATCTATATTAAAATAACAGAGGTCCAAATCTGGTGTGTGCTTTAACCACAAGACCAACTTTCATCCCTTATTATGTACATAACTACTATTGGACATGGGAAACCATGAGACTACTTTGCACATACATTTGGTACATGCAGAATTTTGTGGGTGCAACTATTTTGTCCACATTTGAAAATATAGTCTTTCTTTGTGACTTCTGTGTAATTTATAGTAAATATATTCTACTAATGTCCATCATTACTATTACTAATACTATTACCCTGGAGGATTTAAAACTTCTGTTTTCATTTTCAAGATATTCTTTTCAGTTTTGCCACCATGCCGTTGAATAGCAGTTTGCAAACAAACTTTTAAAAATGTGTATATATTTTCTCTCTTTTATTATCACTTTCTACTCCTTAGAATCTTTTCTCTTTCTGTGATTCCTTTACAGCTGCCGCACATAAAGTCTGATAATGAGTCACCTATGTTTCAAAGAGCCTCAACCTTTTTCTGGTGTAATAGTGAGGATTCAACTCCTTTCTTAGATATCTCTTCCATTACGCTCACTCCTATGAGCTCTCCTGGCTCCAGACTATCATCTGGACTCTTAACTCCACCACCTTCCAAAAATGGTCTTCCAAAGCCAGTCAATGAATACAGCATCCCGAGACCTCGTGTAATCCTGCTGTGCAAAAACAGTCTTTTTTCAACCTTGTTTTGTTGTTTGTTGTGTATCAATTGTATTAAAATATACATTTTGTACAGTGGTTAAAGGACAGACCAGATATTTTTAGTGTTTTTCTGGGTACTGTAAAAATATGGAGATGTTTTCTATTATCTATAGTTCTTGCATTCTACTCCTAAAACAGCACCTATTTTCCCAAACCTTTAAACATTTATCTCCTTTTTTTTTACATGCTAATAATTTACATGTTTGTCCTATTTTTATTCAATTAGCTTGTTATTTTGGTAGAGTAACAACACAAATCAAAAGGGTGGTTTTACACGAGCGCTGCTGCAGGGGGGTGCGGGGGCTTTGTGCATGGGGGGGGACGCTTCACACAAGTGGCCCCACGCATGGCCACCCCATCCACAGAACGTCCACCCCATTCCCGCACAGGGCACTCCAGATTTTCCTGGAGTGCCGCATGTGGGGACAGGGTGGCAGTGCATGGGTAATGGGAGCGTGCACCTGCCCAAGTACCTAATTTACACAAGTGCTCCCCCATGTGGACAGTGGGTGTCCATGCGTTCGGGCGTCTCGTGTAAAAACATCCATAGATATTTACATTATTTAAGACAAAGTGTCCCAAAATCTGATTAAAGGGCTTTAAATTGTTCAGTAGAAAGAGAACTTGGGAAAGTGTTGATGAGCAAGAAGAGCAATAGGCCTTCCCATTTGTTTTAGTATATTGTCTATAAACTCTGTGCAAAATGAATGCTGCAAATTATTTTATTCAAAACTGAGCTGTAATGTGTATTGACTACCATATCATAAAAATAGGCTGATACAACTTATTATTTCAATTTGCAAATAACATTTGGCTGTACTTGGCAAACTTTATTGTGGCTTTTTGCATGCTTTTACTAAATAAAAATGCTTTTCTTCATTCACTTTTTACTAGTACAAATTTCTTTGTAGAAATTAACAGAGACTATATTTTACTTAAACATAGCTTGGTATAAAAATACTTAAGAAACATGAGAATTTGGAATATTTAACAGCAACATGTGAGTGAAAACCTCTACCAAAAAGACTCATTTAAGACTTAGATATTTGCTGCAGTCCTGAACCCATTGAAGTCAAGTGGAAAACTCCCATAGGCTTTGATGGGTAAGGACTGCACCCTAAATTTACAATTTTTTTCTCATTTAGCTTGCTTCTATATATCAACCAGCCTCAAAATATTCCCACTGTTATAATCTACTGCCTAAAAATCATGCTAGGATCTTCCACTAACCTCAGTGAGTTATCTGCCTAGTAATCCATGGGTAATTTATAAGTTATACAAATAATACCTGATCCCACCATCCAGATGCAGCCAGAACTCAATTTGAAATCCATGTGAATTCTGCCTCCATGACATGTATGAGATCATACCTATTATTTTATTTACTGTTGAGGTCATACAGCCTGCAGGCTTCTTCAAGAATTCACATGTATTTAGAGGCAGTTGCATGTAGAGATTAGCAGGAGCCTACTGCACATGAACAATAGACCCCCGAGACCCTACTCCATCTCCAAACTGGACATACCAAACCCTGAATGTGTCAGCAAGACTTCTATGCATGTGCATCAGAAGTCCAGCTCTTTAAACTAGAAATTACTAAACCTTAAGAAAACCACGTGACCAAAGGCTGATGAAGATGGTCCATACAGAAAATAAATAATGGAAGGCTCTACTCATCTCAAGTAATATAGGCATCCAAGCCAAACTGCCTGTAGAAGGGCATGTCTCTGCAGTTAATGAAAGTATTTAAATACTTACATTATAATGTAAAAGGCAGCACTTGGAAAGCCCTGCACACTTGAGATTTAAACTTGACTTCATCTCTGCAAATGAGATCTGCTTGATGACTTTTCATCCTACAACTGTCTCCATGAGGTTGTCATGATTTGAAAGCTACCATCTTATGAGTGAGGATGATTGTTTTCTTTGGGCCCTAAGAGAGGGGAGAGGAAAGGTCTAGTTCTGGCCAATGGATGAGCTTTATTTTAGATCTGAATTTTATATTCATGAATCAAGTTAATTTATTCATTTACTGAAAAGAGTACCCAAATCTTAACTTGCCACTTCTGTGAAATTCACCTCAATTGTGCCTTTCGTGCTCTCTGTTTTCTGTAGTCAGTAACTTCCTTGGTTGTCCAGCAAATTGTCTTTATGTCGCTTGGTACTTCAGCTGTTCAGCACTTTGGTACATCATGTGACATGGGTTAACCAATCAGTAGCTTAAAATTTCAAAAAGAACAGCCAAGCAGGGAACAAATTAAAAAGGGATGAACAACCAAACTCTGAACCTGCAGACATTGAACAATGAGCTTTTATAATCTGAAAAATGAATTTGATTCATTGTGGGAAACTTCTTGTATTCTAGGTTTTTTTTCAATACTCTTGCCCACTTTATTTAAAAAATAAAACAACTTGAAACTGATGTGGCAGCTGCTACTGAATCTCACACAGAGTGTGAAGCTGGTGGGGCCTGACATTCTGCTCTGATTTTTTCCCAGAATGGCATGATCTGTGATTTTCTTTCCTCTGAGGGGAAGGTTTGAGGAACCACATAGAAACCCTATGCAAAAATGGCAGCTTTGTGGCACAAGATGGCTGTGGAGATCTCAGGGCCAGTAGCTGCAAAGGTTCCTAGAGCCCAATTGAGGCAACCTGCCTAAATCGGTTGGTTTTAGCCTTGGGATTAAAAACCCTATTCTCTTTGTAGTATAGCAAACGTGGAAACTATTTTGTAAAACAATTAGGAAACATTTCTTTTTTCTTGGCAATAAAATACTTCCAGTTTCCAGAGGAATAATTTTCTATAATGCCAGTAATGCAGAATTTGTATACTGATTCCCCTTTTAGTAGTATAGGCTTTATCTTTGCTTGATTTGTCTTATCGAACTTTTAAACCACAAACCACTTACTCCCAAGTAATCCCATTGAAGCCCACTCCAGAGTAAGTGGTTTGTGGATCATGGCCTTAATCTGTTGTTTCATCTGTTATTAGTCTGCATTTTGTTTTTATTTGATTGTGCTGTTCTGTGTTTTTGGAGCAATGATAGAACTACTGTATGAACTGTGATTAAGCTCTTGTTTGAGAGAGAGAGAGAGAGAGAGAGAGACTATGACCCTTTTCACACAGACGCTCTAACACTGATAAAATGGGTGTTACATTTTATTATACATGTTGCAGGGCACCCATAGAGCACACCTGCAGCCCTGCAACATGTATAATAAAATGTAACACCCTTATTATCAGTGTTAGAGCGTCTGTGTGAAAAGGGCCTATGGAAGCACAGTAACTTACTTTGTTGATGTCAGCCTAGGATTTAGTAATGAGATTTTTTAGGGGCTACATTCAAGGCTAAAACGATTTATTTTGGATTTTAATGTTCACTGTTGTCAGTGTGTTGCTGTCCAGGTTACTGCTTATCGCAAAGTACATTCCAAGCATTCACAACATCCTCTTTCTTAGGTTGTCAAGTGAATAATCAAATTATAGAAGGAAGAATTAGTTAAGATTGAATTTATATCTCTTAATTTCAGGCACTGTTTCTGTGCATTCAGATTTGCAGCCTATTACTCTGCTATCTTAAATGGGTCTTTGGAATAATATCTGTATTCAAAATTGTTCAAATTTCTTTCCAGCTCTTTTGCATCTGAATGTCATTTATGTCTGCATCACCAGATATACTGAAAATGTGAACTTTACAAATACTAGTTATGTGTTTTAGGGTTTCAGCATGTCTCATAAACCCTTGGCTGCAAATGCCATTTGCTTGGTGACAGGAGCTAGTTTTCGCATGCTGTTGCATTTGATAATGTAGCTCTTATCTGCATGCTGAAAAGTTCAGTGTTGTGATTTTTCATGTGAAATATTACCCTAATGTTTATTGTCCTTATTGTAGGCAGGCAGTGTGACACCTAAATCACCCTCCACTGACATCTTTGATATGGTTCCCTTTTCTCCCATATCCCCTCAGTCATCAACACCTACTCGCAATGGCACACAGCCTCCTCCAGTACCCAGTAGATCTGCAGAGATCAGTAAGTTTTGTAACAAATGACCTAATTTTTGCTTACATTATGTTTTTTAAAATAAATAAATAAAGCATCTAAAATATTTACTTACATTTTCACAATAAGCCAAGTACAGTTTTTGTAAATCACATGTTTAATAATGACATTTCATTTTTATACCGTCTGCCCCAAAGCCTTTGATGTTGGTGCCACTGCCAAGTGAAAGTATGAATACATTAATTTAATTGCTTGAACCTACAAGATACACAGAATTTGAGGCAGTTTGGTGGAGTATTATAACCAGCCTTTACTAACTGCAGTGTGGTTTGAAGTATTTAACTTCCTCCTCCACTTTCTTCTTTCCTATAAGCAAGTTTAAAGCCTGTATTTGATGTGTGTGTGTATGTGTGGTGGTGGTGGTGGTGGTGGTGATGATGATACACAAGAAGAAATGTTGAATTTCTGATGGATATTTGTCCCAATATACGCAGAGAAGTAGTAAAGGAGACATACAGCCAACTGTGCCACCTTCTCTAGAAGAGTCCCTCTAATTGAAATCCCCAGGCCACCTTTTCATCTTCTTTTACTAAACCTGAGTTGAGGATTTTTGCCTTTAATGCTAATTTATTCACTTAAAATTTTGAACTCTCCTTTAAATATTCTAGTGAAAGGTATATTAATCACAGAGAATGATGGCTGCAGCTTAAAAGCCTGATGCTCAAAGCTGTTGCACATCTGTGCCATCTGTTATTTTCTAAGTAAACTGTAATACTCACCAGCTATCAGGGAAATTGTATTGGTGTTTCAGGAATATCCCTCTTAATAGAGGGTAAACAAGGCCTAGGTGATGTTTTTAGGTTTACACTTCCAGATTACACCAAGATCGTATGGTATTTTATGTCCTGATTCCGCCTTCTTTGGGTGTTATCTAGTTCCATCAGGAGTCTATTGGTGCCAATCTTGAGTGATTAAAATCATAGTATGTTGTTTTACCTGGACTACAGGTAAAACAACATACTAAGGCGTTAATCACACTGAAGATGCCCAGTGCCAACTCAGTATTTCAGTGCCTGTTTCAATTTCTCATATAAGCAACCTGCTACCCCATCTTTCCGAGAATGGACCACTTACCACACTCAGGACTGAAACTGGATATTCAGGCTATTAGTGCAACTTAAAATTGTTTTTCTTTACCAAGACAAATTTACACTGGTCAAGAGAAATATGCATTTCTCTACATGCTAGCAGAAAAAGTGGTAACTTGGTCAAATAATGACATTTTGCAAGCTTATGAGGACAAATTCTGCCCTTTGATTCTCGAATCTCCACCCATATTTAACTGTCGTTAGCCTCATTAGTCTGCATAGCCAAGATAATAATTTGCCCATTCCTCAAGCAGCTTGTAATGATATAAGGTGAGATGTTTTTAAATGTTCTACATTTACCTCACTTCAATCAGTGGTAAAGTTTTCATTTTCTTCAGCGAGAGCGGAGGTAGCTCAGTAATGAATGTTTTTGAAAATGCCACCCCTAGTAGTTTTCTTTGTAATTTTAATGTAATCAGTATAAATTAAAAAGCAGCCACTTAACACTTACTGTCAGTTGCTTGTATCAATTTATCCTTTTGTATATGCAGCATGGTGTTTATAAAAAAACAGTTCTGTACATTAACGTTCACTGATATTAGGGTCATATCAATTATAGTCTAGATTTTTGCCACTTAAATTAATTCATGACTATACCATTCATGAAACATAGGATGATTTCAGACATTACGGCCGGGTGCTTTCACCACGGGCCATGGGGTGGTTCGAACCACGGCCGGGGGTGAAGGGGGAAGCCAACAGATGTTCCCCTCTTCGCCCCCGGCCGTGGGGACCGCCGAACCATGGCCCGTGGTGAAAGTGCCCGGCCGTAACATCTAAAGGGGCACACACCCCTCTCAGAGGGGGCAGGACTGCATGATGTAGCGTGCAGCCATACGGCCCCGCCCCCAGCACTTCCCGGCCGGCAGCCCTCCCCGAGACAGGCGGCCGCAGCGGCCTATCCGGCCCCTGCTGCCGCCCACCACCAGGACCCCGGAACTCGGTGGAGGTAAGGTAACAGATGATACTTTTCCTTCACCGCATTCCAGATTCCCCCTAACCACGCTTCGTTCACCACCATGGTGTGGGAGAACAAAGCATGGTTAGATTCACCACGGGGGGTGGTTGACTGAGGTGAACATCTGGATGCGTGCAAACAGAGGTTCACCTCCATTTACACACACACACACACACACACACACACACACACAGTTGACTGAGGTTGACTGTGGTGATTTCAGACAAACGTAACATCTGAAATCAGCCCATAATGTCAGTTTTATGTTTGGTCAGCCACATATTAATAATTAACCAGTGCCCCCCTCATCAGTACATATGTCATACTCCAGAGGTATATTCTGTAACTTTAGAGCATTTTGTGTACTTTTGGGAATAAAGTGCATCATGTTACTAAAAGGATATACAGAATTGAAATATTTCAGAGTCCACAAAGGCTTACATACTTCAACATACCACCAGACCTTCCTCAAAGTACCATGGATTTGTTCAAAACTGTGGAGCCAGGAAATGGAAAAAGAACCCATAGTTATGGTTAGGTTGTTTTAAAAATATCTTTATTTATTTTCATTTGAATACTCCCCCTTTAAAAATACTTCATATAAAATGCAACAGTTAAATAATTTTAAAAATCTGATTTCCGTTTTTAAAAAAGGAATTGTAGTTTATTATTATTATTTATATAGCACTAGCAATATACCTAACACCATGAATAGGGACAAATCCCTGTCCTGAGGGTTTACAGTCTCGAATGGATGAGAGAGAATAGACATGCTTCCCTTAATAGTGTCATCGTGCCTACAAGTAATGTACATTGCATTACATATAATACACTGCTTGAGCTCTTTATATAGCTAAGCACAATAAAGTGATAAAATAGAAGGCAGACTTCATTCTAAGGCCGCTTTTAGACGTGCAGCTGGATCAGGCGCGGGAGCGACGAAACAGCCGCGGCGCTGTTTTAGACAAACCGAAAGCAGAAGTGGTGCGCGTGATCCGGCACCGCGCATTCTTTTCTGGCCGCGTATGTCACCCCAGAGAGATCAGGGTGGTTCGCTCGCGGTCGGAAAAGAATGCGCAGCCCCGGATCATGCGCACAACTTCTGCTTCTGGTTCGTCTAAAACAGCGCCGTGGCTGTTTTGCTGGTCCCGCGCCTGATCACAGCTGCACGTCTAAAAGCGGCGTTAATGTCCATGTTTATCCCATTTTAAGTCTAGCGTGAGAGGGTTTGATGTATTGGTTCCCAATATTAGAGATGGAGATAAATTTAGTTAATGCCTTCAGATATATGTGTGTGTCCTGCATTTGCTCAGTCTATAATTCTGATTTGTTACAGGCCTAAGGAAGGGCCCTGTGTGGCCTGAAAGGCAACAGTAGTTGTCCCAATAAACAATAACACTTAAACTAATTTAGCTCTGTTTCTATACCACTTTTTCAGTTATTCCTTATTATTTCTGTGTTTTTAAGAAAATTAAATTAATGGAATATAATTGTGACCAAATTCTTTTCTCTCTCCCTCTTGAGTGGAAAACTATAGTGTAATATGATTTTTAATATTGTAGACACAGTTCTTTACAAAGAAGAGTGAATTACTTTAAAAATGAAACCTTAAATACAATAAAAATCAAGCATTTACATTAAAGAGGGATTCCCCATCTGGAAAGTCTAATGATGTAATTAGGAGAGAAATTCAGCTTGTATATATCATGCCAGGAAAACACAATTGTAATAATTCATTTTTTCCTATTGGGCCATGTTGTTGCCAATATAGACTGGATGGTGTTCCCTCATCCCTTATGACAGCTATGTAAGCGGCAACTGTAGGAATGAGATTTTACCCTTAAGAAGGTGAACGTCCTTTTCTTCCATGTTCTGGATTGTCCTAGCAATGTGCTTAACGGAGAGAGTGTTATAAGCATCTCCTCCATGAGCATTAATCTTTGCTTTAACCATCTTTGTTCTGTTTTGTCTGGAAGCAGTAACAATGAAGATGAGCAGAAGGCAAGGCTGTAAGTGTTCTGCCTGTGCAATGCCTGGCTTCTTATAAGCAACAGATGAGTGTTGCATCTACTATACTCATACAGATGGTGAGGGCTACTGACCAGGCAAAACAGAATAGCACTCCCATCTCTGACAGCCTGCTAAAGATTCGTGTGAGAGTAACGTTTCAAAGGAGAGACACCGCCTCCACTCTCAGGAAGATAGTGGCATACCCTAGGACATATAGGACCTTCAAAGGACACAAGCATAGTTTTGGTGCAAAAAATTGTAAAGTGAAAAGACAAAGCCTCAGCTATTATAGAACAAATAATAATAATGTTTAATTTTATTTATATAACCCCTTCCCGTCTGCTGAAAGGCTCTCAAAGTGCTTCACAAACTCAGTACAATAAAACATCCTAAATTCCAGTTGACAGTAAAGGAGTGGGAAAAAACATTAAGGGAAACCAGCAGTAGAGGCTAAAAGCGCCTGGAGAATTAAAAAAAAAAAGTCTTCAGATGCTTTTTGAAGCTGAGTAGAAAGAAACCAAGATGAATATTAGGAGGGAGCAAATTCCACTGTGAGGGGGTCTGCCACAGCAAAGGCCCAATTGTCTGCCCTGATGCATGACGGTGGAATCTGAGTGCAAATATAGCCACCAGGGCGAACTTCCAGGAGAAGGTCTCAAACAGAGTTAGCCCACTTTTCCTTCAGAGGTTATTCTATTGAAAAAGATAGACTAAGAAGTCTACTTAGAATAAGAAGCCACTGGGAAATGAGAGAGTCGAATGCCCATCAGTCTGTAGTTCTCTTTCTGTCCTATAGCAAGGAATTGCCGGGGGACACAGAGACACCTGGAGCTTTACAAGCACAAATTAATTTTGCCATATGATGCCTTTGAATATTACTTGATTTGCCAAGCAACCAGAAATGATCTGCATTCCCTCTTACCTGGTCTGCATAATCCAAATGGACCCCTGTTGGAAAATACTTGATTATTTGGTATTAATGGTTACTGGTATCAATATCAGCACTATCTCCTTTATCAGTTATAGAGATAATGCTGACAGACACAGAATTTTCAACTCCTGTTCAAAACTGCTTTTATAATCTCTTTTATACCAAGTACACCTCTCTGAGCATCCTGACTATGCAAGCATAATACTCAGATGGTACATGCGAGACCTCTGAGATCTCGCTGGGATGTAAGGGAGGAGGTGGTCTTTCAGTTATATGGGGCCCAGGTTGTTTAGGGTTTTATTAATCAAAACCAGCACCTTGGATTGTGCTTAGAAAGCTATTGGGAGCCAGTAAAGACTGGAGCGCTAGGCACAGTCTTGTAATCAGATATGAAAATGATTATACTGATAATTGCCTTGTGTGGTTTACCTCCGGTTTGAATATTTAGATATCAATACTTTTAACACATAATTCTGTTAATATAGAAAATACTGAACAGTCCATTTAGCACAATGCAGTTGATCATTTTTCCCATCCGGTGTCTGGCTATGTGGATCACATTTTAAGCTAGAGACTAAAATCAATTAGTAGTGTCCATGATATCAAGACCCTTGTTTATACAAGCGATTTTAAACTTACACTGTACAAATTAGTTAGCATGACTATGCAGATATCCTGCTAGACTGGAGACGACAGGATACTCCATGTGAAGATAGAAATTGTGTGTGTGTGTGTGTGTGTGTGTGTGTGTGTGTGTGTGTGTAACAATGGCCCTTTTTCCATGCGTGGGAGTGTGCCGCAGTCTGTGTGCAGTGGGTGGGGGGGTTCAGACATAGCAAAGGCCCATCCTCACACATCACCACACACGGCGGCACCTCTGTGTTTTCCAGTGCCTCCATGCATGGGGATGCGTGTATGCAGGAGCACGGACACCCACCCCTGCAGGATTTACACGGGTGGCACCCACGCTAGAACACCCAGGTGTTCTAGCGTGGGTACCACTGGTTTAAAAAGGACCAATGCTGAACAGTGTTAGAGAAATGAGCTTCAAACCAGGTTAGTTGTCATCAAGGTAGGGCTAATATGAATGACACTCATATTGAGAAGACAAACCAACTGTAGCTAAGAAGAAAAAGAGGAATTAAATTAACTGATCTACTCTTTAGATAAAATAGGACTAGTCTAGTACCGACTAGGCCTCATCTGACAAAACAAAATGATATTGTAGATATTGAATAAGCAATGGCTGCTGAAAAGTAAAGGCTCCATTAGGAAGAAGAAAAAATAAGTAAAAAGTGACTGCAAGTCATTGACGGATAGAGAGAGATACAGCTGTGTTAATCCTTTTAGATTCTTATGGACTTTTATGGTAACAGCTTTCATAATCCTCCCTTTAAATTTTTATTTTTAAATTTATCTAAAAATAAACAAGAATGCCTTGAGCTAACAATTGCTCCAACTAAAATCAACTGTCATGTCTCAAGTTAAGGCCTTGCCTTCCACAGGCAGAGAGGGTCATTTGGGTTTATGAAAACTCTGACCTAATTGCAAAAAGCAACAATATGGTGACCTAAGGAGTGGACTGTTTGTAATAATAACATATGCAAGCATACTGTACCATATACCAAATCATAAAGGTTTTTCTAAAAATATATGTGAACTTTTGGTGCCCCTCCCTCCAATCCTGCACCCTTTCCATTTGTGAAACTCCCACATGGAATAGCTGCAGAAACGAGCTTCTAAGAACCCACTTCCTCACAGACGATCTTGATAAGGCCTGGATTTCCTGAAGATACAATATGTTCATTACTGGAAAGTTCCCTTTCCAAAAAGAAAGAAAGAAAAGATCACGCAAGAAAACTAACTGGAACCAAGGGAAGAGTTCACAATGCCCAGTTGTTGGCTTTCCTGGAATGGGTAAGAGATAGTAATCTATGAAAGCTAATTCAGAACTCTTTCAAGGGTATAGTCTTAAAACATCTGCTACCTAGATAAAGAACAATACTGCTGATTAGGAATTTTTGTTGCTTTGAGACATCCTAACCACTTATGTATCTGGTTACGTTTGCATACACATCAGCTTCCACATGTTACTTACTCTCCTTATTGTTTTTCTTCATTCTAGAGAGAGACCTTTTTGGAGCAGAACCTTTTGACCCTTTTAGCTGCGGAGCAGGAGATTTCCCTCCAGACATTCAGTCCAAACTAGATGAGATGCAGGTGACAACTTTTATTTATCCTTGACAAATTATTTATTCACCTCTTAAGGGTAAAGGAATGAACCCTGTGGTGTATTTAACAGTCTATGATAAGATTGTTAAATGTTTGTTCTTTCCAAGAATATTATCTCTGCTGCTGGGATTTTCAAAGGCATTTAAAGGAGTGAGGTGCCCAGCTTCCTTTGACCTTTTTAAAATGTGCAGGAAGGGACTTGGTTAACCAGATCGCAGACATTGGATGCTTCATTCATCTGGATGTCCTGCTTGTTCTCAGACAAGTGAATTATGACTGAGGCAGCTACAGAGAGCTAAAGGAGAGAAGCAGGAGAGCAGACCACTCCACTCTCTCTGATCCACCTCTTGCAGGTGTTGGAAGTAGTTATGCATGGGCAGGGCACCATGGACACATGCAAGCACACAATGGGCATCGTGGCACAACAGAAGACACATAGGCCTGAAATATCAAATATAATTGTTCAGTACAGTTAGCATAGGGTCTCCAAGAATGCTGGAAGCCCTACTCCTCCTGCTAATCTCCACAGAAAAGATGAGGTCTGAGATGGGCTTGGCCTCCAACTCCACTCTTTCCTCTTGTGCCAGCTCGTGGCAAGGGCTGAGGCACAGTGTGTGGACCCAGACACCAGTACTGATGTCTGGTCATCCACATCACTCCTTTGCCCTGCAGCCACCTCAGTACTTGAACTCGGTTGTAGGGACAAAGATTGGAGGGAGAGGAGGAGAAAGGAACAGGGCAGGGGAGACACTTTCTCTTCCAAACACTTTTGGCATCCTCCAAAGTGTCTAGATGAGCAGGTTTCTGGTGTAACAGTCATTTCAGTGTCACAAGAAAGGAATGCACTCACTAATACTGTATGCTTTAATTAAAGGCCACAGTCTGCTCTTATTCTCAATGCAGAACCTCCACAAAAAAAAGTTGGACTTTAATTGTTTATTATTACTATTATTATTATTATTATTTAAGCATTTATACCGCGACACACAGGCAATGTACCTGGTACTTTACAATCAATAATTATAGACAGGGTCCCTGCCCCAGTAGGCTTATGGTCTAGGTGATTGCATGTAGGATTACATGATATAAGGATATTATTGCTCAGCTTTTTAACAGCTCTCTGGCATTTGTCTTCATTTTGTACCGCTATGGTATGGATTTGGGGGCTAAGGTATCTGTGGCTACTAGGCAAAATTCAGGAGATTTAAACAGAACTTTGCATAATAAGAAGCCCCTACAAAGCCATCATTTTTTACAATATTTTACTGAGGGAATCTATCATATGCTACCTATTCCCAATTCACAACACATTAACAAATAGAAAAACACATCTGTATGATGACAGAAAATTATTTAAAATCTTTTGAAATCCCTATAATGGAAAAATTATAATACTTTAAGTCCAGAAAAACAGTACCTTGCCAGGGATTTTATATTTTTTTTCCTATCTGCCATTTATAATGTCTTTAAAGCTGGGGGAAGACTAATTTAAATACTGCACTGAAACAATGACAGAAATATTTTAAGTTCACTATTTTAGAATTAGACTATTATTTTGTGTTTTAATATTCTGGCTCCAGTCCTAACCCTGTAATTCAGGTTCATTCTGACAGACCCTTGAACTCAATCCCATTGAAATCTGTTGAGTAGTAAACAAGCAGAAAGGATTAATGCAGAGAGTACCAAACTCTGACTCTGGACTCCAAAGGGGATCCTGATCCCAAATGATGTCTGTTTTGTACGGTTTTTTTCATTGGCTGGGGTCTTAAGTCTCAAAATGGGGTAGTGGGCTAAATGTTGAGGAACCACTGGTTTGAGGTCTTTGCTCATATGCCATAGGAAAAAGACATGTGCAAACTATAAAATGTAACAAGAATTGCCAGTATATTGTGTAAACCATAACTTAATTATATATAATTCTGCTTAGCTATAGACTTCATATGTCAATCTTGAGGAATGTTGGAATTAATGAATAATTCAGGGTGCAATCCCCACCCTCAAAAGTCAGGGGGAGTTTTACCATTGACTTCAATGGGTTCAGAATTGCAGACTTGATGTAAAACAGTCCGCTAAAGCATATGTGTATTGTTTATACTCTTTCTAATATTTCTTTTATCTTTTTGTGCTTCCATGGATGCTTAGCGTCAGCGATGGTTGGTATATCCTATTTTCACATCAATATTACATTAGTTTCAATTTACAAATTAACTCCTGGAAATGGTACATCCTGTGTAACTGACATCTTGTTTACATTATAATCCTTATAATTTAGATTTGTCTCTGTTCCAGGAACAGTCTCATGCAAGATTTTATTTTTTATTTTTTATGTTTTATTTTTTCTTTGAAATCATAATTTATAGCCTATGGGTATCAGAGATGATATTAATTTTTCATTGATATTGAGGTTGCTATGTATTGCTAGCTATTTTATTGCTAGCTAGATTTGTAGTGTATGTGTGTGTTTATATCTGAGAAACCGCCTCACTTCTCGGGCCCTAGGGCGATCCTTGTGGTCCTCCTGGGGCACTTTCTTGGAGGTCCCCTGGGTTAACGGGGGAGGGGCGCAACGATGGAGAGGGCATTCTTGGTGGCCGCACCATGGCTGTTGAACTCTCTCCCGTAGGAAGCTCACCTGGCCCCTAGTCTGCTGGCCTTCCACTGAGCCTGTAAAACCTGGCTGTTCACCCAGGTCTTTGGGGAAGGGAGTGAGTAGGTGGGAGAGGAGGAGGCGGGTTTCTAGTCTGACTGTTCTACCCTTGTTTATTTTGGCTTTAGTTTCCCTCTCTGTTTATATTTTTATTCTATTTATTGTTTTTTATGGTATTAAAATGTAGTTTGTAAGCCACCCTGAGCTGAAACTGAGATATATTTAACAAACAAGCTATATATAGTCTCAGCTTGTTTGTTAAGGGGTATTTCTCTGGCCATAGCACCCAATTAGATATTAGAAGTGTCGTCCCTGGACTAGAGTAGCCCCACCACTTTACCTCTGGTTTAGCCTATGATGGCATTTTCCATGACATATGAACAAATATACAACATTGTGTCACTGAGGTTATCGGTCGTAGAAGCACCATGGAAAATGCCGTGCTTCAACCAAAGATCACCCGGGTGATAGCACATGGTAGAGCTATCTAGACATCATGAAAAATGTCACTGATGTAAACCAGAGGCAAAGAGTTGATTATGCTACTGGTGTCTATGGGTGGACATCGTGAAGTCAGTAAGCACCCTTACTGCAAAAATCTAAGTATAGGTTGTATCCATTTTTTCCAAGAAAAAGGAGAAAAGAAATATGTATTGCCAGAGCTCTTTTAGGTCAAGATGGGAAATGAATTCCAAAATTCTCACATCAAGCATGCTGCCATGCTGTTTTCTGTTTCAAATGGATTCACCTCTTTCCCCCAAAAGCCGAGAAACAAAATTAATACCACCACAGGTGCTATGTGGCTCTAAAAGAGGGACAGTCTTACAAATAAGCCAATTACTAGCTATCTATGATTTAGAGGTTGAGTTAAACTAACACCTTAAGTTGCACCCGGAATATAAGTGGAAGGCAGTGCAGATTAGGGATGAAACAAAATACCAGCTCAAATTCCATTTGAAACAGATATGGCTGTTATGATTGTTCCATAAGAACATTGTTTCACTGGAACAATTGGATTGATCCTTTCCCCTCCTTCCCCCCCCCCCCCAAGCCCCACATGCACAAAATAGCAGCATCTATACTTCATATGCACAAAATGACAATGCAGTACAGGGTGCCACCATTTTGTGCATTTGCAGTACTTGGCAAAAAATGGCAGCACCGTGCAGTCAGAACATCAGATCGAATTCTGCTGCGATTAAAGTCATAGTGGAAGTTCATTCAACATTACAAAAAGTGGGAAATCGCCACAAAGATGGAAAGGCAGTTTCAGTTCGGTTGTGGTGTGGACCTAGTTAACCAGGCTGCTTCATAGTGCACCAACTACAGTTTCTGAGTCAATTTAAGATGTAGTCACATGCATTTGCTGCATTCTAGCACAAAGGAATCTCACATACAGATCCAGAGCATAAACTTGTAATCACAGGGCCTGAAAGAGATGAACAACAGCATTCTTCAACACTACAACACTACAAATATAAGATTAGCCATCTAGAATCCAACTGAAAAGGACCAAGTATAATCCACAATATAAATTGAATGTAAAAAATGCACAGTCTACCTCTCTATGGTTCTATGTTCACTCTTTGAGCAAATCAGTATTAAAATCTACTTAATTCACTCATATATATATTATTTAAAGACACTGTTTTTGATTAAATGAAAATCAGTCCCTACATTTACTTTTCTAATGTAATTTTATGAGCAAATGTTACCTTAGTTTCAAATATCCAAGGTTAATATTATTGCAGGTGCCTTTGTTAAAACAGTGCTCTACTTCACATTAAAACATGATGCTCAGTCTCTTTAAAGGAAGACACTCTATCACTGTTATTGGTTGAATTACTGACTAAACTTTTAAGAAGTGCAAGAGGAAGTCTGAAATCATGGCAAACTGAATTTTACTTTTTTTTTAAATGTCCTCAATAAGAAAACCTGGATGTTTTTGGAAGTTAATATACTTTTGACTGAAACAAACCATTTCACTATGTTATGTTTTTATTTGAAAAGACCAGGTTGCATATACAATTAATTAAATGTTTATTTAGTATGCAATAAATATATTTTCCTAATATGTATGTTGAATATTCATCTTGTATAAATAATACCCTGCTTCTTCAAAATGATCAAAGACGCAATTGTCATCGGCTTCTCTTTTGCCCAAGCCACTTCATCTGACAGTGGGGGCGATTCCATGCCCTGCGCACGCGGCGCACATCCTGCGCATGTGCACGTGCATGCAAACTGCACGCATCTCCACAGGGACTGCATTGTGCCACGTGGATCCGGTACGGGACCTGTGCAGATCTCACGCACATCCCATGTGGATCCCATGTGGATCCCACTTGGGATTGTGGCCATTATCACTACAGCAATAAACATTGGTCTTCAGAGGCAAGAAGTGAAGAAAAATGGCAACTGTAATGTGGTTTTTATAATAAATAGGCAGCTCTTTGACAACATGTAGAGCATGATCCTGAAGCCTTTGGTGCCAGTGCTATTTTTTGTGCCAACACAAATCCCTTTCACTTCAACGGGACATACATCAGTGCAAAGGGTTGGTATTAGTATCAGACAGCTTCAGGATCTTGTGTGCAATGGCCTCAATCCAATGCTGTGCAGATCCCAACGTGGAGCTGCATGCACGTGCGTGCGTGTGCACGGTTTGCATGCAGCATACTGTACAGTCAATGCAGCTCCACATGGATTCCACATACACAGCTGTGTGCGCATGCATGCGGCTTCACGCAAGATCCACACAGCATTGGATTACAGACAATATCTTAAAGTTGTGCACATTCATTTTGTGTTCAGAAACTTCACAAAACTTTGAATGTTGTGATTAAACAATAAAAACTACACTCATTAGGAAAAAATACATAAAAAACAAAATCAACCTATTCCCCTCCCTCCTGCACATAGAGCGCTCCCTCTTCCTAAGACTCTTTGACGTCATACACAGAGTCAATTTAAACTCTCTCCACCACTCCTCTACTCCTCTTTTCCAGACTCTACAAGAGATGGGAGTGATCAGTCTAGAAGGCCACCCTCTTTCCCCCAAAGATGTTAGGTTGAAGAAATAGCAAGTAGCCCAGCATCAGAGGAAGAACTTAACTGTTCAAACTTATAGGCAGGCTTCTTTAAAACAAAAACAGTGAGTCTGAAATCATTTTCACAGGCATTGTAGGTGTAAAGAAACTGGCAAAAAGCCACTACAATGCTGTAAGTTAGAGAAGGGGAACTTCTGGCCCATGGGCCAAGTCCAGCCCCCAGCTATTTGTTATTTGGTCTCTTTTCAGTTTCTCGCTCGTGTGTCCAGCCCCTACCCTCAAACAGTGAAAGAGTGAGTTCAGAAAGAAGCAGAGATGAGGACATGCACACAAGGATAGGGATGAATCCCTTGCAAAGATCCATTATCTAATACCTTCCTTCCGCCATCCTAAACACACCCTTTGAGCACACCCACCCTCAACTACTCTCCAGCCTTTGGGAAATACTAATTTGCAAAGTGGCTAATGGAAGAGAAAAGGCGCCTCCTCCCTGCTTTTAATAGGCTAGTTTTGCATCTTACAGAAACTCTCGGAAAAAGGTAAACACCACTGCAACAGTCAACAGCAATTCAGAATAAAATCCTCTCAACTCTGCTTCACGCCATAGCTGAGGAAATCCTGAAAGATGGCTAGGTATCTTCTGAGAGCTATTTTCCTTCACTAGCAAAAGTAGGAGTGTCCAAGCCTTCCATTCACTGCTTGGTGTTTGCTCCCTCATTGATGGAAGAAGGCACAGACACAATTGGATGACAATTTTCTTAACCAAATTAACATCAGCCTGGGGTGCAAGACCCCCTTAACACGGGTCCAGTGCATTTTCCCTCCAGCTTTACCCATCCCCAGCCTCTGTTGATGAAGGTTAAGGGTATTTATGGACCACCACCCCCAGGACTGGCCCCAGCGTTTGTGAGGCCATGTGCGAAGTGGTGTGGGGCCTAATTTGCATAACTAGGCCCCACCTTATTATGCAAATGTGTAAATTTACATAAAATATACTCCCTATGGACAGGAAGAATTCCCATTCTCCACCCCTCCAAGCGGTCATAGACAGGCATGCCCTCCCAATGCTTCCTGCCCCCCCCCCCCAGCCGAGTGTCTACCACCACTACCCAGGAGTGATTCCACTGCAGGGACAGACAGGCAGGCAGTGAGGCAGGCACAGAGAGACTGACTACATCCACTGCCTTACTGGGGGAGGGGGTGAGCTTAGCCAGCCTGGCCTCCAGGGCCTGTTGCTTCTTGCTGCCGGTGCTGCTTGTGTCTTGTGCACGCACATGGTGTGACCGGTCCAGAGGTGCTGCTATCAAACACACAAGACACCCAAAATGCACCCAGCCTATTAAGCACATTATGCCATGAAAAGAGACATATATAACCCCCTAACCCCACAAGCAGCGGTTTCCGAAGTTTTCCAAATAACTACCTTGGTCCTCAGAACTTTGGAATTTGACCTTTCCAAACTTAATATTCAGCAAATTCCAAAGTTTTCCAAAGACTTCTTTTCAGCCCTAGTATTAACAGTACACAGCATTACATATTTTTGACAGATGGGAAATACACGTTAAATTAGTCCCAGAGCCATTCCCAACTTTATTTCTTAAATTCCGTTTTCATTTAAATTGCTCTTTACATTTAAATAAAGAGGTAAAATATTATAATACCCTTCTCTCCTTGATAGGAAGTTATTGTTCCTTTTAGGAAAGTACATATATTGAGAGAGAGACTCAATCCAGCCCAGTCCTAAATAACAGTGGGATTCAAGCCAGTTCTGATATATGTACTGCATCTATTTATTAGGACATTGTGATGTAAACAGTCTTGACTAGCCAAAAAGCCTCCCTTGCCATCTTGCACTCAAATATTTGGGCCAGCCAAATCTAGTTTTCGAATTTTTCAGAACAAAGGAGTCTATGGAAAAGAATCCTTAAAAACCCCTCAAATTATTTAACCCCAGAAATGATTATGTTCAACTTCTACATCATTTTTCTACTTTTCTGTGTTGTTGTATTCCAGGTGGCAGGCTAGGTGTTGGCACTCTTTACCTAGCAGCTTCAATGGAAGTTAGGGCTTAGTAAGAGTTTCAGGATTGGCAGCCCTGTATTGACGCCATAGTTAAGGCTTAGTTATCCTATATAAACTTATCATTCAATGGCACATTCTTGGTAAAGACCATTGTTTACATGCACCTATTTTAAACATCTGCTTGTTAATAATGTAGTTCCTGGCATAACATAATACTTTGAACATACCTTCTTGAAAGCGTTCTTATTAAAGAGAGCTGCTTTATGTATGGTATCACTAAAACCCAAGTGGTCCCCTCCAAGGTTTGCCCCCCCGACATTGGGGTGCCCCAACCTCCCCCTCCCTAACCCAACTCCCACTCTCCCCCACTGGGGTCAAGGTCCCTATCCCAAGGACCATCCCCCAACTGTCCACTGTTTTCCCCTTAACCTAAATTCCTACCTCTAAACAGAAACCTTCCGGCCCCCCTTGTATTGCCTAAGCGCACGCTTGTGGCTGCGCCCATGACCACACCCACAGCCTGCAGCTTCCCAGCCGCGAAACAAAACCCCTAGACTGGAAATCCAGCTGAGTCTGTATTGTACTTATGCCCTTGTCATGGTCGGATCATTACCTCCTGTAGGCCAGACGCCTAGCACACAATAGCCCCCAGAAAGAAGTGGGACCTATTAGAATGGTCCACCCCCAGGGGCTGATGGAACTGCAGCAGTTCCAAGACACGCTGGGGGAGGTGTCCTTGGACCTTGATGCTCAGCTGATGACCTCGTCCAAGCATGGAACATCTTGCTGGAGGGGGGCATAAACTGGGTGGCTCCGAGGCACTGCCACCACATCATCATCATAGGGCTCCTTGGTTTGCTGAGGAGCTGGGGTGTATGAAGCAGGAGGGATGGCGGTTAGAGGGACACTGGTGTCGTTCTCGCTCTCAATCCGATCGGCTACAGCATCGGGCCTATTTGCGGTCCTATGCTGTGGCCGTGAGGGCAGCAAAGAAGGAGCTCTTTGCCATCCTCATAGCTGCTGCAAAGTCGCATCCAGTGGAGCTCTTCCAGGTGGTGAGGGAGCTGGTCAGTCCGGCCTCCCTCTGCCTGGAGGGGGAGATATCTCAGGCCTGCTGTGAGGAGTTTGTCACCTACTTTGCAGATAAGATTGCTTGGATTCAGTGTGATTTCTGAGCTGGGACTAATGCAGAGGAAGAAGACCTTGGGGTTATGGTTGCCCCGTCTGGTCCATCTTTGTGGGATCAGTTTCAGGAAGTGATGCCGGCTGATGCCATGGGTGTCCTGGGGTCTGTAAGGGCCACTTTTTCTGAATTAGATCCATGCCCATCCTGGTTGGTGAAAGCCTCCAGGGAGACTTTGGGGTCGGTGCTGGGGGGGTAATCAATGCCTCCCTTCGGGAGGATAGGGTGCTGGACTGCCTCAAGGAGGCGGTTGTGCAGCCCCTGTTAAAGAAACCATCTTTGGATGCTGATGCACCTGCCAGTTACCAGCCTATCTCTAACCTTCCCTTTTTAGGTTATTGAATGGGTAGTGGCACAGCAGCTCCAGGTTCACCTGAATGGCATCAGTTTTCTAGACCCCTTTCAATTGGGATTTCACCCAGGGTATGGCACTGAGACTACATTGGTGGCTTTGGTGGACAACCTCCGCTGAGAGATGGATTCAGGGCGTTCAACATTACGCGCCCTGTTAGATCTCTCAGCTGCATTTGATACAGTGGACCATGGGTTATTGTTGAGATGACTGCGGTCCCTGGGGGGTGGTGGATGGGATGGTCCTTGGATGGTTCCGCTCATTCCTCTCAGGAAGGAGCCAGCGGGTGGTGTTGGGGGCTTAAACATCTAGCCCCCAGGACCTCTTGTGTGGCATACCACAAGGTTCTATTTTGTCTCCATTATTGTTTAACATCTATATGCAACCCCTGGGGGAGGTTGTGAGATGGTTTGGTGTGTGTTGTCACCAATATGCTGATGACACCCAGCTGTACCTCTCATTTTCAACTGACCCAGGCCCTGCAGTCTCGGTGCTTTCCTAGTGCCTGGAGGCAGTGGCTGACAGGATGCGGTGGAGCAGACTGAAGTTGAATCCCGATAAGATGGAGGTGATGTTGGTGGGTTGGGCGTCAGGGATGATGGCCCTTGTTAAGGGGGTCTCCCCCCGCTAGCCCTCAGGTTTGGAGCTTGGGAGTCCTGTTGGACCACAGCCTTCGGCTGGATTACCAGGTGGAGGAGGTGTCAAAGGGAGCCTTTCGCCAGCTACATCTTGTGCAGATGCTCCAGCTTTATGTTTCGGACTCCAACCCGGCCACCCTCATCCATGCATTCATCACCTCGAAGCTGGACTACTGCAGCACGCTCTACGTGGGGCTGCCCCTGGTGATGGTTCAGAAGCTGCAACTGGTGCAAAATGCGGCGGCCAGTCTTCTGACAGGGACGGCCTGTAGGAAGCACATAAGACCAGTGCTCCAAGCTCTGCACTGGTTGCCTGTAGCATTCCAGGCCTGATTCAAGGTGCTGGTTGTAACCTTTAAAGCCCTACATGGCTTGGGCCCTTCCTATCTGAGAGACTGCCTCACTCCTAGGGTGTTCTTTGCAGTCCAACGGGGGCACCTTTTGGAGGTCCCCCGGGATGGAGAGGGCATTCTTGGTGGCTGCACCAAGACTGTGGAACTCCATCCCGGAGGAAGCTCACCTGGCCCCTAGTCTGCTGGCCTTCCGCCGGGCCTGTAAAGCCTGGCTGTTCACCCAGGCCTTTGAGGAAGGGAGTGGCTAGGATGGGAGGAGAGGTTTTTTTTAGTCTGACTGTTTTACCCTTATTTATGTTGGTTTTAGGTTCTCCCTCTGCTTAATATTTTTATTGTTTTTATGGTTCTAAAATGTATTTTGTAAGCCGCTCTGAGCCGTCTGTTGACAGGAGGGGGTGGGATATAAATGTAAATATAAATAAATAAATAAATAAATAAATAAAATAAAACCCCTGTTGAATGTTGTAGGACTTTCTTCCAGTCCTAAAAGTTGTTCATTTAGAGTAACAAAGAAAAAGCTTATATAAAGCTTATAATATAATTCATGAATCTTTTTATTGACCAAAATGTTGATTATGTAATTTATTCCAGTGTCTTTGCCATTTGTTTTGCAAACACAAGGAAATGTAGTTCTTTCTGTTTGTTTAGTGAATTTAGAATATTGGAGAAGACTTTCAGAACTAAACATTGTGACAGAAAGTATAGACCAAGGCCACAGAAGGACAGAAAAAGAAGACCGTTAACAAACAAATAACAATATATCTCGCAGGAAATAGGCTTAAAGGCAAAAACATGCTGAACACAACAGGTGATAAGCGATCATTTGTTTGGAATAGAGAGAACAGAAATAAGCGATAACATCTGCTTTGCTTTGAGCATCAATACGTCTTAGACAATTTGAGCCAAAAACAGCGCTTAGGAGAAGATATTTACAAACTAGCAACTCCACATGCTCACAAAAACATTTCTTAGACAAACCCAGTTCAATTAATTGTTTACCAACAGAAACCAGGCAAGTGAGTAACCCCAATATCAAGGTTTCTAGAACACATCTTTAAAGAGGCTGTGGGGCTGTGCATGCCACCGAGTCCTATGGCGGGCAGCCATTTCTGGTGCATATCAGTACATCTCGTGTGGCTTTTCCTAGCAGCGCATTGAATAACGTGCTTCCCTGTCCGCTCGTTTAAAAGCGGCCTCAGTGTTGCGCTTACGTGGGAAACTTTCCAAGATGAGGCTCGTAGAAGCATATTCAGTGCAGTTCATTGCCTCTCACTGCTAGCATTTTGTGTGATAAAAATCATTTTCTCAGTATTTTAATCCTTTTCCCAACCAGCTAGTTAATCCAGGTTTATGGCTGTTGTGTGTTCCTGGAAAATAACATTTACTTTGGCCCATAATATGATCTTGGTATGAAATTACTCTTAGAAAAATATTTTGTCTGGAAAATCTCAGTCTACATTATAATTATACCCAGGAGATATATTTTATTCCAACCAATATTACTTTCCAGACATTAATAATGCCAGGCGGGATTATTAAAGATCTGACACTTCAGAATCTAGCACGTGATTTACATTTTTTGAAGAAAAAAAGACTAGCTGCATCTATGGTTTGCCTTTTAATACTGAAAGGTTTACTAGATTTTTTTTCTTTAAAAAATTAAAAAATAATACATATGCAGTGTTACAACTGCCCATCAGTAAAACAGTAGAGTTACCAGAGCTTGAGATTTTGGGAGTAAACAGATGAAATGTTACCCCACTATCACCGCATTAACCCCAGATTTACCCACTTGACTTGTAGGTGGCTGTCAAATGTTCACCTGGGGGTCACTAACAGCATAATCCTAGGGAAGTCTGATGATGCTGTGCAGGTGAATTTGGGGAAAGGTGAGGCAACACACTTCCCAATGGCCAAGTCCTGTGTGATGGGGGGCTACAGGGTGCCCCCACAGCTGCCTCCATCTGTTGGGTGCATGGTTGCCTCTGCCACATTCAGCACCATAGTGTCATAGTCAGCAGCCTAGGGCATCCACGGACCAACTACAATTCTATGGTGGGGGAGGGGGAGAACATGGACAAACCTCAGCAGGGAGGAACACCTGTCCATTAGTTGTGGTCTCATGTGGAGCCTTCAGATGTCGGATGTCGGGGCGGGGGGCAGGGAGCAACCACATGCTCCGTGGGCCTCCCCTCTCATGTGTTAAAACCCTTTAGCTAATCAAAGCAAGGCTGACTAACAGCTGGGGCTGAAATGAGAATCAATTTTTTCTCACATCAAGAACTGTTACCAAGATCTCGCGACAATCTAGATAATGGTTTGAGTCAGTCGAGAATTTTTCTCAATTTACCATTACCATGTACTGTTACTGTTTACTGTGTACCACATTCTTCCTGGTAATGCACAACAGAGAGGAACACCTGCCCATTAGTTGTGGTGGATATGGAGCCTTCTGGTGGCGACTGCTGGGGTGGGGGTACAGGCGTTTGGTAGGGTAGAGGGTGGGGAAGGGGTAGTGGGGGGGATGTGTTTCTCTGTTTCCTCCTTTTATGATTTATTTTAATTGTTTTTAATTATTGTAAGTCGCCCCGAGCTGCCTGGGGCAGGAGGGAGAGGGTAATAAGTGTTTTTAATTAATTAATTAAATAAATAAATACAATGCTGTGTCACACAATTATGTGTTCGGTAGAACTGTTATATACCTTAGTATACTTATTGTTCATTTTTGTATATTTTTGAATAAATGCATGAGTTGTATTTCATTTTGGTTTATACAGTAAATGGCAACAGTAAATGGTAACAGTAAGCAATATATTGAGAGAAATTCTTAACCGAGAAAGTGCCAAGAACTGGGCTTTTCTCGATTATTGATTTTCACAAAAAAAGAGTAGCAAACCAGGATTTTTGGTGAAAATTGCGAGAAAATATTGATCAAGTTTCAGCCCTACTAACAACCATCCTTGATTGTTTCATCTTCCATGGTGTCTGCTTCGTAAAATACTGCTCATTTCCTATCACTATGTCATCTTTCTCTGAATATTTACTACTTTAATAAGAAAGGGTAATTTCAGACATAACGGGCCGTTTGGCCTGCCACGCTGAATCCTGGACCGAGATGTGACTTGGATTCCGGTTCATAATCAGGCCATCTGTCCTTTATACGTGCCGGCCTGATCTCTACCGGGGTTCGAGGAGGGGGCGGGGCTGCTCAGCACGACGTGAGGCCGCTCAGCCCCGCCCCCCCATGCTTCCTCAGCCGCCCACCCACAGGGAGACGGGTGGGCACAGCGGCCAATCAGGCTGCTGTGCCTGACGCCATCCTGTGGTTGGGGCCTGATTCTGGGATGGGGCTGGCAAGCAGACATGCATCACCGCCATTGCCAGCCCCGTCCCAGAACATGGCCAATCTAACCACGGTTCTGTACCTGAGGCCGGCCTCAGGTCCAGAACCATTGTTAGCTTTGACCCCCGCCAGAGATTCACTATGGTGAACATCTGGCGGGGGTCAAAGAGACGTTCACAGAATTGCTGTCACCACATGGGATTCACTGTGATTCAGTGTGATGAACAGCGATTTCTAGGGATGGGTGAACAGAGCTGAGTTCGGAAATCCAGTTCAGTTCGGAAATTCAGTTCCATTCAGAAGTTTGGTTTGGTCGACCAAACTATTCTAGTTCAGTCCGATCTGCAAACTTCCGAACAAAGTTCGGAAATTCAAACCCCATTGAACTAAATGGAATATTATCTTTTAGGGATGGGCGAACAGAACCGAGTTTGGAAATTCGGTTCGGTTCGAAAATCAAGTTCGCTTCGGAAGTTTGGTTTGGTCGACCGAACTAGTCGAGTTCGGTCTGAACTTCCGAACCGCGTTCGCCCATCCCTAGCAATTTTGTAACTTCTGAAAATACCCAACATCTGAATGAACACTGGGATCTCCTGTAAATTTAAAGTTGCCTGAAATTGCAACCTTCAAACTTTTTACTCTAGAGTAGTCCCACTGCCTTCAACTGAACTACTCTGTGGTAGGTTGTATGAGGTTGCAGCCTTAATGTTTTCATTCTGAATCCTGCTTTTAGCTGCTCAAAACCCTCTCCCTTGTTTCATTTATAAGATCAAATATTTTCAGGCTCAGTCTCTGAAAATTTTGCTTTAATCTTCAAGCCAAATTAGTTCATCAATTTTTCAGTATGAGATGAATGGTTGGGGGAAAGGAAAGTCAGTCTTTCCATTATATGAAAATAGTTACACCCTAATTATTACTACTGAATAATATCTTACTCCATAAGCAGCCACTTTAAAGTAAATGGTATAACTTACAGACTAAAACACTATACAAAACTTGGAGTAACAGTAGTTATATACACATTGTGGTAGCTTCCCCTCCCTGTCTAGTTTGCCCGGGGTAGTTGCAATGATAGGGTCAGTTCTGTCAGCAACCTATAGGGACTTACTCCATCAGTAACCTTCAGAGGGTCTATTTTTGAGGTAAGACATTTCTCGGTGTAAGTGTAACAGAACTGGGTCCTATGATAAAAGAAAATGCTAAGCAAATTCAGAAATCAGGAAATGTAAAAGTGTAGCATGATGGTGCAACTTATATGCCCATGTGCAACATCTTTTTTATTTTCCCTATTCTTGCATATTTTACCCTATTCTCGTTGTTAAATGAGTGGGGATGGAAAACCTCTAGCCCATGGGCCAAAGCCAACTTATAGCTGCTTTTGTGTGTGTTTATAAATAAGACAATAGCCCACAACCAAGAGGTGTTCAGCCCGAGTTCTCTGCCCGTCTGCGAGATGTTCTCTCCCATGCACCACGGAGCCTCCACTCATGGTAGAGTCCTGGGGCTTCGCAGGCCCACCATGTTGGTCAATATAGGTCAGTAGGGATGGGCGAACGCGGTTCGGAAGTTGGGAGTTCGGCCCAAACTCAAACTGTTCGGACGACCGAACCAGAACATACCGAACAAACCGAACACCGAACGGTGAAATGACCGAACAGTTCTGTCAGTTCAGATCGCGTTTGGATGAGTTCGGGTGGCAAAAAAAGGTTCACTGGAAGGTCAAACATTACAGGGAGGTGTCAGTCACTGAGGAGCAGACTTCCAGGCACCAGGGGTGGAAAGGCTTGCAAGAAACAAAACTAATTATCTGCCTCCCCACTTCCCAACACCTTCTGAGCTAGTCACTGTTCCTGAACAGCAGGCGTTGAGTAGGATTTTTAGATTGCTTTAAGTTTCATTTCACTTTTGTAATGAAATGAAACTTAAACCATAAACTGAAACCTTGTGTTATGCACTGTACAGACTCATTGAGTATGTAATGTATGTATTTCACTACAGACTCCTCTTCTGTTTGTGAAGATTCCCCCCATCCCATATATATTGGATACATATATATCCATATATATATCCATATATATATATCCATATCCATATATATATTTGGATATGGATATGGGATGGGGGGATAGATAGATAGATAGATAGATAGATAGATAGATGAAGACAGTTGTAGGAGTTACCTTAGTGATAGAGATAGCGTTAGTGATTTAGTTTTGTGTTTATAGGTGTAGGTCTGTGTATTAGATAATCCATTTAGTTCATAGCATTTAGAATAGTTAATAGCAGTTAGATTTAGTGTAGACAGATATATATAATATTAGATTAAAAAAAATAAGAAAACCCCATATAAAAACCAAAAAAACAAATAAAGAACAAAAGAAAACCCAATAAAAAACCAAAAAATATATAAAAAACAAAAAAAAACATAACAACACTTCCCGAACGGCCGAACAGCCTAACCGAACAGCCAAACCCGAACTCGGCAAACGAACCAAATGAATGAACCGAACGAATCCAAACCGAACGAACGAATCGAACGGACGAACCAAACGCAGCCAAACCAAACAGCCGAACCCAAACCGCGATCTGTTCGCCCATCCCTATAGGTCAGTGTTCACCCATGTGTCCACACCTATCTATTAGGGTGCATGAAGTCTCTGTGCAGGCAAAACACCTAAAATAGTCCCAGTGGTTGGAGCAGCAAACGCACACGCTGCTCTCGCTCTCCCTGGGGCTTCTGCTCTTTAGTTTCAATTCAGAGTGTTCAAAATGATGCTCTAAAAGGCAAAAAAGTACACATACACACACACAAAAAAGAGGCAGCAAACAGTAAGGGGAGCTTCCTGGACCCAGAATGAAGTAGCCAAACTGTGAGGATAGTTTTCCCTAAAAGAATTCTATTGAGTAGGCTGGTCTAGTGGAGGCAGCGCTGCTGACTGCTTGTGAAAACAAACAAGACAGTATTCAACATCTTGGTGGGTGTTCACATGTTTGTTTGTTTGTTAGATGGTCACCAGTTGTTTACCCCTGCCCGCCATGGAGCCCCCACACAACGGGTTCTCAGAGAATGTGGAGCTCGCCATGTGAGCAAATGCAAGCTGTTATGGTCTAATGTGTGTCCACATGGCCATTTCACCATATACAGGTCCACCAGGACCATAGAGTCCCAGGAGCAGTACCTAGAGCAGTCCAAGGAGTGAGCGCACTATTCACGCTCGTTCCTTCTGGTGCTTTGAATGTTTACATTCACCTTTGGAGCCCTCCAAAAAGGTGCTACAAACAGCAAAAAGGAAAAACAAATCAGAACAACATGAGGGGGGGGGAGATTAGTCATTTTCATCAAGTTCCAGAACCTTTCAACAATTTTTGTCACTTTATTTTTGGGAATTTTTGTCACTTTTCTGTTACCATTTTTTAGGCTGGACACACTAAACATGTGCATGGCAGCTTCATGGACCAAACATGGACTTCAGGGGACTATCATCTCATGTGTTAACATCCTATGTTTCTGAGATTGAAGCTCTCCCAGCGCTTCCCATGTCAGTTTCTGTAACCAGAACTATTTCTTTTCCACTAGCACCATAGCCTCCCTGTAAGAGTCACTGGGTGAAGGGCATCCAGGACGTGGGTGGACGTGGAGATTTGGAGAGAAAGGAGTCAAGATCAGGGCTGGAGGACAAGAAAGTAAGGGGAATTGAAGACAACACTGAGAGGCAGGACTAGGAACAAGAACAAGGACTTGGGAACTGGGAACAAGATGCTGAGCAATAGCTGAAGGGCACAGTTGGAAACAGAAAAAGGAAAGAGAGTGTTGTTCCACCCAGCTTCCTGTTGCTACCAGTGGGCCTTTTATGCCTGCTGGCAGCCACCAGGAAACTGGGAGGCAGGGCATGGACAAGACCGATTGGAGATAGGGTGGGGGCAGGATAAGGCAGGGAGGAGACATGAGGGGAGTGGCCAGGCCAGAGGAAGGCTGAGGTGGTGGCACTGATGGGCCAGCTACTGCTCCAGAACTCTAGAGGTTGGGGGTTCAAGGCTGGGGCCTGACACACTCTCTGAGATTTTCAGTGAATGAGATTTGTCAGAGTGGAAATCTCCCAGCATTATCCACATTAATAATCATACATGTCCTAATACATCATCGGATCTCCTAACCATAAAAAAACCTAGCAGTATTAGTAATTAGACATCTGGTGAATCACTTCAGAAAACAGAATCTATTTATAATACGGAAGATACAAATTATTAGGGTTGGGCGAACACGGTTTGGAAGTTCGGAGTTCAGCCCGAACTCGGCCTGTTCGGACGACCAAACCCGAACTGACCAAACCGAACTCTATTCCGAACACCGAAATGACCAAACAGTTCGGTCAGTTCGGATCATGTTTGGTTGAGTTCGGGTTGCAAAAATGAATAGCAGCAAGCCTGCCCAATCACCATCCCTTTTCGCCTCAGACCACTGGCTTTGCAGTCTGCGATTGGCCACGGGCTAGGCTGCACGGAGCCAAAGGGGCTTGCGGTGAGGCGGGCGCAGCAAGGAACAAAACTCATTGGCCTCCCCCCTTCCCAACACCTTCTTTTCCTGACAGCAGGCGTTTCAGAAGGCTCCCTCTTCCAGCAGTTTTTGTTCCTTCCTATTCCTAATCCATTGCCATCCTCCTCCTATTTCACCCATCCAACCCATTTACCTCCATATTATCATTTATGTAGATT
>QEPC01003610.1:667776-690087 GCA_003113815.1 Sphenodon punctatus
TGCTAGGGGATGCTAGGGATTGCAACTAGAAAGGCCCTTGCTGGCACATGCAAATCCTGCCCTCCTTTGGGCACTATGGATGGCAACTGGAAAGACCCTGGTGGCTGGCACGTGCAAATCCTGCCCTTATTTGGGGGTGCGTAGGGAATGGGATGACAACTGGAGAGTGGAGACCCTTGCTAGCCTGGCACATGTTTGGGTGGGGATGCTGCTCATGCCTGACTGCTGGAAGAGCCTCCCACACTACAGTACCCTCTCTCTCTGTGGCAGACATCCGCTGCTACCCACTGATGCCCACTGTTTGTGCCTGACTGATGCCCACCACTCATGCATCCACGCGCTCGCCAGTGAGCTCACTCTAACGGATAGAGCCTTTCTTGTCCTCAAAGTAAAAAAAAAAGTTTACAAACCTGGCATCACCTCCTGTGCCTGCCACTTGCTTCTCATCCAAGGAGCCGGCCACTACCACCAAAGGTCCAGAGGCAGCGACCTCTTCCTCCTCCTCCTCTGAGAGCACCAAGTTTGGCTCCCAGCCATAGCATCAGCACAACAGCCTTCTTCATTTTTTTTTTTAACACGTAGCCAAGCCAACCAAAACACACCGTCAGTCACCCACCACACACCAACGCTCACCAAACAACCAAACAACACAGCCAAACGAAACACAAACAGCCAAAACACACGAACCGAACAGCCACCCAGCCAAACACACACTCTCTTGCCATACACCTCCGTATGCACTCAAATTTCCGGTTTCCAGCACGATCACGCGCTCTTGCGATACTTTTTTCGAACGCCCGAACCAAACAGCCAAACTTGGTGAACGAACCGAACGCATGAACCAAACTGAACGGCCGAACCTGAACCGCAACCTGTTCGCACATCCCTACAAATTATCAGTGTAACTGCCAGGGAGTGGTGACTGAGTGATTAAAGCACACTTGATTCTGACCCTGTGAGTTCAACTCTTGCTTGTTCTTGTACTATGATTGCTCCAGTCTATCCAGTTATGAATGGGCTGAGGAAAGTGAAGAGTAGTGAAATGCAGTTCTGGCCACAGCACTACCACAAAAAGGGACATATGTTAATCATAGTGGTTCAGTGAGCCAAAGTGGCCAAGCAGCAGGGTTTAGGGGGATAATCTGTGTCTTGAATGTAATGACAAACCATTATCTTATTATTTTCTTTTACCATTTGAGATTGTTCATTTGGCCTTTAATATGTATACAGTGTATTCTAACTTTTTAGGGTATATATTTCCTGACATTTATGTATGTACTCAACTACATATTTTCTTATTGTGTACCCATAGTTGCTCTGACTGAAAGAAATGGCAGAATATCAGACTTCATAAACAGGGTTCCTAGTTGTCTCTACCAGTGAGTTTTTGGAGATGGAAATATCCCAGAAAAATTTGATTATTACATTGTCCCATGCTTTTCCAGAGAAAAACACCAGAATTCCAAGTTTTTCTGGGAAATTTCCACCTGCAAAAACTCACTGGCAGAGAAAACTAGGAACTCTGAATAAGCAAGCACAACTAACAATTTTAACTGTAAATGGTTCACTGGGTAATCTCTATTTAAACTCAGTTTGCATTTTGGCAAAATCCCAGATGACCCTAAATGTCTGAAAATGATTTTTAACTCCTGGACTCCATAAAAAGTACACACATGCTTAGCTTTATTCACATAGAGAAACAATTCTTTTGACTTCAGTGGGCTTTGGATCGGGGCCACAAGTAGTGCCACTACCATCTTTCTCATTTCTATTTTTCTTTCATGTTCTCTTTTACAGGAGGGGTTCAAAATGGGACTGACTCTCGAAGGCACAGTATTTTGTCTTGATCCACTCGACAGCAGGTGCTGATGCCAAGAACAGAAGTCTCAAATTCTTAGATGATCCTTTTTTTTATTCAAAAAGTATATTACAGATACTATTCATGTGCCAAAAAAATCATGTTTTTCAACGTGTTAACTTTTGTGAGGTTTCAGTATTTCCCTGTACAAATGTAAAAAGTCACACTTGTATATGAAATATGAATTAAATCACACTGCTGTTTTTCTTTCTCCCACATCTTGGAAGGCATCCACTCTAAACTGGGGGAAGCTCTTTAAAGAGTTCAGACATACCTCTTTCTGTTAGTGAATAATAAAATTTTCACAACTTATTTGAAATGGTGCCATATTAAAATGCAATCACCTCCAGCCACTATTTAAGTTCAGTTGAGTAGGATGATTATTGTACAGTAAACTTCAAGTAGCACTTAAGCAGAGCATACTGGAAACTAATACATACGAAACAGATACATCTGGGTGCCATGTAATTAATTCCAGTTACCATATGCAATTCTTGTTAACCTATTACATCTGTAAAAGATTTCACACGTTTAATTCCCCTTTAAATATAAATGTAAATATCTCGATTCAATGTCAATATACTAGATAGCATTGAATAAATGCTTTAAGGAGGTCTGTTGGACATGTTACAGTTACTTTGGTTAAAACCCTGAATGGTTCTGGTTTGATGTGTTACATCCACACGAGTTTCACATACCATGTGATGATTGGAATCTGTTACATGACAACTATATTTACTTTCAGACTAAGGCCACATTCTTCAAATATTTAGGGATGTAAGTATCTTTATGCATTTGAGTAGCCCCATTGACCTCATTGGAACTACTCATGGGTGCGAGTTACCCACATGCTTTAGGTACTTTCAGAACTGGGGCCTAAAGACTGAACAGACAATAGGTGAAATATAGATCCCATTGAAGTCAAGATTGCTGTTGCCTTCATGGGGTCAGTATTTTATCCATCGTTGTGTTACTGTTAAATGTCATACTGCGATCCTAGATCCCACAGTCACAGTTCAATGTAAGCCAACAGTTAGGCAGTGTATACCCATAACAGATTATTTTAAGAAACTAGACTCTTTTATTGTCATTTGTAATTGCACACAAAATTGCTGCTGGGTGTTGGTGTGTTGATGACATGTCTATGCATACTTTTCACTAACCTTTAACATAAGCAATAAATGAAGTTTCTTTGAGCATTCACTTTATACTTTGTAATATTTATAAGTTTCCATGATTTTGCTCAGTGTACATCATGCACAAAATTTACATTTATGATGTTTCCTGCCATTTAGTAAAACCTTTATATCCTCCAGAAAGACACTAGAGTAAAAAGAGAAGTATAAGAAGCTATTTTGGTGGTTTTATTTTTTTGCAAAAGAAAAAATAAATATATAGATCTACTTTTTGTGGTACATTCTTCTTGGTCATGAACTGTTGCTTTTGACCTTATAGTACAAGGTTTACACAGAAAATAAAATGCATTTATGCAATATTACATTTAACCATATATCAAAGCAGCCTGATCTTTAAGCGTTCTGCTGGTATAAGCCCCAAGATCAAGCTGTAGGGCACCAATTCAGCAAGATACTTAAGTAGATGCCTCAAGTCTGGGACTACTCACATGCTTAAAGTTAGGGACCTCCTTAAGTATTTTGCTCAGATGGAGCTTGAATGTTCTATGTTTTGTAAGTCTTCCTCTTTAATTCTTTCTTCAACATGTGTATATATATATCTGTAGCTACAGATATAGATATTCAGAATCACTAGCAAGTAGAATAGTCTATGTTTCATAAAGAAAAGTCTTTATAATTTTGTCTGTCATATAGTATTTTGAAATTTGTATAATGAGGATGTTTAGCAGCCATATTAATGGCTTTTTTTTAACAAATAGAATTTGTATTTTTATCGTACTTTAAAAAGCTTTACGTAATAAGCGTATATTTAGTGGCCATTTACTATCAATGGTAACACAGTACTAAGGAAATATTTGCACATTTTAAGAAACATTTTTCTTTACTGATTTTTATGGTAATTGACTCTGCAAATGGTGTGGTGAATATGATCTAACTGGTCAATCAGTATGGAAATATCTAAATTAACGCAAGAGTGCATTTTTAATGAAAAGGTTTAGTGACCTGTTTGAAAATTGTATTTCTATGTAATCTCAACTGTCTGTTTAATTTTGCCTAAAATAAATGTTTTTAAATAAATTGCATTGTGGAATATAATACTCATTTAATTACACAGAATTCAGCAGGGGGAGGACTGCATGGCAAGTGAGACTGAATTTATAGCATCAATTTAAACACAAGCTTAGCTTTTATGCATTGGTCACAATTAAGGCACCACTGAAATATTTGCAAAATTCCCAAGGATTTCGGAACGATCAAGACTTCACCTTTTCATTGACTATTACATTGACCTCCAAGTAGTCACTTGACAGTGCACATAGGTCAATAGTGTTTGACTTAGTGCTATGGTCTTTGTAGTATTAGTGCCTCTGACACAGAGACGTGGTCTCTGTTCATGAGCCTTATTGGTAGGATGCTGCTGCCAAATGGCCTGCCTGATTTGTGAGCAGGGAAGCTGCCATTCTGATACGTTTCCTTATTAGCTTCACAAAAAAAAAATCATACTGAACAGTTTGACGTCTCTCCTTAATCTTCAATTGTTGTAGCTGTTAATAGTATGGTCCTGTAGGCAGTTGCAACTGATTCAACTCCTATTCATTTCAGTGGGACCCATGTCCGTACAATGGACTAGTACCAGTACCAAATGGCTTCAGGATTGCACCTTCAGTGTTAAATCCAGGTTCCACTGAAACAAGGAGAGGTTTTTTTATACAACTAACATGGAGCTAAAATGTTATTCTTATTCTATACTTAAATGGGGATTCACTTCAAGCCACTACACTGGTGCAAGACGTGTTCATTTTAAAAAGGACTTGTACCTGCACAGCACTTTGAGAATTGGACTGTTAGTGTTGGTCCTGAAAGCCCTCCTCTCTCAAGTAACTACCATCAATTTCACATGGAGCAGAGGGTAAAACCACACAACTTGGGTCAGGGCGCTGCCACCAACATGATCTTGACCAGGTCAGGTGGCACGATAAACATGCCAGTGGAAGGGCGGGAGCAACACAAACTTGTGGCCACCCTGTCCCGTGCTGGGCCCAGTACCCCCACCTAGGGCTGATGCGGCAGCAGCTTTTACCACGCCGCGATTCCGTTCCGCCATTTCGGAATTGCCTGCGCCACACCGTGACTTTTCTGTGGATATTCCGCTAATTCCACCGGAATTCTGCAAATCGCGGAATTGCTGAAAAATTGCAGAAAAATTGCGGAAATTGCAGAAAACCGCTATTCCGCTATTTTGTGGCGCTGGCTTAATTGCGGAAATAGTGAAAATGTCATGTTTCCACGATTCCACTAAGTTGCGGAATTAAATAAGCGGAACCGCGGAACCGCAGAATGAAACCACGGAATGAAAGCCTCTGCCATGCCGTTCCACTAATTGCGGAAACACTGTTTCCGCCGGAAATAGCTACCGCTGCGATATTCCGCTACAGCCCTACCCCCACCCCCGCCATCACAGGCAGCCATGGTGGCTATCCATGGTGGACCCAATCCTGGTCAGGTCACAGCAGGCCATAAAAAATGTTATAGCCTGCTATGGCCCACCTTGGCCTGATTGGGCAGAGGCTAGCCCAGGCTATAATCCCAAATATCGCTGCCATCACAGCCCGGGATAACCTCCAACACGCCAGGGAGCAATCCCGGTCAAACATCTGGCATGCTGTCAACAGGCATGCTGGTGACTCCTAGTCCAAAGCATTAAAATGCAGACCACAGCGGGCCACCGTCTCATCTGTTTTAACCCATAGAGAGCTTGTGGGGTTCAATCTACATGTGCACTAAGGCATATGTATGTTTGAGTATATATTGATCCATTTAAGTATATATTGGCCAATATGTTTAAGTATATATTAGCCCTAAATGGTCTGGGTCCCATATATCTGAAAGACCGCCTGTCCTACCATGTTCCATTGTGGCCCCTACAGTTGACCAGGAATTCCCTCTTCCAGGTTCCATCTGTTGCCCTTGTCCATGGGACAAGGGTGCAGAGGAGGGTGGGCATTCTTGGTTGCTGCCCCCATTTTGTGAGATTCTCTTCCCCAGGAGGTTCTCTTGAGCCTGAGCCTAAATATCTTCCAGAAGCAGTGTAAAACATTGGGGGGGGGGGAGTGCAATTCATTTTAGTTATTATGATAATGAAAACAAAAAATTATGTTTTCTTTTTCGTTGTTGTAATCAATCAATTTTGTACTAACGAAAATGAAGAATACTACAATAATAAAAATGAATTTTAGTTTTCAAAATAATGGGAAAACATTGAAAAGTTTATTTCTGGCTATAACTTTTTTGTTTTGTATTTAATTCTGATGAAACTTAGGGAAATTTTACCCCCATGAAGGGCACTATGTGAACCAAAATTTGGAAAGATTGGATAAAAGGCAACCGATTTTATAAGCAATTGAATGTTGTGATTTTAAGAAAAGCTGAATACAAATTCCTGACGACAACTTATTTATCTTCCATCCAATTTGCACGAAACCTGGGAAGATTATGTCCCTACCCAAGCTTACCAATCCTGCCAAATTTCAGAAAGAGTGGACAAAGAGTCCTGATGTTATGACATTAACCTGAAAATGTATTTCTAGCTGTAACGTTTTTATATTCCATCCTGTTTACAAGACATGTGGCAGGAATATACACCACACTCTGCCTGCCAAACAACAGGACAATTTGATACAGGGCCCCAATTTTATAAGCAATTGAGGTTATCCCCTTGACGACCATTATTTAGATAAATAGCAGCACATGCAGTGCCAGTCAGAAGCAGGCATGAGGCATGGCAGGGGGAGGGAGGCTGTAGGAGGGAGTATGGGGAGCAACCCAACAGACTGACAGATACATTCACTAGCTAATTGCTGCATGCTTCCAGCTTTACAAGACCAATTGGTGGTGGCATCGAGGCCGGCATAGGGGATGGCCCTGAAGCAGGCATAGAAGGGACATAACTGGGACTTTGGGGATAGCATTCCAGAAATCAAGAGACATGGTTTACACATCCAGGCTGGCCAATTATCAGCAGCACTGTGACAGAGGACATAAGAAAATCTATATTGTCTCTTTCCTAAACACTTCCAACTTCCCAGTAACAAGTGGGGGAGAGAAGTTGGGATTGTCACAGAACAGTATGAGGTTTTTTGGTTGACATTCTTGCTCTACAATTGGCATCACTAACAGATTTTATACCACAGTGACATGTAAGCGAATCCCTGACATAGGCTCATTCTCTGCATATGCTGTACAGGCATATAAAATCCTGACCCATTATCACATCTTCCTGATATTTGTCAGAGATAATCCTGAAGGTGTGAGATACATCCCTGCCAAGTTTCATGTATACTGGTTGGACTACGAAGATGTTACAGTCAGACATACATTTATATGTTAATTACCTATGGCACCAGGACCCTTTATACAATCCCTCCTAAAATTGCAGTAGATAGTAATCTTGTGGATGGGTATAAACTTGCCTAGGTTCATCCACATTAAATGGGAGACGAAGTTACAGGCAGGAATTTATATGCAGATTTTTGCAAAATAACATAATCGAACTGCTTATAAAATTTGATTCCTTTATCCAATCTTTCTACAATATGGCACACATAATTCCTTCCATTGGAGGTATACTCCCTCCAAGTTTCATTCAAATATAATGAATCAGAAAAATATTACAGCCAAGAATGTGTTTTCCATTGAAACCAATGGAAATTGAAAACGGTAGCAAAAACAAAATGTTAATATTTACAAAACAAAAATGAAAGATTTAAATAACAAAAACAAAAATGAATAATGACATGCGTTCCTGGTGCACACCTCTATAAAACATTTGTATTTTAAAAGCATTTGATGAGTGGGGATAGGAGTTGTATTTGTTTTTGGGTAGGATTGTAGGGGAGGGTGGGAATTTTGAGGAGAGGATGGGAATTTTTATTGTTTGAATTTTATTGTCTTTGTTTTATTAATTGTGAGCCACCCTGAGCCTCTGTGAGAAGGGTGGCATATAAAATTAAATGAATAAATAAATAAATAAATAAATAATAAATACTTTTGCAAATGTGGACGTGCCTGTTATTCTTCTTTCTAATAAGTCAATACGCTCTTTGCCCCGCACTAGGAATAAGGCACAGACACGGGTAAAACTGGATGCAGCTGTTTTATTAAAACCAAACTTGATTAATAACCTGTTAAAATAACAAGAAACCAATTAAGCCAATTCAATCCAATTAATAACCATGGAGAACAGTGGAACTGAGAACCAATTACCCTAACTCCAATCTTTTCCATGCCAAATTGTGAAGCAAATTAGAATATCCAATTAATGAAACCTTTTTTCATTGGAATGCCAATTAAATACTGATCAGAATTATGCAGAATTCACTTGGGTAAATTACAAGGGGGTGATGAGATGATATAACTTAACACTTAAACTATCTCTCACTCCCCGCGTTCAGTACCATAATGCCAACCATTCTGGATTGGAGATACCGATCCAATCCCCTTCCAGTGGACCAACTTGATCCACTTCTCAGAAGGACAGACACTGCTAATGCAAACCTCGGGACCGCTTAAATCCTACCCATATGCATACAACGCCTGCCCTTCCTTCCTGTGATAATCTGGGGCGCCCATCCCCTAAATTACCCTGCAGATACACCTTGCAGAATGAATCCAATCATCTTCCCATACACCTAGGCTATAAAGCCCTTTTCAGTTTAACCCTATGGTACTGAACACCACCACTAGTTCAGCAGCTGCTCTTGCTTGAACACCCCCAAAATTGAAAAACCCAATTCACCCAAATGAAATCATTAACCTTTGGACGACCCCCTCATGCCAACCTTTGCAATAGCCCTTTTATGTTTCCAATTTACATGTCTAATCCCAATTCAGATAAATGCACCCCATCCTGCCAAAATAGTTCTGGCCTGTTCCATCTTCTCTCCGGATGGCAAAACCAAATACCACCCAGAGATGTGATCCATTTCTTGACTTCCCGTTAACCTTTTTCGGGGCTCTATCCACCGCTTTAGGATTGGTAGCTCCTGGCCACCTAATCCTCTGCAACATCTCCGTGAAAACCAACGTCGCTTGCGGGAAAAGCTCCCGCAACCGGACCCAATCCTGCCTGATCATCATCAATAGGTCCAACCCCTTGTAAAATCGTTCTCACCCAGGTGGATTAATATCACATCCGGGTGCGATCTACCTGCCCAACCCAACACTAGGGGCATAAGCTGAGGCCAAAGCATCCCTCTCCTTCCTTTCCACACAATAAAACCCTTAGAAGCCAGGCCAAGCTGTGTGCCACAGCCAGTTGACTGAACTCGTTTCGCTGCCCACCTGACAAAGCTTTTTCATAGCCACCTCCTATGAAAAAGAAAAATCTCTTGAACCCCAAAATCAAACATGTGCACAGGTCTCCCAGATATTTGATGAAGTCTTCTTTTTTTTTGTATCTTTATGCAAATCACATTGAGGAAATTCTCTCTACATTAGCTTTCATTTTCTGTTAATATAATTTGGAAAAACATCTCACTAGCTGTGAAACTGCTTTTGATATTTGTGCCTTGATGCACAATTTTTCCTGTCACAATGGTAGAAGAGGATCTTTTATTCTCTCAGCCTTTGTGCCTAATTTCTGTTAAAGATGTGGGCTTCAAACTGAGTCTATAGCCTGTTGTCTCAAGTCTTTGTGTAACAGTGCAAGCCCTAGCACTAATGAGCTTCACTGATGAAAGACAAGACTTGCAACACTTTTTTATATCAGTAACGAGTAACAAGTTACTGATGTACAAGTTACTGATTTAAACAGTACGTTTACAATATTTCTTATTATTTTTTCATTGACTATTTCGTAAGTCATCAGTCCAGAAGTAGATCTTAAATATGAATTCTAATGATATTCTGGATTACATATAATGAGCAGACTAAGAATAGAGAATTAGAGTGTATGGCAGTAAATGAAGATCTAGACATAATAGGCATCTCAGACATCTTGTAGAAGGAGGATAACCAATGGAACACAGTAATACCGGGGTAGAAAATAGTTACTTATTATATAAATTTATATCCCGCCCCCTGCCTCAGGCAGCTCAGGGTGGCTCTCAACATGTAAAAATACAGTAAAAATATAAACAGTAATATAATAATCAGTTAAAATATTAAAAACACAAAATACAAATGGTGTGAACAGAATATTAACAAAAACCCTTAATCCTCCCCTCCATCAAACACCTGGAGGAAGAGCCAGGTATTACACTCACGGCAGAATATAAGAAGGCTCGGGCTGAGACAGACCTCCGCCAGGAGATAGTTCCACAGCACGGGAATGGCTTCCAAGCACGCCTGCCTGTCGGTCCCCATCTGCCTATAGTGGGCAACCTCCAGGAGGGTAGCCCCTGACAACCGCAAGAGTCACCCAGGGACCCAGAAAGTGAGGCAGTGCCTCAGGTAAGTAGGACCCAGACAATTTAGGGCTTTATAGGTCAGCATCAGCACCTTGAATCGGGTCCGGAAGACTATAGGCAGCAAGTGCAGCGCTCAGAGCACCGGCATAATGTGCTTCCTATGATCCGTCCCAGTCAACAGACTGCACTAGCTGCAGCTTTTGAACTGTCACCATGGGCAGCCTCACGTAGAGCACATTGCAATAGTCTAGCCTCAAGGTGACAAATGCATGGATGACAGTGGCCAGGTCGGAGTCTGAGATGTAGGGGCGGAGCCTCCTCACCAGACATAACTGATGGAACACACTCCTGGCCACAACCAGCAACTGAAGATCCAGATGTAGCTGTGGATCCAGGAGCACCCCCAGGCTCTACCTGAGATGACAATACAGGGTGAACCCTGTGAATAACCCCAGGCCCCCTCATCCAGAACCCAGGCCTGCTAATGAGCATTACCTCCATCTTGTCAGGATTCAATTTCAATCGGCTCTACCTGATCCAGGCTGTTAAGTACTGGGAAAACACCAAGACTGCAGGACCTGGGTCAGATGAAAAAGATAGGTATAGTTGCGTGTCATCAGCCTAGTGATGACAGCGAACTCCCCATCTACACACAACCTCTCCCAATGGCTGCATATAAACATTGAACAAGAGGGGGGGAAGTTGGAACCCTGCAGGACCCCACACTGGAGCGTCCTTGGAGAAGATATACAGTTTCCCAGAACCACCTGGTGAGATCTATCCATTAGGAAGGACTGGAGCCATCATAAAACCATTCCATCCAACCCAGCTAGGTCCCATAGGCAAGTCATGAACACCTCATTGTTCACCGTGTTGAATGCCGCCAAGAGATCGAGCAGAACCAGAAGGCCCTTATCCAGCTCCACTTGGAGGTCATCAACCAAGGCCACAAGTGCAGTGTCAGTACCATAACCTGGATGAAAACCGGACTCTGAATTATCTAGAAAACTGACACGGTCTAGATGCGCCTGCAGCTGATGAGTCACCACCCGCTCCGTAATCTTCCCTAAAAAGGGAAAGTTATAGACACAGGCTGATAGCTCACTGGGGAATCAATGTCAAAAGATGGTTTCTTGAGGAGGGGTCAGACCACAGCCCCTTTAAGGGACTTAGTTAGTTAGTTTATTAAACATATACCCTGCCCTTTCCAAAAGGCTCAGTGCAGCTTACAATAATAAAAACATAATACAATTAAATAACATTAAAATACAGTTCAGCTTACAATACTAAAAACATAATACAATTAAATACCATTAAAATACCCTACCCTCATCCCAGAACCACCCACTCCAATACCAACCTCCCAAAAAACACTCCCACCCAATACCTATCCCCACCAAATGTTTTAATAAACAAACAAAAAATCTTGCGATGCCTCTGGAAGACGCTAAGGCTTGGGCTCAAACGAACCTCTGGGGGAAGAGAGTTCCACAGCAGCGGGGCAACAACCTAGAAAGCCCCCTATAAACCCTTGTTGTATGACCCAGACTTACAGACAGTATCCACAGGGAGGCACTCCCAGCCAATCGCAGCCAATCACAGGAATTGCAATGGAGCATGGAAGGACAAGTGGTCTCTCAGACTGTTTAGGGCCTTGAAGGTCAAAACTAGCACCTTGAATTGTGCCTGGAAAGCTATAGGGAGCCAGTGCAGACTACAGAGCACTGGCGTAATGTGCTCCCAGCACCTCACCCTCGACAGGAGGCGAGCCACCACATTCTGCATCAGCTGTTAGTGTCAAATGGGGTCACACAGAATTTTTTTGTCCCATCACAGTTATCTTCCAATCGGCAAACTTAATAATGGAAATGAGACAGAGCATTAGCTAAATAGTTGATTCTAGTTATGAAGCATGGAAGGATATGTTGTTTTACTGGCACAGGGAACCTTTCCAGATGGTGACCAGTTCTGAATTGGCAGACTGTTCTGTCTGAAACTATTGTCAAAAATATCTGTGTAAAGGAAGACTTTATAAGCAGTTTTTCAGTTCCACACACAACATGACAAACATTTAACACACACACACACCCCCAAATCTTGACCTTATTGTGTTGGTGGTCACTTTTTGGAACAAAACGAGTCCTTTAAACAGAACTCATATTTTTCTATATCCCTCAGTGCATCAAAACTTTTCAAGTCTGAAAGTCTAGAGCCAACGTGATGCCTCATCAGCATGAATTACTGCTTTAGAAAAAATATGTTCCACATTTTTCACTGTGCTTTTTTAATTATAACTTCAGAAGATGCAAATATGTATGCAAATCTGTCCATTCACATTCAGCAAGATCACGAAGACTTGCAAACTCTCTAGCTGCTGTCTCTGGAGTACACCCAGTAACTCGGGAGTAAATGCTTTGAGGATTGCAACTCAAGACTGTGTTTTCATGATCAAACTACCCTCTGCGGTTGTTACACCGGGGGTACTAATCCAGAGTCCTAGAATTATAGAGTTGGAAGGAACCCCAAAGGCTTTCTAATCCAACCCCCTGCTCTGTGCAGGAAATCTGAAGCTACAACATTCCCGACAGATGGCTGCCCAGCCTCTGTTTGAAAATCTCCAGCAAAGGAGAGCCCACCACCACCTCCCTTGGCAATTTGTTCCACTGTCGAACAACTCTTACCATTAGGAAGTTCTTCCTAATATTTAACCAAAATCTGCTTTCTTGTAATTTGAGCCCATTATTTCTAGTCTTGCCTTCAGGGGCAAGAGAGAATAAGTCTTTGCCATCCTCTCTGTGACAGTCCTTCAGGTAGTGGAAAACCACTATCGTGTCTCACTTCTCCTCTCTAGGCTAACATATCCAACTCCTTCATCCTTTCCTCTTGGTTTCCAGTCCCCTGACCATCTTTGTCGCCCTTCTCTGATCCCATTCCAGTTTGTCGATGGCTACCTCACTTTGCTAGTGCTCAGACAACCACAAAATGAGGAGGCCAGTCTTGGTGTATGTGATTGTGAATTCTGGGAAGGGAGCACCAATAACAGGTTGACTGTGCTGGTTACCTCTTAACTCGCTTTCATTCACACAAAGTCACTCCCAGGAAAAAAACAGAACCCACTTTTCCCTCTTATTTCTTTAAGATGTTACCTCACTTTAATCTTGTTTAACCTCACTGACAGTAGGGATGGGCGAACACGGTTCGGAAGTTTGGAGTTCGGCCCGAAGTCTGCCTGTTCAATGACCGAACCAAACTTCCGAACCGAATGCTCAAACTTCCGAACAGTTCGGAAAAGTTCGGATGAGTTCAGATGAGTTTGGAGACGGGAAAAATGTGACTTTGGGTGGGAAAAACATGACTGGAAGGGGGAGGCATCTGAGGAGCAGACTTCCTGGCACCAGGGGTGGACACCAGGGGTGGATTCAGGGCCAAAAATACAGATACCGAAAAAAAATCCGTTTCAGTACCGATAGCACTTTTTGAATGTTCGGCTGTGTTCAGCCAAACCGAACTCCGCTGAACTGAACAGCCGAACCCGAACTTGGGTTTCGAACCAAACGTCCGAACATCCGAACAGCGTTCTGTTCACCCATCCCTAACTGACAGTGTGAAAAACAGGATGAAAGTGAGTTACAAGTTATTACATGAGCTGTAAGAGAGTAAGGCCAGATTCTCAAGGTGCATAGCTGACACAATGCTTTCAACTGTTGTTTTAAGCACTGTAAAATTATTTCTTCTAATCTTTCTGAAAAGTACTCCTAGTTTCTCAGATTTGATTTTATTTAAATTTATTTATTCATTTATTTCAGTTTTCTTTTATCCTGCTCACAGGGTCATTTTGCCTTAAAAACATGTTCTGTTTCCCACTCTGGACTAGCGCACTAGTCTGTTTTAATGAAAACATCTGACATGTGGTCCTGGACATAGACCAAGGGACTGGGAGTGTGACAGCTTGGATTTCAGTATTCAGGACTCTGCTTCCCATGCCCCTACACTGTGTGTATGGGGGGAGAGGGGTAGAAGGCACCATCCCCAAGAAAGATTGGCCAGCCTCAATAGTTAAACAAATATCTGACTGCCAGAACAAGAAGATCCCAAGCATAGATGCTGCTCACTCACTCATTCTCATTTTGAAGTCAGATGTTTTTCAAAACCTCTTGCACTTATATCTGCATTCATATGTCAGCACTGCCTGCTGCCCATTGTTCCTCCTTGGGCAAAAAAGAATCCCCCAGTTTTCTGACCAGGCTTGGCTTCTAACTCATTGTGCACCCTGTATAATCTTAGCCTCAGTCTGCTATAGGAGCATTTGAAGCAGTCTCAATAGTTACACTTACCCACTTCAGTAGGATGCTTAGATTTTATTGATAGTTTTCTCTCTGCTTACCAATATGGGCCAACTGAGCTCCTTGGAACCATAGCCCTATGCTCTCTTACTAGAAGTTGAAGTTTTGTCATTAGCAAATTGATCTACACTTCTTGTTATCTTGCCCAGAATCAGATGTTTTTATTTTCTGATAATAGGAACAATGTCATCATCTGTTTATAATGGTATCACACTCTGCTTCTGTTGCTAGTTGCTATGCTTAGTATTCAGGTTGCCTTCTTTTGTAGTAGAGGTTTGCACCAGGGGCCCATGTCATTTTTGTTTTCATTTTTTATGTGTGTTATTTAAATGCGTCATTTTTGTTTTCATAAATATCAAATTGTCATTTTGGTTTTTGCTTTCATTTTCGTTTTCCATTGGTTTAAATGGAAAACACATTTTTGGTTGTACCTTTTATGTTTTTCACTATATTTGACTGACACTTGGGGAGAATATACAACCAATGGAAGGCATTAAGTGTACCAAATTTCAAAAAGATTGAATAATGGAATCCAATTTTAGAAACAGTTGAATTATTTTATTTTGCAAAAATCATCATATACATTATTAGCTTTAACTTCTTTGCCTCACATTTCATGTAGATGAAACTTGGCAGGTTTATACCCCCTCCTATATCTACTATAGATATAGAAAGACTGATATCACAAGGATTGGTTAAAGGGTCCTGGTGGTATAAGCAATTAACTGCTAAATGTATGTCAGACTGTAACAACTCTGTAGTCCAACCAGTGTACAGGAATTTTGGCAGGATTTTATATCACACTTTCACAATCATCTTTGCCAAACATCAGAAAGATGTGATAAAGGGTCCTAATTTTATATGCTTGCACAGCACATACAGAGAATGAGCCTATGCCAGGGATTCTCTTATGTGTCACTGTGGTATAAGATTGGTTTGTGATGCCAATTGGCCAGCAGAAAGGACAACAAAATATCCTCATTCTGGGCTGTGACCATTCGAACAACTCTCCCCCATTTGTTACTGGGAAGTCAGAAGCATCTGTTTAGGAAAGAGCCAATAGAGATTATCAGATGTCCTCTGTCACAGTGCTGCAGGATGTGATAATTGGCCAGCCTGGGTGTGTAAACTATGTCTCCTGATTTCAGGGATGCTATCCCCAAAGTCCCAGTTATGTCCCTTATGCCCGCCTTAGGGCTGCCCCCTATGCCTGTCTCGAAGACACTACCAATTGGTCCTGTAAAGCTGGAAGCATGCAGTAAATGGCCAGTGAATGTGTATGTCAGTCTTTTGGGTTTCTCCACATCCGCTCTCCTACAGTCTCTCACCCCCTTCTGTGTCAGGTGCCTGCCTCTGACTCGAACTGCATGTGCTGCTATTTATCTGAATAATAGTCTTCACAGGGGCAACATCAATTGCTTATAAAATTGGGTCCCTTTATATAATTGTCCTGTAGTTTGGCAGAGATGACAGGGACAGTATGTGATACATTCCAGCCAAATATCTTGTAAATAGGATGGAATATACAAATGTTACTGCTGGAAATGTATTTTAAAGATAATGTCTTATACCATAAGGACCCTTTATCCAATCTTTCTGAAAATTGGCAGGAGTATTAAGAGTATGGAGGGACATATTATTTACAGGTTTCATGCAAATTGATTGTCAGATAAAGAAGTTAAAGTCTTAAAATCACAATGTTCAATTACTTCTAAAATAGGTTTCCTTTATCTAATCATTTTGAAATCTGGTTCACATAGCCCCCTCCATTGGGGGTATGGTCTCCCTATGTTACATCAGAATTGAATAAGAAACAAAAAAAGTTATCGCTGGTAATACATTTTTGAGTTTTTTCCCTTTATTTAAAAAATAAAATGTCTTTTTATTTCTCTTTTCATTATTATTATTTGTCATTTTTGTTATTGCAATAACAATAATGAAAATGACAATTTTCATTATTGTTATTGTAATAACAAAATAACATGCACACCCCTACCTAAGCACCTGAGGTAATTTTCTCTCTAATCAAAATAACTGTTTTTATTACCTGATTTCCAAAGATGGGTTCTTTCCTGCAACAAAAACTGTTTTATTAGAGTATGGAGCCTTCTCACTGTTGAAGAATATGTGTGATTCTGTAATCCTAACGGTGATAGCATTTGCAAAAAAAAACAACCCGAATTTGTTGTCAGAGATTTTATTATTAAAATTATAATTCAGTTTGTCGTCTCAATAGGAGCATATTACTGCTTTAAAAGTTCTTAGTTAAACCAGCCTTCATTTGTGTTTCCTCAAGAATTTTTTTTAAAAGTCTTCCATTTTTTTAAAGCAAAAAGAACATTAGCCCGTCTGTAGCCTCTTTTTAGCCCATATTATTGACATACCACTGATAAGCTGCTTTCCTTTGAGTTTCATGCTGGCTACAGCCATTTAGACACTGTTGGCGCATCTCAGAAATGAAGCAAGGATAACAATTGGGTTTTTAATGGACGCACTCTTTATTCAAATTATAAATTATCTGCTAGATGGGGTAATTGAAACAAGCAATTTGGGTCCAGTACCACAGGCATGAAATGTCAACAGCCACAACTGTAACAGAAGACTGACCTTGATGTACCCTCAAGTACCAGCTCCTGTTATAACAAATACGTCTCCCCCTCCAGCCCATGCCGCTAGATGTGTGAGGGGGACAATGTTCTTACCAGACTGGGGTAAGGAGTCAGATGGATGAAGGCTGGAAACTATCCCTGTTCCTTGCCACCCTAAATATTCACCCCTCCCAGGGAGAAGCCGTTCCCTGCTTCTGCGCTAGGTGTCACCTCCCCATCTCTTAAGGAGATAACTCCCACATCCACTAATTTAACTATAATAAACATCATAACAGTACTGGACCCCCACAAGAAAGCAACAAATTTCTTAACAGAACATGAAAACATGTTAATAAATAACACACACACCCCCGAAACTATCCATGCCAATTTGTTTGAACTAATCTGCACTATGAAGAAGGCGAAAACCAAAGATCCCGTGTTCAAATTGAGGTCTTTGTAAAAATTCCTTCCTGGACCCGATGGTGACCAGCATAACGCCCACAGTGAAGAAGGGTGGGTGGGTGGGTGCTGTGCAGACTGGCTCCTCTTGCAACTGACTCCGAGATTCAAAGAAAATGTGTGCCAGTCTCGCATCATAAGACTTCCTTTCCCGCTCATTCAGCCCTGTTACTAGGCAAGCCAAGCAAACTCCAGGGCTTTCCCCCTCTCCCAGAGACTGTTACAACAACAGAGCAGTCAAGAGCAGGGATCACAGTGTGAAGCCCAACCCTCACTCTATTTGAAATGGGGAGGGAGTGTGACAATTGGCTCACTAGCAGCCATCTTTTGGCAGGTAAAGGACTGGCAGTAGCTTTAAGTGTCAGGTCCACAGTGCAGCCTCAGATGGAGTGCGTAGGAGTGCAGCACCACCTTTGGACAGTCATGGCCATTAGAACTGGGTTCACCACAAGATGTGGTGGAGGCACCCTTTCAGTATGCCCCTCCTCCCCCCATCTCCATACCTTCCTCCAAACTCAACACAGTGCAATGAGATGGGTATATACTATAAGGGATAAGTGGAAGTAGAGTCCCTTGGTGTAGGACAATCAGAGGCCACTCTTGGAGCCAGATAGACCTAACCAAAATTTGTTGATGAGCTGAGAGTCCCTGTTCTGGATTAGAATGTTCTGCTGGATACATAATGTAAAGCTTTGAACTTTTTAAGCAACTTAACCCTTGGAGTAGATTCCTACCCTGTGTGCATATCTCTTGCAATAACTCACAAGACAGTGGCTCTCCAACTTTGCCCTTTTAGGACATTGTGGCCTTCACACAGGTACACAATATTCCCAAAGGAAAGTTGGTTACCATTAGCCTCCCCCCCCCACCTTTTTTTTTTTTTGCTTTTTGTGTGTGTGTGTGTGTGTGTGTGTGTGTGTGTGTGTGTGTGTGTGTGAACAAAAAAGACTCTGGGGTAGAAACATATCCCAATTCATTTTACCATGGGGTATATTTCTACCCCCAGCCTGGGGTAGAAATGTTCCCTAAGAGGTCTGATGTTGACACATCCAAGCAAGTTAAGTACCAAAGGACTGGGGTAAAAATTTACCTCATGAGACAAACAACGTTGTATTTTTTCAGGCTGAGAGTAAACCCATTGTGCACATCCTCATTTTTCTTCCCTCAGTGCACCTGACAATAAGACAGTAACGGTGGGTGAAGCCAGATAAGATGGTGGACCTTGCAGGTAAAGACCTATAAGTATCTTGGTCTCCTGTTTCAGGCCAACAGAGGCTGGGCAATGCAGATGCAGGCCATATTGAATGAAGTGAAATCATTTCAAGGCTGGCCTTCTTTAGATCTCGGGGAGGTCAGATGGTTTATCTGGCAATTAGGATTTTCATCCAGAAAGGTGTCCCCTCATTTTTATATGGGGCCCATCTTTGGGCCTTGGGAAAAGAGAAAAATCTAGAGAGGATCCAAGCAGGGTTTATCCGTGCCTTGTTGGCTGCCCCTCCTGGGACTAGCACTATGGTGCTCCTTATGGAATCTGGTCTTCAAACACTCCATGAGAGGGTTTGGTCTGCTGCATTAAACTATTGACTTAGGTTGAAATTTGGGTTAGCTGCCCCCTTAACACTAATGGTAGCTAAGGAAGGGGCCCAGAATGGTTGGTTAACAGTTTCAAACCAAAAGATAAATAAATTGGGCTTCTGTCCAGCAGCCCTTGCCCCCTTGGTCTATAAGGCTGACAAAAGACTGGTGCTGGGGAGGTTGGCAGATATCGAGCGACAGGATCGATATCGAGCGACAGATATCGAGCGACAGGTCAGCAATAGGAGAGCGTGGATCCTAAGCCTCCTATCTGAAATAGGCAAATGACACCGCTGCCTTATCCCCTTATATGGATCAAGGTCTTGGCCTCCAGAACAGAAGACTGTTCTTGCTTGCAAGGATAAACCATTTTCCATCAGCTATGGTTGAGGGGTGCTACAAAGGTATCCCGTTTGCACAGAGGGTATGCAAATGCCACCACCAGCGAGTGGAGTCTCTGGCACATATCCTTCTCGAATGCCCTCTTTATGAGGTTGCACGTAGGAGGTATATTCTTCCGGTGATAGTCCTTTCCCCCGGTAGATCCGTGACCCTTTAAATGAGATCATTGTTGGAAGACCATTATCCAAATGTGACAGATAGGGTGGCCCAATTTTTGAGACAGGTTCTCTCCATTAAACATCAGCTGGAGTAAGGGTTGGACAGGAAATAGGTTTATATATTTACCCTGGTAACTATGTTATATTCCTAGATCCCCTTTGATGTTATTGCTTTAGAAACTCTTAGGGAACAGGCCACCTGGGGTATATCTAATCTCTTATTTTGGTGACTATCTTGTATTCTTGATTCCCCCCTTGATGCCCACCCAGGACCCTTATGTGATAGACCTAACAAGCTACATGATTAGAGTCTTCTTTATTTTTGCATTTAAAGGTAAAGACTAGATGAAAGTGTTGAATGTATATGATTATAGTACGAAGGAAGTATTTCCTGACTTATTTTTATCGGTTTATTATTTATATTATTTGTGGATTATATTTATATTTTGTATTTTGTATTTTTGTCTGCAATGACTTTGGTCACGCAGTGAAATAAATAAATAAATAAATAAAAGATAAGATGGTGGAGAGGCTACCAGACATTGAGTAGGCTTACCCCAATCTGGGCAGACAGGCTACATGATGCAGTGCATTTTGTGGCCAGCACCCACCATATGTCCCCTTGCCCCAGGCCAGGGGGAACCGCCTTACTTCATCCGGGGTAAGGCTACCCAAAGTGGGGCAACTCGTGTGCCCAGGCCACGCTTGCCCTGCCATGTGGGGACCACCACTGTGGGGCCTTGAGTGGAGGGTGCTGTCGCTTGTTGTGCATGGCCACATCATGGCTGGGGAAGGGCTGTAAGTCAGGCTGGAAGAGGGAGGCGGGGCAGGGTTGGGAACCTGCTCACGTGGCTGACGCTGCAGCCCGCTGTGGCACAGTGGCCAATCCACCTGGCTTCCTCAGTACTGTGTGCCTGGCTCTCCACACTGACCCTGCAGTGTGACAGCAACAATTGCCACCACAAGGCCATGCAGGGATCGGGCCCTTGCAGCTCGTGTGGCTGCACCCAGTGTCTTAATATTTGGGTATGTGATTCAGAGGGTTCAACCTTTAACATCTACTTTAGAGACTGACAGTGTGTTCTAAAATTTGACCAAAAGCCTCTGCATTCATTAGGTTATGCCTCTTAAGGTTCAGCCAAAGACAGCAGGTAGATACTTCTGGACAACTGTCCCACTTTTTATTTCTATGTTTTGAGAAGTCATTCCATTTTAAGAGAAAGATAGATTATTTTTACATTTTGAAAGATCTACACAACTAGCCTTGAAACTCTGATTAGCTTTGTGTAATAAGGTAGTGGCTTGCATGGGTAAGTACTTGAAGGATCAGGCACAGATTCCTTGCTCTTCACCTCTTCTTGAATACATAGCAAATGGAGCCAGCAGCCAGGTATCAACTAGCGTAAAAAGTGGGTTGCATAGAAAGAAATTAAGAGGAAGCACAGAGAATTGTCATCTTGATTTAGCCCCCTACAAAATGCAAAGATGTCTAACTCACCCAGTCTTGGTTAAGTCTGCAGTCAGTGTGCAGACACCTCCACATATAAAGTCTTTATTTGTCTATATCCAGTGTATCCAAGTACATCTGACGCAGAGGTATCACACAAGAGGGTGGGTTGGGTTACGGTGGGGTTTTTTATTGTGGGGTTATTTGAACGTGGAATTAATTTTATAATTTTATATGTTTTAAAATGTTAGCCGCCCCAAGCTGCTTGTGCAGGAGGGGGAAGCATATAAATGCAAAAATAAAATAAATAAATAAAGTAAAGTAAAGTAAAGTAAAGAAATCTGTTCCTCCCTTCCTACTGGCAATTTCTGGACACGGACCCTGGACCGCCCCCTTCTACGATGCCCTGGACCGCATCCTGCACATGAAGGGGTCCATAGTTGCCCCACGGCTCATGGGGAGCGCTGTGGTCCAGGGCAGGGAATGGGCCGAGGTACCCCCTCCCATCGCCACCCCCCCGGTTGACAGGAGCTCCAGGGCCCCGGACCCCCAGGAGGAAAGCCCTGGGAGCTCTGGCACCTGCAGGCCCCACCCAGACAGCAGCCCGGAAAGCACCCACCCCCGGGCCGGGCAAGTGGAGTCCGAGGCCAGCACCATCATCACCCTGAGCCAGTGATCCATGGTGGAGCACTCCCACACCGAGGGGCCGGCCTCGGAAGGATCCGAGACAGACATTGAGGGTAAGCAGCTGACCCGGAGGGGAGAGGGACCGGACCCACGGGGCCAGGGGCCAATGGGGGGATGGATGGACCAGGGTCAGTGCCATCCCGAGCCCCAGCCCCCCACAACCAAGGCAGGAGGGGGCCCAGCCCCAGGTCGCCCAACTGCACACCCCTACATGCACAACCCCCCCTCCTTGCCCACAGGCCATGGGAC
>QEPC01003610.1:698998-733348 GCA_003113815.1 Sphenodon punctatus
CCCCCCCCCCCCCGTACCCCTAGCTTACGCAATGAGTGTTTTAATTGGAGGACCAAGCAACAGCAATACTTTACTTAGGATCTACAGGGCCATGGCATTCCCAGTCCTATTAGCATTGCCAGGCAGTTTGGCAGAAAGATCGTGACAGATTACGCTAGTTAGTGTCTTAGGACTTACACCTTTGCATAAGCCATACCACAGATGAATATACTACAGTTAAATTTGAAAGGTCCAAAACTTTCGCTGAGCATCAAAGACACTAACCAAAAATGACATAACCACCGAGGTCACCTCCCCGGTTGTGTCTGACAGAAGAAATCGGGTCAGCTCATCCTCAGTGCGCCCAGGCAAGCAGCCCCAAAAGCCCGACAACCAGGTTTCTCTATATGGATCATATAGATGGCAAGCACAAAGGATATGCTCCGGGCCCTCAGCCTCCTGGTTGTCAAAAGGGCAAAGTCTTAAATGCCATGGGTTGCCACTATAGCGGTCCTCCAGAAATCAAGTGGGTAATGCATTTAGTCGTGCACAAAAAAATAACCAAATTTTCCTAAAGGAAACCTTTGCCAGCAGAAATTTCACAGGGATTCCTGGGTCCAATGATGGAGGAACATAACATGTCAAAAAGGTACATTTCGAGACAGTGGCAGAGTCTTCCTGTCTGCTAACATCAATGAGTCTTGTCAAAACCAATGCCTTGGCGGACCTCAGATTCCTAGATAATAAATCCGCCACATCCAAGCCCAGTGAAGAAATTTTAGCATGGACCAGGCCCCCCCAGGTTGCTAGCAAAAGTGTCTGCTTTCAAAAAGGTGAATAGGCCCCCAGAAGAAACCCTATAAATGGCAATCCACAGACTTATCGCCTGATGCCAAGGGTAAACATTCCAGGCAACCTGCCCCATTTCCAGGCATACAGCAGCCAAAGGAACTCCATTTGGGATTTTTAGAAGAGACCGAAAAAACCTCATCTGAAGGGGAGCAAGGTCAAACCGGCAATGGATGGCCCAAATGGAAGCCCCATAGAGCAATTGTGCCCTTGGCTTGGCATCCAACACTTGACAAGCAGGAGCAAAAAAGCCCCCATTCCTTTTATGAAAGAAGCGTAATATCAACAGGATACATCTGGCAGCCTTAGCTCTGGCTGTTGAAAAATGTAAATCCCAGGTCAAAGATGCCTGTATCCTAATCCCCAAATACTTATAACTCCATACCTGTTCTGTGTAAGCGCTGCCAATAACCCAGGAGTACCTTTTCCTAGCTCGGCCGAACGCCAGGACCTTTGTTTTGGAATAATTAATTTGAAGCCTATTCCTTGAGCAGTAGGCATCAAGAATGTTAAGTTGCCTCTGCAAGCCGACCCTTGTTTGTGACAAAATTGCTGCATCATCGGCGCACAATAAAGTAACAACCGAATGGGAGTCCAACTTTGGGGAAAACAGACTAGGAGAAGACAATAAAGGGACCAGGTCATTAAGAAAAATCTTAAACAGTGCCGGGAACAACACGCACCCCTAGCGCACCCCAGAGGTAATTCTGAACCGACTGGACAAAATACCATCATGGTTTGTACGAACTAGGGGTGGGACTACCAGATCTTCTGGTATCCGATACTGCTGGTATTTGGTGTACCGGAAGTATCGGATTAAACCCGGTAATCCGGGTAATTTACCGGATTCCCCCGTACCAGATTTTTTACATTGAGGCCATTCAAATGAATGGCCGCAATGTAAAAAAAAAACACAACCCCCCCCTTTCCCTCCGCAGTCCAGGTTGCATGGGTGGAAGGGGGGACACCCCCACCCACCCTGACTTTTTTTTAAAAAAAATAATTCCCCAGAAGTCCCTGCTAGTGCAGGCTGCGGGCTGCCGCTGGCGACCCAGAGTCCGCACCAGCCGGTAGGTACATGTAGGTTCGGTTGTACTAGGGTGATCCCTGGGCTGGGGGGTGGGGTTTAACACACACCCCACCCCAGGGATCACCTACCTCCCCACCCAGGGATCGCCTACCTTGCGCTCCGGGTGGAGGCGGCAGTGGCAGTCCGACTCCGGCGGCTTCAGCGCTGGCTGTGGCTGCTGGCTTCAGTGCTACTAGGCCTTCCAGTGAACTTCTGGGTTTCTCCAGAAGGCTGGCAGCCATAGCCAGCGCTGAAACCACCGGAGTCAAACCGCTGCCGCTGCCCAGAGCGCAAGGTAAGCGATCCCTGGGTGGGGAGGTAGGGTGATCCCTGGGGTGGGGGGTGTTAAACCCCCCCCACCCCAGAGATCACCCTAGTACCTGCTGGTGCGGGCTCCGGGTCGCTGGCGGCGGCCTGGAGCCTGCACTAGTAGGGACTTAGGGTTAAAAAAACATTTTTTAAAATCCAGGCTGGGCAGGGTGGGTGGGGGGTGCCCCCCTTCCACCCACCCAGTCTGGGAGGGGGAGGGAGAGGTTTTTTGTTTTTTTTCCCATTGATTTCAATGGGGACAGTTCCTTATTGAAATCAATGGAACAAATCTGGTACCGGTAAACCGGTACAAATCCAGCAATCCGGTTTTTTGGAATCTGGTAACTGGTAAATCCGGTAGCCGGTTATTGCCCTGATGTCCCACCCCTAGTACAAACTGCCAGTGTGGTATGAGTATGGACAGCTTGCAGCAGGGCGAGGAGCCTTCTATCTATAGAAGACCTCTTCAGTTTTTCCCAGAGGAGCGTTCTATCAACAGAATCGAATGCCCCTTTGAAGTCCACAAAGGCGCAAAACAACCTCTGGTGGCCTTTGGTGTATTTCTCGGCCAAATAAACTAGGGTCAAACAGTGCTCCACCATAGACCGCTGGGCCTGAAACCCTATTTGCTCCAGATGTATGATTGCTTCCTCAGCCAGCCAGCCTTCTAAACGCAGTAATAACTGCTTAGCATATAGCTTGGCGATGATACTAAGAAGGCTGATTGGCCTATAGTTCCCCGGCTGTGACCGAGACCCACCCTTATATATTGGTACTATAATGGCATCACCCCAACCTGTAGGAAGAATACTGCAATGATTAATATGCGTGAAAAGAACTGCCTGCAGGGGGGCCCCCCAGGTAACCTGTGCTTTTAACAGTTCCGCAGGGATAAAGTCTGCGCCTGGAGCCTTATTGGATTTAAGTTTGGTTATCAAATGAGTCACAAGCTCGGGAGCAACTGCCTCCCATTCAGGAAGATCAGGGGGTAAGCTAAATGCATCCACATCACTCAGTAGGGCAGGGAAAATTGACTGCTAGTAAGATTCCGAAACATCCGAAGGGACCGAGCGCCCCATCTCTGCCCTAACTGAATTTGTAGCCCTATTGACAATGCCCCAAAACGTCTTTGACTGGCCACCCTGGGCCGCCACCACCAAATGCCCCCACATGACCTCCCGATGGGCAGCCTTCTTAACATGTACCATTACTTTAAATTGTTGTCGTGCCAGAGCATAACTATTCTGAGATGCCTGAGACCAGTGAGCCCTCAGGGAATAATAGAGGGTTCTTAACTTAAATTTAGCAGTCCTGCACTCCACGTCGAACCAACACTGGACCTTAGTCTGAGATCTACCAACAGCTTCCACTGGGCTACTAAGCTTGGAGAGGGCAGGGGTCAACAAATTCACAATCTCGCTGAAAGTTGCTACGGCCCCCTGGGGACACAAAGCAGTCAGGATCTTATTATGCAGAGTGTAACACAAAGGACTATCCAGAATGGCCCAAACAGATTCAAGCAGTTCTGGAGTCCACGGTGCCGTGATCCTAGCCACTGCCCCTCCTCCAAAAGAGACAGGGGGATCTAAAACGGGTGCACTAGCACCAGATGACATGGCCAAAGACAGTAGGTGATGATCCCCATAGTGGGCAAAATCCACACTAAACTTATCAAGATAGGGGATAACGGGAGGCGCTGTGGAGAGAGGGGCTGTTTAGGCAGAGCCGCTGCCCAGCCAATTTCCTTACTAAGACTCACCTGTGTGCCTGGGGGATGCTGAGGAGTGGAGGCGGGACCTCCTAACATCTCAGGGAATAAAGAGCCACAGAGACGCGTGAGCGCGAGCCATGAGCGCGAGCCAAAGCGCGAGAATTTAAGGGTTGCATCCCTTGGGAGTCGCCCTTTGGAGTAGCCTGGAGTGGAGTGGCTATATTGTTTGTCAAGCGTTCTTGATATAATTAAGTCCGTGGATTGTATAGTCGATATATTGGGAGTGGGGGTGGAACATAGGGTATGAGGTAGAGATCGGGCCGGAGTTATAGTGGGGGCCCGATAGAAGGGCTATTGGCATATAACCTTTTTAGATGTGTTTTCTCAGAAACGTACTCATTTAGAAGCTGTGTTACCTTCTCCCCCAGAGAGTAAGTTATATAAACAGCGAAAAACTGATATTTATCTTACTACAGATCCTCCAATGGAGACTGTTAAGAAGGGATTATTTCATAGTTCCCCCCGAAATTACATTCTTCCCCAGTATTGGTACAGAATGTTACAATACTGGATGTAGGGGATGAGGATATTTCTGGCCACCATGTCCCAAATGTGACCAACCCAGTAGACGTGCTTGGGAATATATTCATCAGATTGATACTGCCAATTATAATACTTATTTGGCTAACCATATTCTGCTGACGGCCCAAACAGTCTCCCATTTGTTGGAGAAATTGCATTCTCAAAATAGGAAGATTGATGAACTGACTAGTGCAGTAAATACTATAGTTGGTAGTAAGCATGATCCTGTAGTAACTTACATAAAAGATGCTAGAGCAAGGATTCCTCCTTCAGCAAAAGCTGAAGTCATGACAATAAAGGACCCTAAGAAATTAGGGAGGATCCTTGTGTCCGATAACTTTGGCTTATTAAGACACCTTCCTTCTACTGTCATTTTTTCAGTTTTACCGCCTCCTTCCGGTAATTTGCCCTTATGGTCTAATGCATTAGAAATTGCGGAGCACTTGCGGGTGATTACTCGGTTGCCGGTGACTCATAGAGTCATAAGGTCAATCTCCCATATTAATCAAGCGAGTAATCGTTGGGTTCTAAAAGTTGAATTCAATACAAATATGTGGGTGACCCGCTTATTTGAGTGCGAGCAACTGTTAAATAACTGTGGAGTTTACCTTTCATCAGTCTATGACAGGGAGGTTTCTACTCCGACACAAAATAAGACCTTCTGTGTATCATCTGCTGTTGCATGTAAAAGTGACAAACACAACATTGAAGAGAAACAAATAAAAAATCAGGAGAGTAAGAAAATCTCTCCGGATAATTTGATTGATCTGGAGGCAATGGAAGTGGGACCAGATGAGGTTATGGATAAGAAAGATCCATATTCTTTTAGGCCACTTAAGTGTGATTCCCCCCTAAATCAGCAACCATTAAGGCAGAATTCCTTTGTTTAGCGGTTAATGGGCCTTTATAAACAAGTGGAAGGTGGGAGATTGGTATCTAGTCATGGCCGCCCTAGTAAAAACAGCTCCCGGGGGGAAAACTCCCATGAAGGGTGAGGTAGGGCATCCCCGGTATTAAGCTTAGGGCCCTTGGAGGGGGATAGCCCACCTATGCTAGGAAATCTTTTCTGTGACCCAGATATTTTGGCCAGGGATCCTAGACAAGCTGTGAAAATAGATTTGGCTGAAAATGATGATTTGAACATGCATGGGAAAACAGTAGGAGAGGTTGTGTCACTGCTCTCCGATGAACAGAGACAGTTACTAGAATTGCTTTTGGTAGCAGGGGAAATAGGAGGTCAAAATGTGGAAGCATCTGAATTAGTACAATCTATTTCCCAAAGTAAGGTGACGTCTAGTTGGAATAACGGCCAAATAGGTCCAGGTTTGTCAAAGGAGTCTTGATGTGACACACTCTGTATCCCACCTTTAGAGGGACCTACCTGTAAAAGGATAGGGTCATGGAATATAGCTGGTTGGGCAAATAAAATCTTGGATCCCAACTTTATTAATCATTTAAGAATGTATGACATAATTTGCCTTCAGGAACACTGGCTAGAGGATGAGGCACGGTTTGGTTTCGAGGGGTACCAGAGTTGGTTTCTTCCAGCAAGGCGCTCTTTCATGAGGGGTCGTCTCGCTGGAGGATTAGGGATTTTTGTTGCCCACAAATTACACGCAGATATTAGACAAATGGGTGCTTGTATGAATAATGCTCTTTTATTGGATTGTTATATCCCAGGGATGGATCTTCCCTTCCTACTAGTAAATGTTTATTTCCCACCCTTTAGCTTTAGCGGGGACTTATGGCCTCAGTTTAAAAAATCTCTGGCTCTAAAAAAAGAGGAATGTAGAACTCCAGATTTATTAATACTAGGTGATTTCAATGCCAGATTGGGCCCCTCAAATTCGATTTTATGGAAGGATCTGCAACAAGCTAACCTCCTTACATCGGAGGAGGACTGGAATGAATACCAGATCTCCAGGGACCAGAAAGTTAATAAGGAGGGGAAATTATTTTTTGAAATCATTTTAGAAAATGAATTATATATTTTGAATGGAAATTTTCAGGGTGACATCCCAGGAGAAATAACTTTTCCTTTCCCAAATGGAGGTAGCACTATAGACTTTGCTCTGGTCTCTACACCTTTATTGAAGTCTATCAAAACCTTTGTGGTGGGAGATAGAGTGGAGAGTGACTATTTTCCCATTTGTGTGATGTTAAGTCCCTCTTCTGATGTAATAGGGTCCTCAACGGATTTGGCCTCTGGGGTGGGAATTGTTCAATGTCATTGGTCTAAAGCCCTTGCAGAAGAAGTATTTGATACGTTGACCTCACCATGTGCTAAGAGCCTGCGGGCTATTCTTGAAGTGTCTATAGATTGGGATAGCGCGCTCCTTGCCTTAGAAGATCTCCTCACATTATTTAAAACAATCCTCTCAAAGAGACCTGTATTAAGGGGTATGGGGAGGATGGTGAGTGGCTGGTGGGATGCAGAGTATAAAATATCGTGCTGATTTGCGCAGGAGTTCACGAACTCTTAAGGCAAATTATTGTAGAATGACTTTGGATCAGTATAGGGCAAAATACCATAAATCCCTGTTAAGAGAGAAAAAAAGGGCTTTCCAAACTGAAAAATGGAATCTGATGCTCTCAGCTCTAAAAACACATGATGAGAGAGCATTTTGGAAATTATTAAATGGTCCTTTGGTTGATTCCCGATTACAGATAGCTCCGAAAATAAATAATGATAAATGGGAACAACATTTTGGTGAAATTTTTAGTTCCTCTGTGCCCCTGGAAACCTCCATTGATGCTGGAACTTCCAATCTCCCAGAGTGGCCCCCGGTTAATGAGATGGTGTTAGAGGCCATACAAATGTTGAAAATGGGTAAGGCACCAGGAGATTACTTTATTCCTCCAGAGTTATTTAAAGCCATGCCAGGATGGTGGCTTAAGGCGTTGGCTAATCTTTTTACAATAATTAATAGTGCTGGTTCAGTTCCGCAATCTTGGAAGTTGGCAGTGACAGTACCAATTTTTAAGAAGGGGGATAGAGTGGATACAAAAAATTATCTCCCCATTAGTTTGCTCCCCATAATTTCTAAATGATATTCAAGGATTCTGTTAAACAAATTGCAGCATTGGATTCATCAAAACCAAATTATTGCTCCAGAAAAAATAGGTTTTCTACCCAATAAATGCACAGTGGATCATTGTTTCTTGTTGAAAAATATAAAGTAAAGGCATGGGCCTTTATACAGTTTTTGTGGACTTCTCGTCCGCATTTGACCTGATCAACTGAGAAAAACTGTGGGAAAAACTGAGAGTGTTAAATATAGACTGTAGACTTCTGAAGTTAATTAGATCGTTGTATTTGGATAGAGGTATGAGGGTTCGCCTTGATAATTTCGGACACTTCTCAAATAAGATCCGTGTGGTGAGAGGTGTCAGGCAAGGGTGCCTTTTGGCACCTTGCTCTTTAATCTTTACGTTAACAACCTTATCCTAAAGTTGCGGGAGTATATGGCTCCCAAACTTGGACAAAGAAGAATTTCTTTAATAATGTATGCGGACGACACAGTACTTTTGTCCACTTCAGGGTTGAGCCTGAGACGTCTGCTGGGGGACTTTTCAGAATAATATAATCAGCAAAAATTAAAAATGAACTATAAGAAAACAAATGTTCTGGTATTTAAACAGAAGAATAAACAGGAATTTTGGCATATTGATTCAATACCATTAGAACAGGTTAAAATCTTTAGCTATTTAGGGGTGGTATTTTCGCATAATGGATCCTGGACCCCTCATATTCAATCGCTGAAGAAAAGTATAGTTGGAACGGTGGAAGCAATTAGCAAAATTTTTGCTATAAAAGGGGGACAAAGTTTTGTGCCAGCACTAAAGGTTTTTGAGGCAAAGATAATTGCCAAGATAAGGTACGGGGTTCTGTTATGGGGTTATTCCCCCACTGTATTAAGAATTCTGGAACCAATTTTCCATAACTTCCTGAGACGACTGGTTCAGGTTTCAAACTCAATACCGGCAGTTCTATTAAGACTGGAGTTAGGGGTTTAAATTATTCTCTAAAATCATACCTTTCGGAGACAGTCTTGGTGAACATGCTAAAAATTAGTCATACGGCGAATGATGATTTCGTGAAAATTTGTTTAAGGGAAAAACTGGATTACGCCCCCCCAGGGTCTCTTTGGTGGGGAAAGATTAAGAGCAGTTTTGAAGATCTTGGATTACCTTACTATTTTTTGAAAGGTTTTCCTTTCAAAATGACCAAAACCCTGGTAAAAACTAGGATAAGAGACATAGACGGGCAAACCCCTAGGGCATTAGTACCTTTAATAAGGTCTTCCCCTTGGTATCAATATCTGGTACCCGGAAGGGAGGGGACAAATTATATAAAAGATGATCTACCATTCCAGCATAAACGGGCGTTTCTATCTCTTCGCTTACAAATTATGCCTTCAGCAGTACTGGAGGGGAGGTTTCGGGGTGTCCCATATATGGACAGAATTTGTCCCTGTTGCTTTTCTGGTGTGGAAGACCTCACCCATTATCTTTTTGTATGCCCTCTGTACTCCCAATTGCATTGTAGGCTCTGGAGTAGGGTGAAAATCCCCCCAAATTTATCCGAGGGGCAAAAAATTAAGTTTCTGTTGGCTGATAGAAACCACCAGCTTACAAACACTATGGCATGCTTTGCTTATTTAATGGAATTGACCAGAAAAAGGAAATTGGCTTTGTTAGAAAAATTTATTGCAGATTAGAATGATACCCTGCCCTGCTCTCCCTTTTTGACAGAATGAGTGTTATAATGTATAGGGATGAATAACAATTCATTGTCAAATGTAAATTCCATGAAGGATTGTATTTACTATTTAGTTTTATTAATTAATTAATTAATTAATTAATTAATTAAACTGTATGTTTTATTGTGGATTTGTATACTTTGTGAGAAATTTTTGTCATGGCTTAAGGCCAGCACAATAAAGTTTGATTTGATTTGATAGGGGATAACGCACGGAGAGACCATAACTAGGTCCACCATGCTAGCCCCTTGGTGGGCAACAAATGTAAATTCCCCCGCACAACCCCCTGGGGTAGAGTCATTCAAAAGGCACAGATTGAAACTCACCAAAATACGAGCCAAAGTAAGGCCAGTTTGGTTGACAACAGGATCTCCAGAGCACCTGGCTAAGAGGCCCGGTGGAGATGGACGAACACCTAAGTTACTGACCTCCCCCAAGGCCTTATTGTTTAAGCCTACCTGAGCATTAAAATCCCTGGCTAGTATAATTCTTGCCTGAGGGAACAAATCGACAATCTCAAGAAGCATCTTTTCGAGCCGGTCCCAAAAAGAACGGTCAAAGCGGTGGGAATTAATGGGCAGGATGTATACTGAGATAGCCACAAACTGCTGGGCTCCCCATTTAAGGGCAACCCCTACTGCAAGGGGTGGGCACTCAAACTTGCCCAGGACCTGCAGCTTAGACTCGGCTGAAACAAGACATGCCACCCCTCCTCGAGGCCGACCCCTGGCAAATATGGCTGTTGCAGGCAAAGAGAAAGAACTAAAACCAGGCAATTCCACCGGCTCCCTCATCCAGGTTTCCTGTAAGAGCACAACCTGATAACTATCAAAATAAGAGTTAAAAAAAGCATCCTTATCTCTAGCCTTCCACCCAGCGATATTCCAGGAACAGATAGCTATTCTAAGTATTATTACTCTGAGTAAAACACTTTTTTCCCCTTCATTTTTATTTCCTGTCCTCTTAGCATAGACTGCAATGAAAGCATGATCTTTTACAAAATAAATAATAATTTTAAAAAAACAGCATGCAATACCTATGTTCCCATGTGAGACTATACAAACACTTTGAATGTGACTTCTGCTAAGCTTTCAACATAGCAGACTTACGCTATCAGAAATTGCATAGATTACTTTATTTCTTGACTTTTGCCTCATTTGCTGGCAGAAGGGAAGGGAACCAAGCTACTTGGGAAATGGTAAGCCATTAAGGCAACTATTTCCTTGGAGGGCCTTCTAAAGCATGGGTCCCCTTGATTTAGGACCAATTTCCAATGTGAGGCAAGAATTAGGAGCAAACTTTTCAATATGCTGGTTGTTCCAATAACTAAAAACTTGAGGCAGTAGTCTGACCCTGTGAGGGGGGGTAGGAGGGAGACTCAGAGCACACGCACCCGGCTCCTAAACAAACCCTCAGTATCTTGGGTGGCCTTAGGATTGAAACATCCCCAGCCTAAATCATCACTGGGTGGTGACAATGAGCGCCAAACCTCACGGTTGCCAAACCCCCTTTCAGACAGGGCCCAGGAAGGGGCTGAGGCATGGGGTCTAGTGCAGGGGAAAAGGGGTGTGAGTTCAAGGAAGGTAGGAGAGGGCTAGGGCAAGCACCCGGCAAAAGGGACCCGGGAAAGTGCGGGGGGAGGCAGGGAAAACTTAACAACACACCCAGTTGTAAACACACTCACCAACTCAGATGCACTCGACATGCACATGGGTAATCACACAGGTCACTCTCTCTAAAGATTCAGGGCTAAACTCCAGTCAATCACTCTCGCAAGGAAGGGTTTGGGGGCCAGTCTCACAGGCACTGATCACTGGCACTGCAGGTGAGGACTCCCTGGCTTTTATGCTTCTGCTGCAATGCCCGGCGCCCGCAGCGTATAGCCTTTATAGCCTTTATTTATAGCCTTTATTTATTATCCAATAAATAGAGCCTTTATTGCCTTATTGACTATTTCTTGGAAAGATGGAAGCACTCTTTCAAGTGCTGAATCTCTGGGTCCACACTAACCTGGTCTTTTATTCAAGAATGGTTTCTATTGTGTATGAGGTCAGGCTAGATAATTGTGATCATCCTTTGTAGCCTTAAAATCAGCAACTCTGTGAGTTTCTATTGAGGCAAAGGGTACTGACTGTCATGTATCTCATATAAATAAGCATATATTTTTGGCCATTTGTGTTTCAATGTATTGAAGATTAGAATTAGCCTTTGTATGGTGACCTTTTATTGAACTGTTCACCTCTTAGTGAACTCTTGACTATACTGGGAGAGAGATTTAAATTGTTAGTTTGTGGGAAATGTCCTTCTAACTTGTTTTAGGACTGGGGTTTTATCAGTTTGTGTCTTAGTGATTAATGACTCCATGGCACAAGCATCTCCTTTCAACTAGCTTCAAGGGGTACCTCCCCTTGAAGTAAAGTTTTAGCTTTAAATTAGCTAGCAGTTGGATTTACTAATTGGTCAGTAGTTAATTTTGAAGAAAACCTGACTGAAACTCCGTGGTCAGTCTCTTCTGTAATTGATGTCATCTGACTGGGCTCCTCAAGCAAGCAACTTATTATAAAACTCAGAGCAGTTCTTTGCTTGGGGAGAAGGATTCTAAATTGACACAAGAATCTTTTCTCACCTTGATGGCAGAACTGGGCACAGAACTGGGTAATATGAAAGTATATTCTTTTGATGCATTTGAGCCAATGAATTAAGCATATGTTAGCTTTTAGGGCTGTTTCTTTAAAAGAAATGTTTATTTAGATCATGTCCTTGTAACTGACTTTGATTCTCCCTTGTAACATATTGGTACTTTTTATTTGAATTTAAGTAAACTATGCTTTATATTTATAACATTCTTTGTCTCATGACCTCATTTATAAATAATGTCATCTTTACAATACTTTGCTGAGCTGGCTGGTTTAGCACAGTGTAAACTAAGTTTCCACAATCTGGAAGAAAGCCACCCTATATCCAGTTCAAGATTATGTCTGGCTGGACCATTAAGCACATTTTACTTTTGAGGAAACTGAGGCACAATGCGATGTGACCACTGTAATAAACAGACTAGTTTAGGTGACCTGATCTGACAATTTTGTTATATTCTCTAGCTACAGTCAAACCACCCACAGTTGTTTAGATAGTATGCTTCTTAGAAAGTGTGGGCTTACTGGATATGCATGCACAGAGCTACCTTTCCTTCCACAGCATCATTCCAAAAGATCGATCATAGGACGGGCAGTTAGAAGAAAGCCTAAGCTCTAATCCAGGCTGACATTGTCACTTATTCAAAGTGTGAACTGAGCAAATCCTTTTATCCCTCTGGATGTTATACCTGGGAGGGATGAAGACAGCCAATGAAGACAGCTTCTCCTGCAGTGTCTCCTGTTCCAGGCCCCTCCTCTCCCAGCTACACACCTGTATATAATTAGTAACGGTGGCTTCTCGGTGGCCAGTAGGCCAGCCACTCTTCACCTCATCCTCCTCTGTCTCTCCTCCACTACCCACCCCCTGCATTGTGTTAGGAACAGCACCATTTCACCCCAAAAACCAAAGATGACCCCCCTCCCCTTGGCAGCACCCCATGCGACACAGACCAAAGGATGCAGGGGGACAGAAGGGGAAAATAGGAAAGAAAAGACAAGAAAGAAAAAGCCCCATGCAAAACCGGTCTGGTCGGAAGAAAGAAGAAAATGGAACAAGGGAGGCTCCTGGGAAAATAATGGACCAGTCAAAATAGGTGGCCTCCCTCTTTTGTAGGGGTGTGCATGTCATTTTTGTTGTTAAAATGACAACGAAAATTGTTGTTTTCATTATTGTTCTTGCAATAATGAAAATGACAAATAATAATAATGGAAATAGAAACAAAAACAACATTTTGTTTTTGAGAGAAAGAGAAAACACTGAACTATAACTATAACTTTTTTGTTTCTTATTCACTTCTGATGAAACCTGGGGAGGTTGTGCCCCCAGTGGAGGGCGCTATGTGTACCAAGTTTCAAAAGGATAAAGGGAACCTATTTAGGAAGCAATTGAATGTTGTGACTTTAAGAAAAGCTCCATACACATTCATGGCTACATCTTTTTTATCTTCCATACAATTTGCATGAAACCTGTGAATGTTATGTTTCTCCACAAGCTTAACACTCCTGCCTGTTTTCAGAAAGATTGGATAAACGGTCCTGATGGTATAAGACATTATATTTAAAATACATTTCCAGCTGTAACATATTCCATCCTGTTTTTTGGCAGAAATGTCTCATATACCTTTCCTGTCATCTCTACCAATCTAATGGTCAATTTGATAAAGCAACCCAATTTTATAAGCAAGTGAAGTTGTCCCCTTGAAGACCATTATTTAGATAAATAGCAGGACATGCAGTGCCAGTCAGAGGCAGGCACCAAACATGGCAGGGGGAGGGAGGCTGTAGGAAGGAGGATGTGGAGCAACTCAAAAGATTGACAGACACATTCACTGGCCAATTACTGCATACTTCCACTTTATAGGACCAATCAGTAGTGGCTTTGAGGTGGGCAGAGGGGGTGGCCCTCAGGCAAGCATAGAAGGGACATAACTGGGACTTTGGGGATAGCATCCCCAAAATCAGGAGACATAGGGTGTTTTCAGATGTTACGGGGCCACTTGGCCCCGTACCGAAAACAACCCATTCATTCCCCGCCGGGGTCACCCCATCACGCCATATCAGACGTGCCGGGGGGATCCCGACGGGGAATCTGGGAGGGGGCGGGGCTGTGTGGCGCAACGTGCGGCCGCACGGCCCCGCCCCCTCCATGCACCCCGCCGCCCGCCCTCCGGGGAGACGGGTGGGCGGCGGGGCCAATGCGGCCGCCGCATCGGGCCGGAATCGCCATGGCCCGGGATCCCGCCGGTGATCCCGGGCCATGGCGCGTGGCCAGACGTTACTTTTTTTGGGTCCCCGCTGGGGATCTTTTTGACCACGCTTCCCGGGACATTCCCCCGGCTAGTGGTTCAAATTGACCCCTTGCGGGTATTGACCGTGGCGAACATCTGGCGGCTGCCAAACAGACGTTCGAGACACAGTGACCACAGGTGGGTATTCACCGTGGTTCACCGTGATCTCGTAATGTCTGAAAACACCCATAGTTTACACATCCAGGCTGGCCAATCATCATCACAATCACATCCTGCAGCACTGTTACAGAGGACGTAAGAGAATATCTATGACTCTTTCCTAAACATATGGTTCTGAGTTCCCAGTAAAAAGTGGGGGAGAGATGTTGGAATGGTCACAGCACAGAATGAGGATATTGGGTTGACATTTCTGCTGGCCAATTGACATCACAAACCGATCTTATACCACAGTGACACGTAAGAGAATCGCTGGCATAGGCTCCTTCTCTGCATATGCTGTGCAGGCATATAAAATTGGGACCCTTGATTACATCTTTCTGATATTTAGCAGAGATGATTGTGAAAGTGTGATATACAGCCCAGCCAAATTTCATGGACACTGGTTGGACTACAAAGATGTTATGGTCAGGCATACATTTTTCAGTTAATTGCTTATACCACCAGGACCCTTTATCCAATCCTTGTGAAAGTTGGCAAAGATAGTAAATATCGAAAGGGGTATAAACATGCCAAGTTTAATGAACATTAAATGTAAGTCAAAGAAGTTACAGCTAAGAATGTATATGAAGATTTATATTATTTATATAATTCAAAATAATATAATTCAACTGCTTATAAAATTGGATTCCTTTATCCAATATGTTTGTAATTTGGTACACTTAATGCATTCCATTAAGGTTCCAGCCAAATATAATGAAAAACAAAAAAAAGTTGCAGCCGGAAATGTGTTTTCCATTGAAACCAATGGAAAATGAAAGTGAAAGCAAAAACGAAAACAACAATTGGATATTTTTGAAAACAAAAACGACAGATTTAAATACCAAAAATGAAAAAATGAAAACAAAAACGACATGGGCCACTGGTACACACCTCTCCTCTTTTGAGATAAGCCCTCCACAGCTGCCCAAAACTCTGAGCAAGCAATATATCGATCATTAGGCTGATAGATCCACGCCTGTTTAAGAATAGCCTTCTTACCCTGTCTATAGGAACTCCCTTTTGCCCTCTTGTTCATCCTGCCATGCCTCCCATTGAAATCCTCCAAGGCTTTATTTTCCCCAAAAGCATCACGCAAGGGTTTCTTTTTCATCCCTAGCATCCCTAAGCGCCTCTCGGATTCCTTTTTGTGTAAGAAAGTGCCTTTGGGGGATCCCTTTTGTGCAAGAAGTGCCTTTGGGATCCCTTGCCCCACATCTCAGAAACCTATAACTGCCCTTGCCCCCATGAGCAAATTGGGTCATTTTTGAACGAAGACACAAGTAGGTTGTTCTGTGCGTGCTTGCCTCAAGGATCTCTCCCAGACCACCCCCCACCCCCGGTCTGCCCAGCTGCTCCCTCCCCCCCATCTCCGAATGCCACTGGATCTACAGGGTCACCTGTCCATTTTCAACAGAACTGGATAGGTAATATTGATTATTTCCCCCCTTTTCCCTCCCTCCCTCCCTCTCATAATGTCCACTTACACCAGGGTAACCAGACCGGATTGTTTTTCTATGTGAATGATTGTGTACTTATAATAACTGTGTTTGGGAGGAGAGTATAGAAAATGACTTGCAGCATCCTAATTGGCCTGTGGGTGAACTGGTTATGTATTGTACTTAGTTTTGTGTCAATAAATCTCCCTCATTTTTATTGGAGTATCCCCTTTCTGTGTTCAGGTGTGGGAGGGAAATTCCAGTCAGCTGACAGTGCATCATGTCCTCTGACTGGTCCCAGTGAACATGCATGGACCCTTTAAATAAATTTGGCTAATTCCCCCTAAATTTAAGAGGTCATTTGAATATTGGGGTACCGGCCCCCGATATTCACTTGTGGAGTGGGTCCATGTCCTAACAGTTGCCTCCCTCCTACCCTACCCTCCATCATGCCTGCCCTAATCTCTTGCCTTCCCTTTCCCTCCTTCTCCCCACTTCTTCCTCCCTATACTTTTTTCCTTCCTGATCCTTCCTTCCTCCCAGCCCATCACTTCTTTGCAACCTCCTCACACTTCCACCTCCCCCTTTGCTACCTTCCCCCTGCTCCTCCTCCACCCTACCTATCTCTCATCTGCCCCACCACCCCCTTTCTCCCAGTCTTATGCCCATTCCCTGCCTTCCCCCTGATCAGCTCCCATTCTCCTGCTCCCTTTGGAACGGTTGCTCCTCTGCCAATAAAGTCTCCTAAATCCATGATCTCTTCCTTCTCTCACTCCCTCCAGCTCTTTGCCCTTACTGAAACTTGGATCTCCCCCTCCAACTCTGTCACCACTACTACCCTCTCCTTTGGGGGGGGGCTCTTCTTTGCTCACCAACCCCACCCCGAAGTAGGGATGGGCGAACGCAGTTCGTAAATTCGGTGTTCGGCCCAAACTCAGCCTGTTCGGACGACTGAACCGAACTTTTGAACCGAACGCTCGAACTTCCGAACAGTTAGGAAAAGTTCGGGTGACTTCAGATAAATTCAGGGGTGGGAAAAATGTGACTTTGGGTGGGAAAAATGTGACTGGAAGGGGGAGGTAGCTGAGGAGCAGACTTCCTGGCACCAGGGGTGGACACCAGGGGTGGTTTCAGGGCCAAAAATACCGATACCAAAAAAAATCGGTTTCGGTGTTGGTACAGATAGCACTTTTAAAAATGTTCAGCTGAGTTTGGATGAACCTGTTGCATTGTGCCTCGGTTTCTTCAAAAGGAAAATGCACTTAGTGGTACAGGCCTGACATGATCTGGTCTGGATATAAAGCGCTCTTTTCCAATATGTGGAATTCAAGTTTACACTTTGCTAATAAGCCAGCCAGCTCAGCAAAGTATTGTAAAGACCAATTCATTTATATAAATGAGGCTATGAGACTTTAAGAATATTATACAAATATAAAGCAATAGTTTACTTAAGTTCAAATAAAGACATAGTACAAAAGAAACAGTGTCAGTTAAAAGTACATGACTTAGAAAGACATGTCTTGTTCAAAGAACAGCTCTTATTACAAGTTCAAAGATCTTAACATCTATAAGATATAACATATGCTCTAAGTATTATNGAACTGATGCTATATAAATGCTTACTACTAATAATAATAATAATAAATAATTAATATGTGCACAAATAAAAAAAATAGCCCCATAGATAAGTTTATAGTTAAGTCCACTAATGTGTTATCCCAGTAATATACTGTTTGAATTTCATAGTTTCAGTGGATTGAGCCAGTGCAATGCTAGAGCAACATACTGGTGAATGGGGCTCTGTGCTTTTGGACCTGTAAGTCAGCATGTTTCTGCTAGGTATTATTATTTAAAAGTCAGGAATATGTGGACAGGAAAATAAACAGACTAAATAGCTTCTGGGCAGAACAAAGACCAAGGCAGTGGAGCCACTGAAACCACATGAGTCATGGCCAAGTTGAATGTACTTAGAGCTTAAACCAACAAAGAAGACTTTGTCACAACCACAGGTTATATCTCTGATGCATCCACACACACATACTAAAAAGCACTGCTAAAATAAAAGCCCTGTAGATAGGCAAACTAATCAAAAAAATTCCCTGGTGTACGTTTATGGACATAAATAGGTTTACACCCAAGATAAATTAGACCCACCAGCATCTCAAGAAAAAGGATATTTGGCAAGGGAAATCCCATGTCAGTGAAATTGATCTATGCCGTATAAGAAGGTAGATGTTAGAGTATCTTTTCCTTAACTAGGTGAAAATAAACATATTAATTGTGTTGTATTTTTTTTTAGATTGCTTTAGCTTGGTGGTTTGCTCAAGTAAACAATAGTCATCACTATTATTTTCATTTTTGGATTGTAAGTAGAAGGTTATCCATACCTGAAACATATTTACAGATCCACTTCTTTGGTTATTCCAGTTGAGATACTTCACTCTTTTCAGTATTTCATTTAGTTTGATTTAAATATTTTGGTTGCCTCCTTTTCTCTAGTGGGCATGTGCAATAGTGCCACAATGTCCACACTGAAAAAAGACAAAATAAATGAACCAAAAGATCTAAATTCTGGTGAAATAGCTAAATAGATATCTGGTGAGATGAACCAAATCTCCACTTTTTTCATATCCAATCAGAGATGGGGAATTTTTGGTCTGATAGAGCATTCTCCACAAATACTCATTTCATCTCTCATGGAACAAGTATTACTACTGGCAATATAAATTATTTATTGCATAATGAAGCAGGATTATAGCAAAACCATAAAGGACAATCAGTTGGAAGATACAGGAAATGAGAAAGCACAAGCTAATAAGAGGGAGATGACAAGACTGATAATGTTCATTTAAGTTCTGGAAGTCTTATGTAAATACAGAAAGGGCATCTTGAATGGTAACAGCAGACAATACAACTCTTCTACCAGTTCTACCAGTTGGCTGTAATCCTAAACTTCTTACTCTGGAGTAGTCCTATAGATCTCAGTGGGAGTAGTCTGGAGTTAGTGGTTTCAGGTTTGTAGACCCTGCATCATTATCAGGAATGGCAGATGTGTCTATGTGCATATTTTATGTCACCGAGGGGGAAAAATATTACAAAACCCTATATCATCGTGTAAAGCCACATGAGACAGGGCAGGCACAATTCCCCACCCACCCTGGGGAGGGTGAACATAGTTGCCACACTTTGGGCTGGTGGAAAGAGCAGTCCAAACAAGCAGCCCCCTGTCAGACCCCTCTCCTGGGGTCTGAGGAAGTGGGGGAGGGTAGGACGCCAAATGTAGCCACACGGGCCTACACGGAGGAGCTCCTGGAAACCGCAGCCTCATGGATCCTACCTCCAGAGTGCCGCCCGCAACACAAGCGGCAGCGGGGCTCCAAGACGCAGCGGGGAGCAATCATTCCTGCTCCGACACCCTACTGCCTGACGCTGCGAATATGCCCCCATCCACACAACCCCAGCATGCTGTTGACTCCTCCCCCAGCCTCAGCATGCCACCGGACATGCCCCCAACCTTCCAGCTGCAGCGCTTGAAGCGCTGCATCAGCAGGGGCAGACTCTTGGGGAGAATAAAAGCGGAAGCAGCGTCCTCATTCCTCGCCGGTGATCAGTGCTTCGTGCCTGAGAGACTGGCCCCCTGTCTTGTGGTACTGTCATTGTGTGTGAAGTCCTATGGTGTGGAGAGTGTTAGAGAGAGGTCTAGTGAGCGAGAGAACGAGCAAGCAAAAGAGTGAGTGTGTGCGAGAGAGAGGCTGTGAGTCAGCAAAATCGGAGTGCTTGTGTTACATAAGTACGGTGTTTGGTTCCCTTTCCCCCTTCCCCAGTGTGGTGCCCTGAGAATCCCCCTGGTGTGTGTGGGTCCTGTCCTCGTCCCCCTCTTCCCCGGGGTTAAGCCACAGACCCTGTTCCTTCACCACTACCTGTCTCCCTGGGTCCAGGGTCCTGTGTGCCAGCCGTGTGGTGTGGTGTGACCGTGGAGTGGAGATCCCTTTGGCGGGGCAGACACAGCACTTCACCTCCCTGTGATGATCTAAGCTGGGAAGATTACCTTCCAGAAGCCACCTCCAATCCTGAGCGACATTTTTGCAACTGAGGGTCCATGTCTCCTGGGGTCTATTCCCTCTTCTTCCCAGAAAACTTCCCCATCCTCACACCCCCCCTTTCAGCCATCACCAGCCCCTCCACACCACCTGTCAGGCCAAGGTGCCAGCTACATGGGGCTGGATGCCCTGACTCTTGCTGCACTGCAGTATTGGGCCCGCAGCTGCTAGACAGCTGATGAGTGGGTGGAGGAACGTGCATGCCTTCCCCACCTGCTACACAGCTGATCAGGGGAGTGGGGCTTTTCTTCTGGCTCCCCTCCCCCAATCAACTGTTTGGTGGCCGGGGCCAGTCCACAGACCACGCCTCATGACAGGGTTGCATGGGCTGACCAGACAGGAGGTGGCCAATTAAACCACATTAGGCAACCTTAGGCCAGGTGAGGCAACAGTAACATACAATGGGCACAATCCAACTCCCATTGAAGTCAATGGCTAAACTCCCATTGACTTGTATGGAGCTGGATTGCACTCAATGTGTCACCCACCTTCTCCAGCCAACACATCCCATATCAGCCAGCTGTCAACTTCGGGACAAAGCTGGGCAAACATCTGGTGATCATTGGCCAGACAATCTGCTGTATTTCAGGCTAATGTAGAGTAAGGTTGCCCAAAGTGGGATAATGTCTCGTGTGGCCTCACCCATAGTGTTGGTGATCGGCCACTTCTAGGAAAAATCTTTACTGTACAAAAAGAATAGATGGGTTCATCCACAATTTTTGTGAATTCCTCATCCACCAGTCTGAAGGAATACAATCAAGAGGAGGAAAGTTAATTTTTCCTGTAGCTTTTCACATTCTAGCCTCTGGATCCATCCAGACTAAAACTGACACCACATGAAACGCTGAGCACCTCTTTCATGGTCACTGGGAGTTGAAGGTCCTCAGTTCTGAAGCCATTAAGGCACTTCACAGTATTGGACAGACTAACAAAACTAACAGCAATACAAGTTCCGTCATGACAGGAGGGGAATCTATGAGGCATGTGTGAGCAATGCAGGAAGCAATGTTCCCTAAGAGAAACTATTTTTTCCTAACGAAAGGCACAGTCACTTTAGGGGGGGTTTCAGGCAAAAAATCTAGCGCTCGGATTTCCAATTAATGGAAGCTTTACAGCTGATGAGTAACATTCTTGCCATTAAAATCAGTGGCATATCTCCCATTGACTTCACCAGTGACAATAAGCACAGACTCAATATTTATGGATTAAAAATAGCAGCTAATTTACTGATGGCTTTCTTTTTTACTTGGGCTGGTCAGAAAAGTTTGATTGAAGTTTAATTAAAAATGCTATTTCTGACAGAAAGAAGAGCTTCAACACAAAGGGTGTTTTTAGACAAGCGCCTCCCCCCACATCATACATGTTTCAGGGGACCCCTATGCAGCCTTGGTGCCCTGCACTGGTGCCCTATGCAGCCTTGCAACATGCACAATGGGTGAGTAATGGGTGGGGAGGCACTTGTCTAAAAACACCCCTAATTTCCCTTTTGAATAATTTGGGATGGAAATATTTAGCTATTTCAAACATGGAAGCAGGAAAAATCACGCATGACTGGCCTTCTTGGTTACTAGTACACAGCAAATCTTGATCAAAATGGCACAGAAATGATGACATGATTCAGTTATTTTTAATAACAATAATTTTTATATAGAGTCCCCTGCCATGGCACTAAGAGCGCTTCACATAGAACTAATTAACACAACTTTTAATCCTCACAACAACTCCGTGAAGTAGGTTAGGCTGGGAAAATATTATGACTGACCCAAGGTCACCCAGTGAGTTGCCGGCTAAGACGAGACTTGAACCAGGGCCTCCCCTTTCCTCCTAGTCCAGGTACTGCACACTTAGCCACTATACCATACTGACTCTATTATCAATGGCTTTATTATCAAAACTTGCCATATCTTGCCCTGTTATCAGCTTAGAACACCAGAGGGACATCTTTCTTTATCTGTCTTTGAATGCAGTCTTCATCCATTAAAGTGAAAGGTGGGGTTGGCTATTGAATTCAGTGGGTTCAGTGAATTCTGAATTCACTGAACTCAGCAGGATTCAGTCTGTGCTCCAAACAATCTAACAGATTGTTTAATCATCTCCAAAACAATGTGTTTAAATAAACTTAGACACAAATTTAAACAATGTAGATTGGATACTGCAGAGTCTATGGGTAAAAACAGACGTGACAGAGGACCGCTGTGCCCTGCTCTGGCATGATCTGGCCCAGACCTCACCTACATGTCTGTGCAGGCACCAGCAGATGTTGGCCCAAGATTGCCCTGGGCCATGTCAGTGACTAGGCCAGGTTCTGACCTTGGGGAAACCCCAAAGTCACAGCCTGGACTAAGGTCCGTCCATCCGGACCAAAGCGGGCTGCAGTTATCACTTATGTTTTGACCTGCCATGGCCTGACCCAGATTGGAACCTGCCATGGCCAGTCACCATGGCAGGCCGTCATTAGCTGCCATGGATGCCTGTCATGGTTGATGGGGTGGGCTGATGGGAGTGGCACAGGGCTGACATCTGTTGCGGTCCTCCTCAGGCTGTGTGGGTGGTAGGATGGCGGCCTGGTTACAGATACATATATTTGGTGCCCTGATCATGGATCTCCACCCCAGGCCGGGTTATGACTTTATGAAACTGTCAATTCTACTTTATGAAGCTGTACAATTCTATGATTTTTCTTAATATTTAGCTCTTACCATAGTGAATAAGGTATTCCATTTTCTCAGTTCTTTACCCAAGTTTAAATGAAAACTTTTATTATTGTATAATCAAAATGTACTTGAAAGGGGAAATGTAGGTTTCTGGGTTCCTGCAGATAAAAGCAGGCTAGCATTTTTTAAAATATAAACCAGTCTACCAACCAGGATTACAATTCCCACATCTATGTTTTTAAGGTTAGCCAAAGTACTGAGGAAATCATGTCCAAAACATTGTGGTGACCCTTAAAATGATGGCATAAACTGCCAGCTGTGATAATGCTGGGTTGAAATCCATCTGTCCCTGTGCTGTTAACCCACTTACAAGAGTGATCATCTCTTATACCCAGTGTAATAAATAACATTATTTAAAAACTGATCAAGACTATATTTTGTATATTGGATGGGTGCAGTAGAACAAAATAATATAATTAAGAAAACTAAAATTGCCATTTATGCTAGAGCTGAAATGCATACCCACAAAAATGGTATTCCGTTCAGTAACATCAATACTAAACGGTACCCTGTTAGTGCCTGACAGGCTCCTAACTTACTGAAATACCATTTCTGTTAAATTTCTGCTTTCTATTACCAAATTTCCATTTCTGTCATGTAGGAAAATGGTCAGGAATATTCAGAAATATATGGGAAAAAGTGAAACGGGAAGTTGTAATTGATCAGTAAAACAGAAAATCAGTTACTGAGTAACAGTAATATTCAGTATTTTAGGTAATAATGGGGTGCCCAACTAGGTAACTGAATACTGATTGGGCACCCAGTGGACTACCCAAAATGTTAGAGATTACCCATGGGTAGCAAATTAGCTCTAATATATGCTTTTGCATTTACAATAAGGCTGTTTTTATTTGCCAACTGATATTTCAAATAATATAGACAAAGATTTTACCCAATTCTGAGGATTTCAGATCCCAGGCAACACTGATAAGAAATCAGTGGATGCACTTCAAGGAGCTAAAAAAAGGCGTAACTGGTTGTCATGCTACTTCTACATCTGGCTGAAACTAGGGATCTCTGCAGCAGAGAGAACAAGTCTCTACAGCTTGAACTAGAGAATGACTTGTTCATTAGAGTAGAGCAGACTCACCTATCCTATGCTAACTGAGCACAGAGTGAGACATGTTAGTACTTATTTAGTGGCAGCTGGTGCCTAAAATTTTTGGGTGGTGGGAGTGAGCAATATACCTCATTTCACACAGGCACTCACACACAGTACACATACACATGCCATCTCCTCCCAAATGCACACACACTGCCAGGGGTGGATTGGCCATTGAACACACTGGGAGGATTCCTGGTGGGCCGGACGAGCTGGGAGGGCTCCCGCCTCACGGCTTTTTTAAAAAATATTTTTTTATTTTTTATTTTTTAAGTTGTTGTTGGTCCCGGGGGGGGGAGGGGGGATGAAGCAGGGCTCAGGGCTGCCCATTCCAGGCCGCCACAGCCTGGAATGGGCCGGTCTGAGTCCCCTAACCCCTCACACAGTTTGGCCTCAGCGCTCCCTCCCCGAAGTATAAAAGCAACTTCTGGGAGGGAAAGACTCATGGCCAGAGCATGCGAGGAGAGGAGCAGGAGGCTCAGAGTGCTCTACGCTACAACTTGCAGCAGCGGCAGCAGCATAGGGAACAGCAGAGGCCCAGAGCTTGAGAAGGAAGAAGGCAGCAGGTGGGTGCTGATGCCGCTTGGCTGGGGACTTGNACCTCCCCCACGACCGGACCCCCCGCCTCAAGGCCAGAACTAAATACTTGAGACTAGTCAACAGAAAATGTGGATTTCTTTAAGAGACAGACTTGATTAGATCTACTATTCCAGTATACAGACTGATTTTCCAGTATCTGGTCAAGAGTTCAGTAGAAAGGTCACTATAGGACAGCTGTTTAGGAAGTCATCATACAGACAGGCTAATTCTGATTTCCAATATATTGAAACACAAATGGTCAAAAATATATGCCTACATACAGGATACATGACAAACCAAACTCCGCCGAACCGAACAGCCGAACCCAAACTCGGATTTCGAACTGAGCGACCGAACGTCTGAACATTAGAACGGCGTTCTGTTCGCCCATCTCTACCCCGAAGGTCAGGGAGGTGACGTGGGCCTCCTCACTAATTCCTGTCAATTACAACAGCTTTCTCCTCCCCCCCTTCCCTTCCTTTGAGGCTCACTCTGTGCACCTTTACTCGCTCCTCAATCTCCGAATCACTGGCATCTACCATTCGCCTGACTCTCTCTCTTCCTTTCTCTCCGAATTCGAGTCCTGGCTCACTTTCTTCCTCTCCGATGATACCCCCACTTTCATCCTCAGTGACGTCAACATTCATGTTGATGTCCCTTAGGAATGGGTGAATGCGGTTCAGAAGTTTGGAGTTTGGACCAAACTCGACCAGTTTGGTCGACCGAACCGAACTTCCAAACCGAACTTGATTTTCAAACCGAACCGAATTTCTGAATTTGGTTCTGTTCGCCCAGCCCCAAAAGATAATATTCCATTTAGTTCAATGGGGTTTGAATTTCTGAACTTTGTTCGGAAATTCGAAGTTCGGACCAAACTTGAATAGTTCGGTCGACCGAACTGAATTTCCGAACTGAATCCAACCGAACCGAATTTCCAAACTCGATTTTGTTCACCCATACCTAATGTCCCTTCCCAGTCCTCCATCTTTTACTTTCTCTCACTAGCCTCCTCCTTCAACCTCCACCTTTGGACCAACTCCCCCACCCACAATAACAGTCATTCTCTTGACCTCGTCATCTCTAGGAACTGCTCTGTCTCTGATCTCTCCTTTGATCCTCATTCCATCTCTGACCACTTACTTGCCTCCTTCCCCATCTCCCACTGCCCCCCTCTTCCCCATCTCCATGCCCTTTCCATGACCTTCAGGCCATTAAACCCCTGGACTTTGCCACCTCTATCTCCCTACTTCTCCCCTCAGTCTTCTCCTCCTCCTCCCCAGACTCTGCCGTCTTTGCTTTCAATGTCTCTCTCTCCGCCACCCTTGATTCCCTTGCCCCCTCTCCTTTTGCCCTGCCTGTTCCCACAACCACCGTCCTTGTCTAACCCCCAGTATCCACCACCTCTGCTCCTGCACCCGTGCTGCTGAACGCCTGTGGCACAAATCCCACTCTCATGCTGACTTCCTTCACTTCAAATTCTCTCTCTCCTCCCTTACTTCTGCTATCTCCCTCTCTATACAGCATTACTATGCCTCCCACACTGAGTCCTGTTCTCGGGACCCTCATCACCTGTTCTACACCTTTGACTCCCTCCTCAAGCCTCCATGTCCTCCTCCTCCTCCCTCTACCCTTTCTGCTCAGGTTCTCACTTCCTTCTTCACTTCCAAGATAGACAAGATCCACCTCAACATCACTTCCCGCTCTTCTCCTCTTCCTACTTCCTGTGCTCTCCCTCCTTCTTTCCTGTCCTCCTTCCCTCCTGCCTCCTTTGAGGAAATTTCCTCCATGCTCTCCTCCTCCAACCCTTCCACTTGCCCCCTTGACCCCATCCCCTCCTGTCTCCTGACCTCCATTGCTTCCACTGTCACCCCTTCCCTCTTTCACATCATCAACCTCTCCCTCTCTACTGGCTCCTTCCCCTCTACCGTCAAACATTCCACTGTCTCTCCTATCCTCAAAAAGTCCATTCTTAACCCCCTCTGACCCTTCTAGCTACTATCCTGTCTCACTCCTTCCTTTTGCTTCCAAGTTTCTTAAATGTGTTGTCTACTCCTGCTGCCTCAACTTCCTCTCTGCCAACTCCTCCCTTGACCCCCTCCAATCTGCCTTCCGTCTCCTTCACTCTCCTGAAACTGCTCTCGCTAAGATCACCAACAATCTTCTTGAGGCTAAATCTAATAGCCTCTACTCCATTCTTGTCCTCCTTGACCTAGTCTCTGCTGCCTTCGATACTGTTGACCACTCACTCTTGCTCAACTCATTTCACTCCCTTGGCTTCCGTGGCTCCGTCCTCGACTAGTTCTCCTCCTACCTCTCTGACCGCTCCTTCAATGTGTCTCTTGCCAACTCCACCTCCTCCTCCTTTCCCCTCTCGGTTGGTGTTCCCCAAGGTTCTGTCCTTGGCTCTCTCCTTTTTTCTATCTACACCCTATCCCTAGGCAAACTCATTGCCTCCCATGGCTTCCAATATCACCTCTATGCTGATGACACTCAACTCTATCTCTCTACTCCCTCTCCCTCACCATCTGTTCAAGCTCGTCTCACCAGCTGTCTCTCTGATATCTCTACCTGGATGTCTCAATGTCAGCACAAACTCAAAATGGCTAAAACTGAACTCCGTATCTCCTCCCCCCCCAAATCCTTCCTCTCCCTCTTTCCTGTCGAACCTTATTGACGGGATCACCATCCTTCCCATCCCCCAAGTCCATAGCTTAGGCTTCATCTTTGAGTCACCCCTTTCTTTTAAACCCTACATCGACTCTGTTACCAAATCCTGTCACGTCTCCCTCCATAACATTGCCATGATTTGTCCTTTTATCTCTGTCTCCTCTGCCAAAACCCTTGTTCACACCCTGGTAATTTTTCACCTTGATTACTGTAACCTCCTTCTCACTGTCCTCCCCTGCTCTCCCCTTTCTCCCCTTATCTCTGTCCAAAACTCTGCTTCCAGGGTTATCCACCTCGCCCGTTGCTTCGACCATGTGAAGCCCCTCCTCTCCTCTCTTCACTGGCTCCTGAAGGAATCCTGCACAAGCTCCTTGTCTTCAACTATAAAGCTCTTCACAACCTTGCTCCCCCCTAACTCTCTGTGCTAATTACCCTGTGTACTCCAGTCCACGAACTGATGCTATATAAATGCTTACTACTAATAATAATAATAATAAATAATTAATATGTGCACAAATAAAAAAAATAGCCCCATAGATAAGTTTATAGTTAAGTCCACTAATGTGTTATCCCAGTAATATACTGTTTGAATTTCATAGTTTCAGTGGATTGAGCCAGTGCAATGCTAGAGCAACATACTGGTGAATGGGGCTCTGTGCTTTTGGACCTGTAAGTCAGCATGTTTCTGCTAGGTATTATTATTTAAAAGTCAGGAATATGTGGACAGGAAAATAAACAGACTAAATAGCTTCTGGGCAGAACAAAGACCAAGGCAGTGGAGCCACTGAAACCACATGAGTCATGGCCAAGTTGAATGTACTTAGAGCTTAAACCAACAAAGAAGACTTTGTCACAACCACAGGTTATATCTCTGATGCATCCACACACACATACTAAAAAGCACTGCTAAAATAAAAGCCCTGTAGATAGGCAAACTAATCAAAAAAATTCCCTGGTGTACGTTTATGGACATAAATAGGTTTACACCCAAGATAAATTAGACCCACCAGCATCTCAAGAAAAAGGATATTTGGCAAGGGAAATCCCATGTCAGTGAAATTGATCTATGCCGTATAAGAAGGTAGATGTTAGAGTATCTTTTCCTTAACTAGGTGAAAATAAACATATTAATTGTGTTGTATTTTTTTTTAGATTGCTTTAGCTTGGTGGTTTGCTCAAGTAAACAATAGTCATCACTATTATTTTCATTTTTGGATTGTAAGTAGAAGGTTATCCATACCTGAAACATATTTACAGATCCACTTCTTTGGTTATTCCAGTTGAGATACTTCACTCTTTTCAGTATTTCATTTAGTTTGATTTAAATATTTTGGTTGCCTCCTTTTCTCTAGTGGGCATGTGCAATAGTGCCACAATGTCCACACTGAAAAAAGACAAAATAAATGAACCAAAAGATCTAAATTCTGGTGAAATAGCTAAATAGATATCTGGTGAGATGAACCAAATCTCCACTTTTTTCATATCCAATCAGAGATGGGGAATTTTTGGTCTGATAGAGCATTCTCCACAAATACTCATTTCATCTCTCATGGAACAAGTATTACTACTGGCAATATAAATTATTTATTGCATAATGAAGCAGGATTATAGCAAAACCATAAAGGACAATCAGTTGGAAGATACAGGAAATGAGAAAGCACAAGCTAATAAGAGGGAGATGACAAGACTGATAATGTTCATTTAAGTTCTGGAAGTCTTATGTAAATACAGAAAGGGCATCTTGAATGGTAACAGCAGACAATACAACTCTTCTACCAGTTCTACCAGTTGGCTGTAATCCTAAACTTCTTACTCTGGAGTAGTCCTATAGATCTCAGTGGGAGTAGTCTGGAGTTAGTGGTTTCAGGTTTGTAGACCCTGCATCATTATCAGGAATGGCAGATGTGTCTATGTGCATATTTTATGTCACCGAGGGGGAAAAATATTACAAAACCCTATATCATCGTGTAAAGCCACATGAGACAGGGCAGGCACAATTCCCCACCCACCCTGGGGAGGGTGAACATAGTTGCCACACTTTGGGCTGGTGGAAAGAGCAGTCCAAACAAGCAGCCCCCTGTCAGACCCCTCTCCTGGGGTCTGAGGAAGTGGGGGAGGGTAGGACGCCAAATGTAGCCACACGGGCCTACACGGAGGAGCTCCTGGAAACCGCAGCCTCATGGATCCTACCTCCAGAGTGCCGCCCGCAACACAAGCGGCAGCGGGGCTCCAAGACGCAGCGGGGAGCAATCATTCCTGCTCCGACACCCTACTGCCTGACGCTGCGAATATGCCCCCATCCACACAACCCCAGCATGCTGTTGACTCCTCCCCCAGCCTCAGCATGCCACCGGACATGCCCCCAACCTTCCAGCTGCAGCGCTTGAAGCGCTGCATCAGCAGGGGCAGACTCTTGGGGAGAATAAAAGCGGAAGCAGCGTCCTCATTCCTCGCCGGTGATCAGTGCTTCGTGCCTGAGAGACTGGCCCCCTGTCTTGTGGTACTGTCATTGTGTGTGAAGTCCTATGGTGTGGAGAGTGTTAGAGAGAGGTCTAGTGAGCGAGAGAACGAGCAAGCAAAAGAGTGAGTGTGTGCGAGAGAGAGGCTGTGAGTCAGCAAAATCGGAGTGCTTGTGTTACATAAGTACGGTGTTTGGTTCCCTTTCCCCCTTCCCCAGTGTGGTGCCCTGAGAATCCCCCTGGTGTGTGTGGGTCCTGTCCTCGTCCCCCTCTTCCCCGGGGTTAAGCCACAGACCCTGTTCCTTCACCACTACCTGTCTCCCTGGGTCCAGGGTCCTGTGTGCCAGCCGTGTGGTGTGGTGTGACCGTGGAGTGGAGATCCCTTTGGCGGGGCAGACACAGCACTTCACCTCCCTGTGATGATCTAAGCTGGGAAGATTACCTTCCAGAAGCCACCTCCAATCCTGAGCGACATTTTTGCAACTGAGGGTCCATGTCTCCTGGGGTCTATTCCCTCTTCTTCCCAGAAAACTTCCCCATCCTCACACCCCCCCTTTCAGCCATCACCAGCCCCTCCACACCACCTGTCAGGCCAAGGTGCCAGCTACATGGGGCTGGATGCCCTGACTCTTGCTGCACTGCAGTATTGGGCCCGCAGCTGCTAGACAGCTGATGAGTGGGTGGAGGAACGTGCATGCCTTCCCCACCTGCTACACAGCTGATCAGGGGAGTGGGGCTTTTCTTCTGGCTCCCCTCCCCCAATCAACTGTTTGGTGGCCGGGGCCAGTCCACAGACCACGCCTCATGACAGGGTTGCATGGGCTGACCAGACAGGAGGTGGCCAATTAAACCACATTAGGCAACCTTAGGCCAGGTGAGGCAACAGTAACATACAATGGGCACAATCCAACTCCCATTGAAGTCAATGGCTAAACTCCCATTGACTTGTATGGAGCTGGATTGCACTCAATGTGTCACCCACCTTCTCCAGCCAACACATCCCATATCAGCCAGCTGTCAACTTCGGGACAAAGCTGGGCAAACATCTGGTGATCATTGGCCAGACAATCTGCTGTATTTCAGGCTAATGTAGAGTAAGGTTGCCCAAAGTGGGATAATGTCTCGTGTGGCCTCACCCATAGTGTTGGTGATCGGCCACTTCTAGGAAAAATCTTTACTGTACAAAAAGAATAGATGGGTTCATCCACAATTTTTGTGAATTCCTCATCCACCAGTCTGAAGGAATACAATCAAGAGGAGGAAAGTTAATTTTTCCTGTAGCTTTTCACATTCTAGCCTCTGGATCCATCCAGACTAAAACTGACACCACATGAAACGCTGAGCACCTCTTTCATGGTCACTGGGAGTTGAAGGTCCTCAGTTCTGAAGCCATTAAGGCACTTCACAGTATTGGACAGACTAACAAAACTAACAGCAATACAAGTTCCGTCATGACAGGAGGGGAATCTATGAGGCATGTGTGAGCAATGCAGGAAGCAATGTTCCCTAAGAGAAACTATTTTTTCCTAACGAAAGGCACAGTCACTTTAGGGGGGGTTTCAGGCAAAAAATCTAGCGCTCGGATTTCCAATTAATGGAAGCTTTACAGCTGATGAGTAACATTCTTGCCATTAAAATCAGTGGCATATCTCCCATTGACTTCACCAGTGACAATAAGCACAGACTCAATATTTATGGATTAAAAATAGCAGCTAATTTACTGATGGCTTTCTTTTTTACTTGGGCTGGTCAGAAAAGTTTGATTGAAGTTTAATTAAAAATGCTATTTCTGACAGAAAGAAGAGCTTCAACACAAAGGGTGTTTTTAGACAAGCGCCTCCCCCCACATCATACATGTTTCAGGGGACCCCTATGCAGCCTTGGTGCCCTGCACTGGTGCCCTATGCAGCCTTGCAACATGCACAATGGGTGAGTAATGGGTGGGGAGGCACTTGTCTAAAAACACCCCTAATTTCCCTTTTGAATAATTTGGGATGGAAATATTTAGCTATTTCAAACATGGAAGCAGGAAAAATCACGCATGACTGGCCTTCTTGGTTACTAGTACACAGCAAATCTTGATCAAAATGGCACAGAAATGATGACATGATTCAGTTATTTTTAATAACAATAATTTTTATATAGAGTCCCCTGCCATGGCACTAAGAGCGCTTCACATAGAACTAATTAACACAACTTTTAATCCTCACAACAACTCCGTGAAGTAGGTTAGGCTGGGAAAATATTATGACTGACCCAAGGTCACCCAGTGAGTTGCCGGCTAAGACGAGACTTGAACCAGGGCCTCCCCTTTCCTCCTAGTCCAGGTACTGCACACTTAGCCACTATACCATACTGACTCTATTATCAATGGCTTTATTATCAAAACTTGCCATATCTTGCCCTGTTATCAGCTTAGAACACCAGAGGGACATCTTTCTTTATCTGTCTTTGAATGCAGTCTTCATCCATTAAAGTGAAAGGTGGGGTTGGCTATTGAATTCAGTGGGTTCAGTGAATTCTGAATTCACTGAACTCAGCAGGATTCAGTCTGTGCTCCAAACAATCTAACAGATTGTTTAATCATCTCCAAAACAATGTGTTTAAATAAACTTAGACACAAATTTAAACAATGTAGATTGGATACTGCAGAGTCTATGGGTAAAAACAGACGTGACAGAGGACCGCTGTGCCCTGCTCTGGCATGATCTGGCCCAGACCTCACCTACATGTCTGTGCAGGCACCAGCAGATGTTGGCCCAAGATTGCCCTGGGCCATGTCAGTGACTAGGCCAGGTTCTGACCTTGGGGAAACCCCAAAGTCACAGCCTGGACTAAGGTCCGTCCATCCGGACCAAAGCGGGCTGCAGTTATCACTTATGTTTTGACCTGCCATGGCCTGACCCAGATTGGAACCTGCCATGGCCAGCCACCATGGCAGGCCGTCATTAGCTGCCATGGATGCCTGTCATGGTTGATGGGGTGGGCTGATGGGAGTGGCACAGGGCTGACATCTGTTGCGGTCCTCCTCAGGCTGTGTGGGTGGTAGGATGGCGGCCTGGTTACAGATACATATATTTGGTGCCCTGATCATGGATCTCCACCCCAGGCCGGGTTATGACTTTATGAAACTGTCAATTCTACTTTATGAAGCTGTACAATTCTATGATTTTTCTTAATATTTAGCTCTTACCATAGTGAATAAGGTATTCCATTTTCTCAGTTCTTTACCCAAGTTTAAATGAAAACTTTTATTATTGTATAATCAAAATGTACTTGAAAGGGGAAATGTAGGTTTCTGGGTTCCTGCAGATAAAAGCAGGCTAGCATTTTTTAAAATATAAACCAGTCTACCAACCAGGATTACAATTCCCACATCTATGTTTTTAAGGTTAGCCAAAGTACTGAGGAAATCATGTCCAAAACATTGTGGTGACCCTTAAAATGATGGCATAAACTGCCAGCTGTGATAATGCTGGGTTGAAATCCATCTGTCCCTGTGCTGTTAACCCACTTACAAGAGTGATCATCTCTTATACCCAGTGTAATAAATAACATTATTTAAAAACTGATCAAGACTATATTTTGTATATTGGATGGGTGCAGTAGAACAAAATAATATAATTAAGAAAACTAAAATTGCCATTTATGCTAGAGCTGAAATGCATACCCACAAAAATGGTATTCCGTTCAGTAACATCAATACTAAACGGTACCCTGTTAGTGCCTGACAGGCTCCTAACTTACTGAAATACCATTTCTGTTAAATTTCTGCTTTCTATTACCAAATTTCCATTTCTGTCATGTAGGAAAATGGTCAGGAATATTCAGAAATATATGGGAAAAAGTGAAACGGGAAGTTGTAATTGATCAGTAAAACAGAAAATCAGTTACTGAGTAACAGTAATATTCAGTATTTTAGGTAATAATGGGGTGCCCAACTAGGTAACTGAATACTGATTGGGCACCCAGTGGACTACCCAAAATGTTAGAGATTACCCATGGGTAGCAAATTAGCTCTAATATATGCTTTTGCATTTACAATAAGGCTGTTTTTATTTGCCAACTGATATTTCAAATAATATAGACAAAGATTTTACCCAATTCTGAGGATTTCAGATCCCAGGCAACACTGATAAGAAATCAGTGGATGCACTTCAAGGAGCTAAAAAAAGGCGTAACTGGTTGTCATGCTACTTCTACATCTGGCTGAAACTAGGGATCTCTGCAGCAGAGAGAACAAGTCTCTACAGCTTGAACTAGAGAATGACTTGTTCATTAGAGTAGAGCAGACTCACCTATCCTATGCTAACTGAGCACAGAGTGAGACATGTTAGTACTTATTTAGTGGCAGCTGGTGCCTAAAATTTTTGGGTGGTGGGAGTGAGCAATATACCTCATTTCACACAGGCACTCACACACAGTACACATACACATGCCATCTCCTCCCAAATGCACACACACTGCCAGGGGTGGATTGGCCATTGAACACACTGGGAGGATTCCTGGTGGGCCGGACGAGCTGGGAGGGCTCCCGCCTCACGGCTTTTTTAAAAAATATTTTTTTATTTTTTATTTTTTAAGTTGTTGTTGGTCCCGGGGGGGGGAGGGGGGATGAAGCAGGGCTCAGGGCTGCCCATTCCAGGCCGCCACAGCCTGGAATGGGCCGGTCTGAGTCCCCTAACCCCTCACACAGTTTGGCCTCAGCGCTCCCTCCCCGAAGTATAAAAGCAACTTCTGGGAGGGAAAGACTCATGGCCAGAGCATGCGAGGAGAGGAGCAGGAGGCTCAGAGTGCTCTACGCTACAACTTGCAGCAGCGGCAGCAGCATAGGGAACAGCAGAGGCCCAGAGCTTGAGAAGGAAGAAGGCAGCAGGTGGGTGCTGATGCCGCTTGGCTGGGGACTTGGGGGGTGCGGGCGCCTGCTGGGGCCGGCTGTCCTTGCTTGGGG
>QEPC01003610.1:733648-746065 GCA_003113815.1 Sphenodon punctatus
GGGCTTGTGGGGGAGTGGCCTGGGGTCTGGATGGGCTTGTGGGGGAGTGGCCTGGGGTCTGGATGGGCTTGTGGGGGGCAGGCCTGGGGCCTGGGTGGGCTTGAGTGGGGCCTGAGGCCTGGGTGGGCTTGCGGGGGGGCCTGGCTGGGCTTGTGTGGGGACCTGGGGTCTGGCTGGGCTTGCGTGGGGGCCTGGCTTGGCTTGGCTTGCATGGTGGCCTGAGTAGTAGGAATTCTGGTATCAATTCTCCCCTTAGTCTTCTCTTTGCTAGGCTAAACACAGTGCCTGTGGAATACTAGTGCAGCTGGTGTAGGAATGAAGAAGCCTTACTGTAGGATACATAGCAAGGAACAGAGTGATTTTCGGTTGGGGGCCACTGAGCATTGAAACGGAGTGATTTGGAGAGCCAGAGCACTGAAATGAGGGCCAGTACCCCCACCAGTGGCAGTCTCCCCCCTGCCATCCCCCCATAACCTTCCACTTGCCCCTGCCAGGCTGCTGAGGACCTGAGTATGGGGACTCAGCTCTGATAGGCCTGAAATCTGGTGCACTCTGCCTGCCCCCAAGCCACGCCCCCAAGCCATGCCCCCTTGGCCCTTTTCCGGCGGGCACATGGCCACTAATGCTAGATTTTCCTGGCCCACTTTCATTTCCCAATCCACCCCTGCACACTGCTCCTTCACACAAATGTGGAGCACGGAGGGGGAAAGGAATCCAGCCTCATTACACTTCCCTCCTGAGAGGGTGGGTCTCATATTGGAAACAGTCAAGACTAGCCTCCCCATTGGGACCCAACTGAAACCTGAGGAAGGGAGTGATATGGAAGAGACTGAAACTCTTATCCTACCCTCACTTCTCACAATAAGCCTTGTCCACAGGCAAGGAAAGAAATCCAGTCAACCCCACAACTATGACATGTTCCCAGTGCTTTGTCCTGCTCTTCGTGGCCCTGCCACACACTCACCAGTCCTGGACTGTATTCCCCCCATTTTCATCAAGACTACCCAGTCCTTGCACTTCAAAAAGGAGCGAGCCTTTCCTCCCTGGCCAGCAGGAGAGGGATAGGGAGTACAAGTTAATGTGGAGGAATGGGGTGTGTCAGCCACCAGTGAGGAGAGGCATGCCTTCCCGGCACAGAGCCCAACTGGAGAAAGTTGCAGTAGCTCAAGGTGCAGCAGAGCCACCTGCTGGCATACTCCAGTAACACCCCTTGGGGCTCTACTAACCCCAAGCTGCTTTATCTACAGGCGTACGTACCTGGAGAAAGGAACTTCTCCTTTCCTCTAAAGGGGTGCTAATACCTGCCAATGGGGCTAGTCCAGCTACCCCTAAGGGGTGATATTGGACTATACCAGTAGGTGGCCCTGCTGCTACTACAGCCACACTGCTGCTATTGTCTCTATGTGACACATATGCATGTGTTAACAAATGCAGCCGGAGGTGTGTGAACATATATTTAGTGAGTCTTAACTTTATTTTAAGTTAATTAATGTTTATTTTATCTTAATATCTAAAGTTTATTTTAACTTTACTTGAGTTGGTCAATTTTACATTGCATCAATTTATATCCACTATCTTTTGCATTAACATATCTTCCAAAATTCAGATCTAATTTTTCTCCCAGAAAACAACTGATGAGGAGCATAGCGTAGAAGGTATTCTGATCACCGGTACTGCCCTTTTCCAAAAGGGTGGCAATGCTACTGCAGCCATTTTCAAACATGGGTGTTTATGCACAAAACAGTCCAGTGGCCATTTTGCACATACACAGTGATTTTTAATTTTAAAAAACCCCAAAACTATACAGAAACAAATGAAAACAAATGAATGCCATTTGTTTGTTCATTTGTTTTCATGTCCTTAGTTATTAAAAAGAATGGTGCTCCATTTGTTTTAGTAACTTAACAAAACAAAACAAATTGCACACCCCTAACAGTCAGGCAACGCAAGGACACACTTAGGAAAAAAGAGCCCAGGACTCTTAACATAGGGTGTTAATAGAAGTGATGGTGAAGCGCCGCCATCCCAACTCGACCTGGGTTAAGAACCCACTGCCAACACGGTCCCAACTGAGTGGCCGGAGAGGTTGGGGAGCCATACAAATGTGCTGCTGCCCTGTCCCACCCCCACACTGCCCCCCAGCAATCCACAGACAGCCATGATGGCCAATGATGGCTGCCATGGTGGCCGATCATGGTGGACCCGATCCAGGCAGACTGGGTCACAGTGGATCATAACAAAAATTATAGCCCACTTTGGCCCAATCAGGTGGATGGTAGCTCAGACTGTGACCCTCAAGTTCTGTGTGGCCATTCACCAGACTGTATCTGGGGCCTGCTCTCCCTGGGCCCTATTGGGGTTGCAATTAATTGTGTTGTGAGCCTTCCCAAGCTGCCATAAGACTGGAGGGAGTGGGATATAAATAAATAAATAAATCAGCACCTCACCCTCTGCCCCACTGACCACCTCAGTCATGTCCTGGGGCTGTGGGGAATCACAAGGGGGGGGGGGGTCCAAGGTCTGAGGCTCCAAAACTGCAGAGGTGTTGACCATTTTCACCTGCACAGATCCTGTACCTGCACAGGCCCTGAGGAAGGGCTCCCACTGCCTCAAGTTCCGCACACACCATTTAGACCTCACAACCCCCAACCTCTCTTGGACAGAAGAATTGCATCAGTCCCTCCCCCAGGAGTGGGGGGTGGATTGGTCACTCACTGCTAACAGGCACTGAGAAAGCACTGAGATTGGAGGACTTGGGTTTGTTGAAAAAGAGAGGTAAATATGGGTGTCATCAGCATACTAGTGGCAGCACACACCAAACCCCCCCCCCCCCACAACCTCACCCAGGGGTAGCATAACAGTGGAGGCAGAATCGAACCTTGCGGTATGGCTAGATGTTTCTTCCCCCAGCACCACCTGCTGGCTTCTCCCCGAGAGGAATGATTGGAACTATCCTAAGACAATCCCATCCGCACACACACCCCAGGGTCCGCAACCATCTCAAAAGCAACCCATGATCCACTGTATCAAACGCTACCAAGAGATCCAATGTGACCAAAAGTGTTGAATGTCCCAGATCCATCTCCGGCAGAGGTCATCTACCAAGACCATCAATCCAGTCTCGGTGCCGTATCCTGAAAGAAAACCTGATTGAAAAGAGTCCAGAAAACCGATGCTATCCAGATGGCCCTGGAGCTGCTGGACCTGTTCAATAACCTTCCCTAAAAAGGGGAGGTTAGAGACAGGCTGGTAGCTAGTGAGCAAGTCAATATCCAATGATAGTTTTTTTAAGCAGGGGCTGCACCACAACTTCCCAAAGGGAGGCACTGATCACTCCCGCCAGCACTGGCCCCAAGTCTCCCTGGAGGCTTTCACCAACCAGGACGGGCAAGGATCTAATTCAAAAGAAGTGGCCCTAACAGACCCCAGAACCCTGTCAGCATCGGTCGGCATCACTTCATGAAACTGATCCCACAAAGATGGACCAGATGGGGCATCCATAACCCTTGGCTCTCCTCCTTCTGCATTAATCCCGGCCCTGAAATCATTCTGGATTTGAGTGATATTATCTGTGAAGTAGTTTACAAACTCCTCACAGCAGGCTTGGAAACCTCCTCCTCCAGGCAGAGGGAGGCCAGACTAACCAGCCCGCTCACCACCTGGAAAAGCTGCGCTGGACGTGACTTCGCAGTAGCTATGAGGGCAGCAAAGAATTCCTTCTTTGCTGTCATCATGGCCACAGCATAGGACCACAAATGGGTCCGATGCTGCAGCTGATCAGATTCAGCATGAGAGCAGCGCCAGAAGCACTCTAACTGCCACCCTTCCTGACTCAGACACTGCAGCTCCTCAGTAAACCAAGGAGCTCTATGATGACAAAGTGGTGGGAGTGGACGCCTCAGAGTTACCCGATCAATGTCCTCACCCAGCAAAGTGTTCCAAGCTAGAACAACCGAAAGGCCTTCAAGGTCTAAGAACACCTCCCCCAGGACTTCCTAGAACTGCTGCCATTCCATCAGCCTCCGGGGAGAACCAATTTAATAAGTCCCACCTCTTTCTAGGGCTGCCATGCTCTAGGAGACTGGTCTGGAAGAGGTAATGATCCGTCCATGACAAGGGCGTAGAACTCACTTCTCCCACTACTGGATCATCCACCTCAAGGCCAGAACAGAACACCAGGTCAAGCACATGCCCCCCCTCATGTGTGGGACCACTAACCATCTAGAACAGACCCATGGCAGCTATGAACTCATGCTCCACCCCCCACAAGGCCAGCAACAGTGTGAATGTTGAGGTCCCCCAGGACCACAGTCCTTGGGGAGTGAACACCATCCCTGACACCAGCTCCAGTAGAGCGTAAAGGGATTCTGCTGGGCAGGAAGGAGCATGGTACACCAGCAGCACCCCAATTATGTCCCATGCCAACTTAAACACAAGGTGAAGGGCCTTGATCCCTGCTATTAACTGCACCGGATTCCTCCTAGCAGTCCAAGACTCCTTAAAAACCATAGCCACACTGCCCCCCCTTCATCCCCCAAGCCGGGGCTGGTGTTGCACGGAGTACACCGTTGGAACAAGGTCTGCCAAGATCGGGCCTGCCTCCCCATCCAGCCAGGTCTCCGTAAAACACGCGAGGTCTGCAGCCCAATCCAGAATCATATCCCGGATCACTGATGTCTTATTAACTTCAGACATGTAGTTAATGATGAGGCAAGTGACTGATGAGGTACGTGATGCCCTGCACATGGAGGAGTATCTCTTGCCTCCCCAAGGCCCCCTGCTTGAGCCCCCAGCTAGGACCCTGCTCCCTGCAGCCCACTGGCACCTTTGGGGAACCCACCCCACACCAGGGAGGGAAGGAGGGTGGACACCCCCCCCTTCTCATTTCAGGGATAGAGAACCACCAGAGAGGAGGTGCAGGAATGACCCAAGTGAAGTAAGTAATTAGAAGTAGAAGTAAGTAATTATTTATTTGGCACTGGCAATTGCCTAGGCCATAAGAACAAATGCAAACAGAGATAATATTTTTAGTAATAACTAAACAAATTATACACATATACATAAAAAACCCTTAACATCATAACTCCTTTCATAAATTGTGCTGCCAATTGCCAATCAAGAGTAAACACAGGCCAAGTGTATTATAAGCCCACTAAGTGAACTAGAAGATCTCAGAGTACAGGACCTCCTATGCCGTGTGGAGTCTTTGGATCATGAGCTGTGGGAAAAAGCTGGCAGGAGACAACCGACACCCATGACCCAACCGAGCACATAGACCTCTCCCCGGGGACAGGTGAGACACCATTGAACGAACACACAAGTTGGCACAACAATTACTGGATTAGGGAGCAATGAGCACAGGGTGCTTTGGGGCTACCTTAGTCAGTTTAGCATCACTGCCCCCTCAACTATCATAAGGGCCTCACCCCCATCCCAGTTTGCCAGAGTTGGGGCCGGGTGCACCGAGTGTTGCTGCCATACATATGTCAAGTCTGCTTAGATACAGCACATGCACTGGAATGGGGCCTGGGTCCCTTTCCTGGGTGAAGGAAGGGAAAACCCCTCGACAGCAAGAGGAGGGACCCACTTGCTTACCTCTGGCAGCCAGGTGGCATGTTTTCCCACACAAGCAGCCACCCAAGTGTAAGCTCGGGCACTCTCAGAGTTGGGCCTGAGCACCCCCCACATGAACACTGACCTGTCCCACCCACAGGGGGGTACATGGACATGTCTTCCCCTATTGGTGAGCACCTACCACAGGTGACAAGGGAACGGATGTAGCACATATGCATGCTACTTTTCAATGACCCCATATCCGCTCCCAACGAATGGGAAGACACAAAAGAGAAGGAGAGGTTCTTCCGCCCAAAGGCGGGCAGGAACTGGGCAAACTGCTCCACATTCTATTCCATCTTCCAGGGTGTAATACTCCAGGCCTTCCCAGCTCAGGCATCCAAACTACTAAAGTATGTGGACACCATCCACAGAGCTTTTGACTTGTACCCTCTTGCCGCTGCTAAGGTGATGGTGCACCTGCTGCAATACCTGTTAGTAAGCGTAAACTTTGCTTGCTGAGCGGTTGCCCCCAGCTGTGCTTTCCTGTTGAGGCTCTATGCCCAAACACCAGGCAATTTACCCTCACGCTACCATGTCCACCTGACCTGTGAACTGAAGGACGACCTACTTACGTGGGTGTCGTTTCTAGCCAACTACAGTGATGTAAGCTTCTGCTGCCAGAGACTCTTGCTGGAGGCCGAGCTACAGGTCCAATCTGATACTGCAGGATACCTCAACTTTGGGATTTATTTCAGGGGACGTTGGTGTGCAGCTTCATATCCCAGAAAATGGATTGAGAGGGGTTTGGGAAGTGATCTTACTTTACTTGAACTATTCCCGATAGTTGTACCAGTCCATGTCTGTGTTGGGGAAATTGTGAATCGCTCAATTTTTTTCTGGTGTGTCAACATGGCCATGGTCCACATTCTCAAATCCCTGTCATCTAAATCCCCAAGGGTAATGAAGCTAGTGAGGGCATTCATGCTTGCCTACCTGATGAAAAACATAGTTTTTGGAGCATGGCATGTGCCAGGTATGGACAATGGCATAGCAGATGCCCTTTTGCTTTCAGATGCAGCGATTTCGCCTCCTTGCCCCTCCGAGCCAACCCTATGCCAGAGGACATGCACATGGAGCTGTGGACCCTTGGATCTTAGATCTATTTCACACCGTCCAGGGATCATTGGCTGAAAGGACCAGGGTAGCCTACAGCAGGGTTTTCAGGGAGTTTCAGGACTACCGGGTCCAAGAAGGTTGGGAGACAGGTTTCCCTCTCCCCGAGGGGCAAGCATTGCAGTTCACCCTCCACCTCTGGTGCCAGGGTGCTGTGGACAGCACCATCTCCACAAGAATATCTGCCCTAGCTTATGTTAGTGGCCTAACCAGGCACCCTCCTCCAGAAAGGGGTTTCTTTATGAAATGCATGGCCCAATGCATAAAATGTCTGAACAGCATTCTGCCGAGTAAAATTGACAAGGCACGGTGATCAAAACTGAAAGTAAATGGGTAGAAGGGATGGTGGGAGACACCATTTTCCATAGTAAAATTAGATATAACAGGGAGGAACTTTGCCACTTTGATGGAGTACACCTCTCCAAAATGGGGGTTGACCTTTACTTTGGGGAACTGAAGAACAAACTGGCTGCACTGGTAAGGTTGTAGCTGAGTGGGGGAGGCCCACCAAGCCAAGGCTGGCTGCCCTTTGTGGTAGGGGTTCAGTAACCTTGTTATGTTATTGCCTGGAATTATACAATGCGAGTTGTCTCCTTATGAGATGGGGACTTGTGACCTTTCGCGCATGCACAGGGTATGGCGAGCGCCAGGGTCAAGTCACGGGGAGGGGTCAAGTTGAGGGCACTATAGCGGCACGCACTGTCCAGGGCCCTCTGGACTCCCTCCTTACTCTGGTCCCAAGGGGACACGCTGTCCTCCCTCACCCTTGACGTTCCCCGGGTCATGGCAGAATTTAGCCTGCTCTGTGACTTGGGCTCCCTGCCAAGTCACAGCAGGAGCTAAGCCTTGCCACGGTCTGGGGAAGCCATCCCAGGACTGGGGTAGAGCGGGCCTCCGGAGGCATATCCGGAGTTATAGTGGGATGGGTACTTGAAGGGGACTCAAGCCTGTCACCCTTTGTTAAGTTGTTGAATTTATAGCTCTGCTGTTACTGGACCCAAATTGCTGTTAGCAATTCCCACCCATGTACAAGTAAATAAAGAATGCAGCCTTTTAAACCCAAGAATATGTCCTTGTCTCATTTGGGATGTGCCAACAATGATGATACAAAACTGTTTATGAGGAAGCTTTGCAGAACCCTAAGATTGGCCCTTCTATACTAGATAAACCTGTCATGAGTTCATAAATTAAGCTCCTGAAGTGACACAGTGTGAATGAGATTTTGTCACAGAACTCTGGTTAACTTTGGCAAGGCCTGTCCCGAACTCTTTCAACTAATGTTGCTTATCTTGAGCTTCTGAGGATGGATCTTGTAATCCCCGCAAAAGCCCCCAGACAGTTTCTCTGCCTTCACATTCTTTGTGATCAAAATGAACATAAGGATGAAAATAAGTCCATGTTTATCAAATGCTGGAGTAGCCGACAACTAAATAAAAATGGGTACATCTGTCTATTTCATAAGAAGGGAAAAGACGACAGAAAATATTTTCATGTTTCTTATACTTGAGAAACCAAGATCTGTCCAATAATAATCAAGGCTTTAAAAAAACACTATGAAAGTAAGGATATTCCAACACCCTCCATTCCTGCATGTTTAAATAACCCAATTATGTCGACTAATCCCTCACTTCTTTTGCCTTTTTCAGCATCGTTCCTCTCTCCTCAGCCTCCGTGCAGTGGAAGAAAGTTTTCTATCTTTAACTGCATTCTTTGTGTCTAAACACAGCCCCTCCAAAGTACTTGAGATCAGAATCTTACAAGGACTGGCAAAAATGCTTCTTTTAGGTTTTGTAAACAGCCAAATACATTTCCAGCACAATCCTCTAAGCAGATGGTGCCAGCAGTCATACTTAGCCCAGGAAGGAGTCCCATTCCCTTCAACAGAATTGGCAATCCAAGCTAAAGCTGGAGCTATCTGCTTGGAGGACTCCCTCCTACATTTGGCCTCTTTTATGCAATTTGGTAAGAGGGACAATAAATGTTGCTCCCCACAGATACCTTTAACCACTCACAGACTGGCTCACACCTGTGACACTTTAATGGGAGGGTTCAATTCTCACATCCCATCACACATGACAGCCCGCTCTACCCCAGTCCTGGGATAACTTCCCCAGACCGTGGCAAGGCTTAGCTCCTGCTGTGACTTGGCAGGGAGCTAAATTCTGCAATGACCCGGGGAATGCCCTGATCCCACCTGCAGTAACAACTGACAGGTGGGATCAAACATGATATAACACAGAATAAAGCGTGGCCACCTGTGGGGGTGTCACACTGGAAAATATTGTTTGCAAAATTGTGACTGTGGGAGACTGGGATCATCCTGAATTTATAAATAAACCCAATGGCATGGCTAGAATGCTGAAGGTGAACTCAGCTGAGCCCAGGCCCTGCTCAGGGCACCCTTTGAAATGGCCCAGGCTGCTAAAGCATTATTTGTGGGAAATCAAGAACTCTCTTATTTGCTTGCTAGATGACTCATTTGCAAGGAGATCCAGCAGAAATGAAATACCGAGGGATTTAATTTAATTTAATTTAATTTAATTTATTTATACCCCACCTCTCCTGCCTAGGCAGCTCAAGGTGGCTTACAAAAGTTAAAACATTAAAAATATACATAAAATACACATAAAAGGGAAGCATAAGAATAAAAATTAAAAATACAAATAAAAACCCCACCCACCCTTCACCCACCTCCCTCACCAAAGGCCTGGTGGAACAGGCAGGTCTAGCACTGTTGTCAAAATAAGGCAATGTCTGGGGTCACCCAGGCCTCCACTGGAAGGGAGTTCCACAACTTAGGTGCCCCCATCAAGAACACCCACTCGATTGATGCCCACCGCACCACCCAGGGGGACATCAAGAAAGGTGCTCCTGGTGGACCGCAGGGGTCGATCCAAGGCATGGAGAGTGAGGTTGTCTTGCAGATAGGAGGGGACCAGACAGTATAAGCACCAACTCTTTGAATCAGGTCCAGAACACTATTGGCAGCCAGTGCAGAGCTCGGAGCACTGGTGTAATGTTCTCACGGTGACCTGTCCTGGTAAGGAGATGGGCCGCTGCATTCTGCACCAGCTGCAGTCTCTGGACTGTCACAAAAGGTAGCCCTAGGGTTTAGTCTAATCTGGAGGAGATGAAGGCATGGATGACAGTGGCCAGGTTGGAGTCTGAGACATATGGCCAAAGTAGTTGTACCAAATGTAATTGGCAGAAAGCACTCCTCACCACAGTCTCAACTGGGGGACATTATACCCACTGCCCTCCCCACCAACATCACCTCTATATTGTCAGGATTCGGCCATTTGAATATTCATCTCAGACGTTCTGTTTGGTCGTCTGAACGGGCTGAGCTCGGTCCGAACTCCGAACACCCGAACCGCGTTCGCACATCCCTAGAAACTCCCTATTGACTTCAGTTGGACCAGGACTTCATCCATGGACTCCAACCAAACCAAACTGAGTTGCTTATCAGGATAAAATCTACACTGGTCATGTCCAAAAGGCCCCTTCCATTTGTGTGTGATATTCAAGGTCTGGAATTTTCTTATCCACTTCTTCATCCTTCACACTCCATTATCTTAATAATTTGTAATTCTAAAATCAACAGCCCATTCTGCCTATTTTCTCTTGAAAGAGGCTGTATGGGATGGGTACAGCCACACATGTTAAAAATTAGCAGACATTTTTATATTCCTTACCCAGGGAAATGTGATGACAAATTGAAAAGATACACCAAAATTATATTACATGAGGGATTTGTAAAAACAGCTGAATACTTAAGTATGAAAAATCCCAACAGCTGGGAAAATAACACTATCTTCTTTTGTTCAAACTTGGAAAACTGCTTTCAGACTTGTTAGAAATATCCAGGGAAATTACAGGCCATTTAATATTTTTCCTACATTTTTTGCCCTAGACAGATATTGGTGTGATCCCAAATCCCCGCACGCATGATTAGAGTTCCCATAGCAGGGCTGCACAAGGGGTTCACACGAGTATTGCATATATGTGCATGAGCTGCATAGGGCTTGGGATTCACCTCATTGTTTCCTCCCCTTCTCAAAACTCATTTCCTGTCTCCTGAAAAGCACGTGAATGCTAATCTTGCAACTGCTATAAAAACACATCCAAAAATAATCTTTTTAAAATAGAAGTGATTGGGTGAAATTATATATTTCTCTAGAAGATACATGAAGAAGTTTTCTGCATTAGATATGTCTAAAAGTTACCTGCTATCACTTCTAAAGAAAAAACCCCTATTTAAAACAATCAGGAATTCTGCTTAAAAATGGAGAGTACATTACTAGTATGATCCTAAAGCCTTTTGGTATTAGTGCTGGCTCCTTGCACTGATGTGAGTCCCATTCAATGGGGCTGATCCCATGGCCTGCGGAAACTGCATGCAACCAGCAGGCATGTAAATGCCCCCCCCCCGCAATGGCCCCTCTCTCCATAGCCCACCCCTTTAACAGTTGGCAGACTGGCATTTGCTTACAAAAACAAAGTAGTGTCATGGACATGCAAACAAAGGCTCTCCCATGCACGGGTGTACACACACATGAAGCTCTCTCTTTCCCTCTCCCTTTCACACACACAATTCTGGCACGGGCTCTTCAGGAAGCAGCCACCCCAGGGGCTAAGAGTCATGGACAGAGACAGACCCCTGCAGAAATAGCCTGTCCTGTGGTCTCAGGAGCACTGGACCAGAGACTACCAGGACTGGCCACCTTGGGGGCTCCCTCTAACTGCGAGGCCCAGGGCTTGGGCCCTACTGGCCCTGCTTAAGCCTGGTCCCAAGTACTGGTGAATCATGACCCAGGAACGTACTCAGTTAGCACGTTACCTAATCTGATTAAACTGCTTTGTTTCAACATTAATTTCACTTTAAAAATAAATTGCTGATATTGTCTCTCTCTTCCTGCTAAGTGGCTGACACCGAGGATGTGTTGGGGAAGTTAATCTCTGTTGTGACTCAGGTTAAGTCAGTGAAGTTACACAAGTGATGAATCCCATCCAGTGGCTCTTACATTCACTGTACTGAAACCTGTTGTTGTGGTAACCACTCTGAGTCCACTGACAGTGGTTTTACAGTGCAGCAGTGTGAGACTTGCAAACCGTACGTTTGGACATACATCAAAGCCACAGGATGTGCCAAGGTTTAGCATGGACTTGAGTTGCACCAGAAACAACGGAAACATGATATCACTTCACATCAGGAAACAAACAAAACAGTGATTCTCAGCAGACTTCAGCCTGTGGTCGGATCATACAAAAAAGGGAATTTTTACTAATGACACAGTTTCAAGCATTTTCCTATCCCTATTAGTGCATGAACGTTCTTACCCTGTGGAACTAAGCAAGATTTCTTTTCTGTTTACAATAGCATATCAATGAACGGTTCTTGAGTGAACATGTATTTGGGAAACTTCTTTTATATAGTCCTGTGGCTGGATACCTTCCTGTGTGCACTTTTATGAACTTTGCTGAGTCTTCAAGGGGAACATAGTAGGTTTGAAAAAAACTTGAGTAGACATCTGGACTCTTGGCCATTTTGTAGATAATGACATCACTAGTGATGTACACATTTACAGTACTGAACACTGGCACATTACTGCCCCAGTTCCCCAATTTTGTACCTAATGCTATCATTTTAGGTGACAAATGAAAGCCCTTTTCTTTTTCAAGATGAAA
>QEPC01003610.1:767036-777251 GCA_003113815.1 Sphenodon punctatus
GTCAGCTAAACTGCCTACTGAATACCTAATAATGAAATTCATCAGGGAGCAGGCCAAGCAGAGAAAGAATTTTCTCAAAAGCTGAGGTAAATAAATGGAAATATTTATATTAGAAACTGTATGTTTACAGCAATATTTATTACCACAAAACCACAGCTCAATACAATATGGTGCCTTGTTCAATGTAGAACATCACCATCAGACTAAACCAGCATTCTCCAATCCAACATCCAATGTTGTTTTAATAAAGTAATTCAGAATGCAGATCAAACTAATTGCAGTCTCCACTGGTGTTGTGGAAAACCAACTCCTCAGCAAAGAAACCAAACTTTGGGAATTCTCATGGTGATTAACAGCCAAGGATAAGTTTAACACTAGAAATATTTATTTCTGCATCCAAGGATGCAGCCCACTGCCATTAAGTCAATGGGATCTGAGCCATCTTCTTCAATTGACAGAGGATTTACACTCTGTTTTTTCTTGCTATTACCCACTCTCTCATACAAGTAAAAGTCATTCTCTTGAGACAAATACTCTTCTGCAAGCAGGAAACCGACTGAGATGGGGGGGAAAGCCTGCAACATGGTTCCTATGCAGCATAGTGCTTTTACCTGCTGTGTATGAAAGGGAAAGTCTCGGGATGTCATTCTTCCAACCAGTAAAGTAAATGGGAGCTGACCCATTGACTTTAATGGATGGAAGAATGTGCCATAAGACTTGCTAAGCAGATGTCCCCTGTGGCACTGGAAAAGGGTCACTGGGGTATGGTAAGATGGTTGTGAGTTTGAATCTTCCTCCCACCAACTGTGATTCCTAAACATTTAACCCTTTTTTTCTTTCCACCAAGGCTCTGCTAGGTATGAATCTAGGACCTTTTTCCCCATTTTACAAATAACAGTGAAGTCACAAAAATGCAAAGTGAAGAATAGAATCCAAGACACACTTCCTCCAAGGCTTAGCTGCCCAGCCATCCTGCGGCAATAATGTCCTAACAAACAGCTATTTAGCTACTGGTTCATTTGCAAAGTCCTTTTAGAGTGGTTGACGTAACCAGCTATACAAACCTTTTCCAAACCAGTCATGAAGTCAGGGAATTGGCTGTGTTCATAATTTGTATATATTTACATGCATTGTTTCTTTTGTGCGATTATGATGATTATGATTTTGTCAGCTGAAACATGTGTGCCTGCGGAAGTGCTGTGGGGAACGTTAGTGTGAATATTATCTGCAAGAGCAGTTAGAGGAAAGCGGGGGAAGTTAGAGGGAAAGCATTGTCTGCAAACGGTTTGAATGTGGAGGTGTGCGGGTGCATGCTCCCGCAACCCATGCACCTCTCCCCCACCCCACCCCATGCATGGAGCAACTGGCAAAAAGGCAGGTTGCTCTGTGCATTGAGGTGTTTGGACATGGGTGTGCACCCATCTGTTTCCTCCCTTATGCGCAGCCCCCACATCCTTGTTCCACCTGCCGCACACAGTCAGTCCTCTCCTTCCTCCCCCCACCACTGGTCTGTTTCAAAACAGTCATAGTTGTCTACGTGTAGGCTCAAACCCAGGTTTAAGGGCCCACATTTTTTTACCATGAAGACTTTTTATGGTGGGGTTTCTTTTATGGACTCAAAAGAAATTGGGGTGCAGCAACAGTATGTGAAAGGATGTGGTAGTATCAAAGGAATAAGATTGTTTATTGATGACAAATGATAACCAGGAACAATCATCTAATATTATACATTTTAGAGATGCTGTAAACAATAATTTTAATCTATTTTCTATAGTTTAAAACTGAACAAAAAGTTAATCTTAAAAGGATGGGATAGTACCATTAATAAAAAACATCAGGTTCTGTTGGCACAAAAAGCCAGGGCCTCCATATGGATGGGCTTTGCCTTCAGTGGATCTTTCACAAAGCAGCATGGGAATGAAGACTGGTACCTGAGACCAACCTTTCCCATTGTTCAGGAGGCACCCCATGATGGTGTCAGGGCTGGGCTCTGAGCCCTTGGCCTCTGTGACTGGGTGGTGGTTCCTTTTCCCTAGTACCACCCCCCACCTCATCCTGTTTGCTTGAGATTTTTCCTTGTATCCTCTGTTTCCCCACCCCCTCTTGCCAGATGTGTGTAGCCACACTGCCAGCTTCCTGATTGACCCCAGCCTGCTGATAAGGAAGGTTGGGAGCCACAATAGAGCTTCTGTTTCTGTTAATGTTCTTACCGCCCCTCTTGAATTTACTGCTCTTCCCAACACCAGGCTGTATCTTTCCCTGCAGCTGTATTGTTGAGTCTTTTCTCTTTGCTTAGTTGCCTTTTCTTTTCCCCTGTGTTGTTTGTTCTCTCTCCCATTGCTCCAGCTTTTCCCTTTGTGTGTGGTTTCCCATGTTCCCTCTCCTCCCATGACTTGTGTATAACCCTGGTCTCCCTGGCCTTATTGCACTGTTGTTTGGTGTATTGCCTCCCTATGAGTGCACCTGTTTTCTCTGTGGACTCATCACTTGATCCCTCTGAGAACTACCCCTTGCTTAGTCTCTTAAATATTGTTTGTTCCCTTTCCTTAACCCCTTTAACTATAGGGCTATGCTTGTCTTGCTATGTGTCTGGTTTCTTTCGTGGCCTTGCTTCCCATAGCTTGTTTAGTGTTTGTTCCCCTCCTTGTTCCCTAAACCATAGCTCTGTTCCTGTCTTGCTACATGTCTGGTTTCCCTCATTACCCTGTTTATAGTCTGTTGTTTATTGCTTGTTTCCCTTCTTGCTTTTCCTGGTCCTTTTTCCTTATTTTATGTTTGGCTCCTTGGGTTCCTGGTCAATCTCTCATCTCCCCCTTAGTCCTCCTGTTTCTGTCTTGTTTAATCTCTCTTGGCCCTGCTCTTGAGTTTCTCAGGGATCCTGTGGCCTTGTCCCTGTCTCCTCCCTTGGTCTCTGGACTTGGGAGGTTCCCAATGATGATCTTGGCCACGGCCTTGCACATCAGCCATCACTAGAACCTGAGGGAATGTTAACCCTGTAGATGGGGCCTGGCTTCCTTATTCTCTGTCTGCCTTGTAGTCTGCTGTGTGTCTTTCCATTCCCACTCTCAGCTCTGTCTTCCTGGGTTGGGGTCCCTAACACTTCCCTATAGCTCCCTGATAGTGCTCCTAGGGGTCCTGAATTCTCACTCCACTTAAGGTTACCGGTTGTGCTGCTGACACTAGGTGGACATGAGTGGGAGTGTCTCATGTAAAAATAGTCTATATGTGTGGATGTGGGCTGGTTATATTTTTCTATATTGCTTTTGAAATGTGGCTTGAATGAATCCGCATTTTCCTTTAATCAATGCAGTCATATCTGTAGATTCCCAGAATTTTTCCAAGCCACAAAAAAGTCATTGTTTGGTTCATCAAATCAGATTTTTCCTTATATCTGCACCACATGTTCAATTATATGCAAAGTTCCTGCAACAGTTAATGAATGAAGATATCATTTGTACTAATAAGAGAAAGACTCTCACTTATAGTCTTTGCTGGTTCCAGGGCTTATTGCTACTTGATGACAGTTTTATATTAGTGCTAGGTCTCTTAACACTATGTGTTAGGAGATAAACATTTTCAATCTGTGATCTTTGAACAGCAAGCAGGGAAGTGGTTTTGTCCCTTTCTTGATCTAGAGTAGTGAGAAAAAATAGTCTCCCACATAAGAACATGAGCCTAACAAAGATGTGTCACAACTCCCAAACATGTCCATGCAGTCACTGAGCGCCTTCCTAAGTTGCTCCTTGCAGGCACTTCCAGGTCTTTCACAATGCTGATGACACTGATTGTGCCAATGAGACTGAGTAAGTTCTGTAGTCAGTGAAGAATATTTAGGTCATTGTGCTTTAGAAGCACTGATGAACTCCTGCAGATTCTGGCTGCCATATTGATTTTCAAATTCTTAATGGCTTCCCAGAGTTTGTCTATTGTAATTTAATCACTATCACCAAATAAAGAAATTGCCAACGGTGCAGCTGAAGCAAAGATTCCCATCTGTCTGTCTCAAAGGGATCGTTATATCCCCCTGGAAGTGGCAAGGGNCAAGCCCATGAGCTGTAGCCAGGGGGCTGCCCATTTGAAGGACTCCCAATGCTTCCCATGGGGATGGCGTGGTGTGGGGACTCCACAGACTGAACACAGGTCCCAGATGCCCGTCTTTCCACGTGTTAACACCCACTAATACCTTGAAATATTTGGCAGCTAAAGTTCACTTGAAGATCAACCAGTCAAAGGACAGGATGAGGCCAGCCGCTCAGTGTGATCATGCAGCTGGCTTGGATATCTCAGGGCAACTTGGTAGTCAAAGTGTTCTGTTAACACAGACTGGCTGTGCATGAGGAAAATCAAGTTGAGATTGTTGATTAAGGCTACAAATAGAAATGTTAAAAGAGTATTATCAAAAGGCAGGAGTTAAGGGTGTTGGCATAGGTGTAAGGTTTTGCAAATTTTAGGGTGGGTCCATATTTTAATGGCTTTTAATAAAAAAACCATTTAGTAACCTGGGTACTAGAAACTCTGGAGGGGGGAGGGTTCATGGTACCCACTTAGGTGGGGCTCACTCAGGCCTCTCTGAAGTTTACACTTTTAAGTGTGGGAGAATAAATAACAGAATGAAAAAGAGAAAAGCCATTTAAATATGCAGGTGGAAACTGGTAAAGGAAACAAGTGGAAAATGATCACAAATAGGACATAGGGGTGTGCATTTCATTTTTGTTATTATAACAAAAACAAAAATTTTGATCATTTTTATTGTAAAAACAAAAATGACCCAAAAAAACAATAATGAAAACAAAAACAAATTTTCATTTTTGAAATAATGGGAAAACACTGAAAAATGTATTTATAGCTATAATTTTTGTTTTTCTTATAATATTCTGATGAAACTTGGGAAGACTGTACTGCAGTGAAGGGTACTATGTGTACCAAGTTTTGAAAATATTGGATAAAGGAAACCGATTTTAGAAGCCACTGAATGTTGTGATTTTAAGAAAAGCTCCATACACATTCATGAGTACAGCTTCTTTATCTTCCATCTAATTTGCATGAAACCTGGGAATTTTATGTTCCTCCACAGGTGTAACAATCCTGTCAATTTTCAGAAAGTATGACTACAGTGTCCCGATGTTATAAGCTATTAATAGGAAAATACATTTCTGGCTGTAACATTTTGATATTCCATCCTATTTACAAGACATTTGACATGAATATATCATATGCCTTCCCTGTCATCTGTGCTAATCTACAAGACAATTTGATAATGGGACACAGTTTTATAAACAATTGAAGTTGTCCTCTTGAAGACCATTGTTCAGATAAATAGCAGCACATGCAGTGCCAGACAGAGAAAGGCACCTGGCATGGCAGGGGGAGGGAGGCTGTATCAGGGAGTATGGGTAGCAACCCAACAGACTTACAGACACATTCACTGGCCAATTACTGCATGCTTACAGGTTTAAAGGAATCACCAATCAGTGGTGGCTTTGAGGCGGGCATAGGGGACGGTTCTCAGGTGGACATAGAAGGGACATGCCTGGGACTTTGGGGATAGCATCCCAGCAATCAGGAGACATGGTTTGCACATCCAGGGTGAACAATTATTATCACAATCACATCCTGCAGCAATGTGNATACAAGCCCATGAGCTGTAGCCAGGGGGCTGCCCATTTGAAGGACTCCCAATGCTTCCCATGGGGATGGCGTGGTGTGGGGACTCCACAGACTGAACACAGGTCCCAGATGCCCGTCTTTCCACGTGTTAACACCCACTAATACCTTGAAATATTTGGCAGCTAAAGTTCACTTGAAGATCAACCAGTCAAAGGACAGGATGAGGCCAGCCGCTCAGTGTGATCATGCAGCTGGCTTGGATATCTCAGGGCAACTTGGTAGTCAAAGTGTTCTGTTAACACAGACTGGCTGTGCATGAGGAAAATCAAGTTGAGATTGTTGATTAAGGCTACAAATAGAAATGTTAAAAGAGTATTATCAAAAGGCAGGAGTTAAGGGTGTTGGCATAGGTGTAAGGTTTTGCAAATTTTAGGGTGGGTCCATATTTTAATGGCTTTTAATAAAAAAACCATTTAGTAACCTGGGTACTAGAAACTCTGGAGGGGGGAGGGTTCATGGTACCCACTTAGGTGGGGCTCACTCAGGCCTCTCTGAAGTTTACACTTTTAAGTGTGGGAGAATAAATAACATAATGAAAAAGAGAAAAGCCATTTAAATATGCAGGTGGAAACTGGTAAAGGAAACAAGTGGAAAATGATCACAAATAGGACATAGGGGTGTGCATTTCATTTTTGTTATTATAACAAAAACAAAATTTTTGATCATTTTTATTGTAAAAACAAAAATGACCCAAAAAAACAATAATGAAAACAAAAACAAATTTTCATTTTTGAAATAATGGGAAAACACTGAAAAATGTATTTATAGCTATAATTTTTGTTTTTCTTATAATATTCTGATGAAACTTGGGAAGACTGTACTGCAGTGAAGGGTACTATGTGTACCAAGTTTTGAAAATATTGGATAAAGGAAACCGATTTTAGAAGCCACTGAATGTTGTGATTTTAAGAAAAGCTCCATACACATTCATGAGTACAGCTTCTTTATCTTCCATCTAATTTGCATGAAACCTGGGAATTTTATGTTCCTCCACAGGTGTAACAATCCTGTCAATTTTCAGAAAGTATGACTAAAGTGTCCCGATGTTATAAGCTATTAATAGGAAAATACATTTCTGGCTGTAACATTTTGATATTCCATCCTATTTACAAGACATTTGACATGAATATATCATATGCCTTCCCTGTCATCTGTGCTAATCTACAAGACAATTTGATAATGGGACACAGTTTTATAAACAATTGAAGTTGTCCTCTTGAAGACCATTGTTCAGATAAATAGCAGCACATGCAGTGCCAGACAGAGAAAGGCACCTGGCATGGCAGGGGGAGGGAGGCTGTATCAGGGAGTATGGGTAGCAACCCAACAGACTTACAGACACATTCACTGGCCAATTACTGCATGCTTACAGGTTTAAAGGAATCACCAATCAGTGGTGGCTTTGAGGCGGGCATAGGGGACGGTTCTCAGGTGGACATAGAAGGGACATGCCTGGGACTTTGGGGATAGCATCCCAGCAATCAGGAGACATGGTTTGCACATCCAGGGTGAACAATTATTATCACAATCACATCCTGCAGCAATGTGGCAGAGGACATAAGTTAATCTCTATTGGCACTTTCCTAAACAAATGCTTCTGACTTCCCAGTAACAAGTGTGTGCGTGTGGGGTGGGCTGTTGGGATGGTCACAACACAGAATGAGGATATTTGGTTGACATTTCTGCTGGCCAATTGGCATCACAAGCTGATCTTATACCACAGTGACACATAAGAGAATCCCTGGCATAGGCTTCTTCTCTGCATATACTGTGAAGACATATAGAATTGGGACCCCTTATCACAGATTTCTGATATTTGGAAGAGATGATAATAAAAGTGTGATATACAGCCCTGCCAAATGTCATGTACACTGGTTGGACTACAAATATATTACAGACATACATTTATAAGTTAATTGCTTATACCACTAGGCCCCTTTATCCAATCCTTCTGAAAGTTGACAGAGTTATTAAATATGGGAAGGGGTATAAACGTGCCAAATTCCATTCAAATTAGGCAAAAAGCGAAGAAGTTAGTCAGGAATGTGTATGCAGAGTTTTGCAAAATAACAGAATTCAACTGCTTATTAAATTGGATTCCTTTATCCAATCTTCCTGGAATATGGTATCCTTAAAGCTGTCCATTGGAGGTATAAGTCTTCTGAGTTTCATCCAAATATAATGAAATACAAAAAGGTTACAGGTAAAAATGTGTTTTCCATTGAAACCAATGGAAATTCAAAACAAAAACAAAACCAAAAATTTTATATTTATAAACACAAAATATTTAAATAAAGAAATAAAAACAATGAACACAAAAAATGACATAGGTCCCTGGTGCACACCTCTAAAGAGGAGCTGCTGAACCAAGGAAATGGCTGAAAAGGCTGTGGTAAAGTCTGACATTGGCTTAGCTCAGATTTTGGGAATTAGGCCACGCAGGGCCAGGGTTTACATTGGCATCATTCAATTCATGACAAATGTTGGTAATATCAGACTTTGACCTGAATTATTATTATTATTATTATTATGATGATGATGATTAATAAGCCTTAACTGATATTTGCTTTATTCTGAATCTAAAGCCAGGGAGCCGATTCAAATCCCTTGCTCCACATAGGAAAGAAAGCATTAGATTTTAACTGATTTTTTTTGGTCTTCTTTCTTGTGGGGGTTTCTTTTTTTACAATTGATTGCAGCCCTTTTCTTCAAGCTGTTCCTGCTAACAAAATATTTCTACAAGGTCACCCAGTTGGAGGGTGCTTTCTCCAACTTACTAGACCCTTACACTCTCCTATATTTTCTGCTCTTAACATTTTCTGCTCTCATATATTTTCTGCTGTAAAAGAGGTTTCACAAAGTGTGCGGGGGAGGGGGTGCTTCCACACAAAAGCAATGGATGTTTTAAGAAATTCCAAAAACAACTAGGATTTCCAATCCATAAATACTCTATAGAAATCTTCCAGCCATGTCTAAGTCATTACTATCATTTAAATTTCACCTACTCATACTATTAATCTGTTTGGAACAAGTATACCACCACAAAAGAATTCATGGCATATTTCCCACATAGCTTCTCCCTCTTCCCCCACCTCCTCTTGGTCTGTGTAAATACTTCCCTGTGTTTTTACCATTTATGGACAATTTCATCACTCTGTGGCCTAAGAGCTGTCCTAGACAATCAGCAAAGTCCATCAAGTCAGAACCCTTAACCCTAACATCCCTTGAGGAGCTTCACAAACTAGGGGATCTTTTGGCTGATAGACAAGCTCATCTTGGCTTGTCTTCAACTGCAACTGACAGAGTGGCAACTCTCCAGGACAACCTCTTCACAAAAGAGGAATTTAATTTCTACTGGGATTACAGTTTTCTATTATTTGACTGTATTTCTAGTTAGGCTAGAATGTTCAGATGATTGCTGCACGTAGGGAACTTCCATGAAGAGGGGTNCCACACAGGGCCCTTACTCTGGCATATAGCATATCCAGTAGAAATGCAATGAAGAAATAGTTACTGGGACTGCTTGCATAAATGTTTACTACATTATGAAAGATCAAGAATGTAGGACTGAAACAGGGTTTTTGGGTGTGTGAGCATGCCATAGCCCACAGATTCATCCAATCCAAGTCCAATGAAACAGAGGCCAACTTTGATCCAGTTCCATGTTTTTTGGAGATCAGTTTTGGTTATACCAGGCTGTTTATTCTGGCCTGGCCAGTTCCTTATTTCATTTTGGTGAAATGACCAAACCAAAATCACAAATAAGCAGAGTTACTGGGCTGGAATAATCAAAATAATGGACGTGTGGAGATCAATCGCAAGAACAGAAATGTGTCATGTTTCTACATGCCATTTCCATAATGTGGATAATTTCTGTGGATATGAGGAAGGCAATCCATTTCAGTTCTACCAGAACTTTAGTTTCAGAACTAAAGACTTATGGAAATAAATTTATGGAGCTCTTCTTTTGGTGACTGCAGCAAGTCCACAGGCTTAAGTCTGTAATTTCAGACTGTCAGCTAAACTGCCTACTGAATACCTAATAATGAAATTCATCAGGGAGCAGGCCAAGCAGAGAAAGAATTTTCTCAAAAGCTGAGGTAAATAAATGGAAATATTTATATTAGAAACTGTATGTTTACAGCAATATTTATTACCACAAAACCACAGCTCAATACAATATGGTGCCTTGTTCAATGTAGAACATCACCATCAGACTAAACCAGCATTCTCCAATCCAACATCCAATGTTGTTTTAATAAAGTAATTCAGAATGCAGATCAAACTAATTGCAGTCCCCACTGGTGTTGTGGAAAACCAACTCCTCAGCAAAGAAACCAAACTTTGGGAATTCTCATGGTGATTAACAGCCAAGGATAAGTTTAACACTAGAAATATTTCTTTCTGCATCCAAGGATGCAGCCCACTGCCATTAAGTCAATGGGATCTGAGCCATCTTCTTCAATTGACAGAGGATTTACACTCTGTTTTTTCTTGCTATTACCCACTCTCTCATACAAGTAAAAGTCATTCTCTTGAGACAAATAC
>QEPC01003610.1:808969-856997 GCA_003113815.1 Sphenodon punctatus
TTATAGAGATAGCTAGAGATAGTGTGTAGTGATTCAGTTTTATAGTGTGTTTGTAGGATTAGGTCTTTGTAGTTATTAGATATTCCATTTAGTTCCATAGGTTTTAGAATAGTTAATAGCAGTTAGATTTAGTGTGTATATATATATAATATTAGATACAAAAAATTGAATAAAAAAATTAAAAATATATATAAAAAATCTTTGTGTGCATTCTTTGGGTTGGAAGACATTGAGAAGGGAAGTAGGAGAAGTTGGTCTGCTGCCCATAAGGCAGCACAGAAGGGTAAAATATTGGACAGGTCAAACTCAGCTATAACAGATATAACTTTTATTTTATTTATTTATTTATTTATTTATTTAATTACATTTATACCCCGCCCCTCCTGAAACAGCTCAGGGTGGCTAACAATATCAAAAATAAAAACACAATTGTAAAACATTTTTAAAACACTCATAAAGTCAACAGTTAAAACACGACTAGAGAACATAATAACTTTATAATAAGTTTTAAGAAAACAAACATTAACAATATAACAAAACATAAAAATAACAAACTTATTAGTGTCTCCGGGCCAAACGATACCAATACCAAAATTTAAATCTTTGAAATCGGCCTCGATATCGGCACCGATATTGATATGGATACCGATCTCTGAACGTTCGGCCGAACTGAACTCCACTGGTTTGGAACAACTGAACCCGAACTCAGTTTCCGAACCAAACAGCTGAACACCCGAACCACGTTCTTTTTGCACATCCCTAATGTCTAGTATTAGAATGCTCCAAAATAAGTCAGAATGAAGAACTGATCCCCATTAGACAAATTGCTGTTCTTGGTGATAGAAAATAGCACAGAGACATTAGGTCACTTCTGCAAACTATATTGCAATTTGGATCAGTTTCTTTGAGTTGTAATCTAGTAATTCTAATTGGCTCATATATCAGTTCAGCTGTGGTCTAAGACAGGCAGAACTGGCCAGAAAGTTTTGCGTAAGACCTAATTCTACCAAAAGTAGCTTTTTAATGAACGGATTTTTAGCTTTTTAATTTTCCTGACCCCCCCCCCCATTTTTTCCTCTAACATTTTTTGGGGGGGCATGAAGGAGTTACAATGTCACCCCTTTTAATTAATCTGTTTTTTGTTGTTTTTCTTGCTTTTTTTATCCATTATCCCCACTTCTTCTGATTTTTATTTTTTCCCTTAAGGCTGAAAAATGTCAATTGCCCTCCGCCCCCCCACCCCCAAGAAAAGAAAACTCTTTCAAATGCAAAAGGAATTGGAAAATGTTTCTATTATGACCAATGCAAAACAGAAATATTTTAAAATTTACATAGAAAAAAAATTGACCAGTTCTAGAAGAGGGTTCTCTTTGAGCCACTGGAATGTATAACCTAGTCTGACTTTGCAGAAGTCTATTATTTTGGGCATCTGTGTTCTCAAGTTTGTCTCTAAAATGATTGATGGCACACAGGATAGTGGTTGAGGAGATGGTGGTCTAAGTGGCTTGGGGTGGGTTGGTTCAACAGGGACCTAACTGGGTTGGAATTAGGATTGAACTGAGTAGTAGGGATGTGCGAATGCGGTTCAGATGTTCAGAGTTCAGGCCGAACTCGGCCTGTTTGGATGACCGAACCGAACGTCTGAACCGAACAGACGAACAGTTCAGATTACTTTGGGTGAGTTCGGGAGCGGGAAAAACGTGACTTTGGGTGGGAAAAATGTGTCTGGAAGGGGGAGGCACCTGAGGAGCAGACTTCCTGGCACCACAGGTGGAGATCAGGGGTGGTTTCAGGACCAAATAATACCAATACTGAATATTTGTTTTGGTATCAGTATCAGTGTCGATAGCGCTATTTTTGGATGTTCGGTCGAGTTCGGCCAAACTGAACTTCGCCTAACCGAACAACTGAACCCGAACTTGGGTTTTGAACCAAACAACCAAATGTCCAAACATCCGAACCGCGTTCTGTTCGCATATCAGAACCACGTTCTGTTCTACTGAGTAGTAGAAAATTTATTTGCGAGCATTTCCAAATTTCTGAGGACTGGGTCTGAGTTTTTAGCCATTCCTTGGAAACTCAGTGAATACTTGGTACTCCGAAGGGGGGCAGGAAGGGAGTGCAGAGAGCATGCTCCAAGGGCTGAAACGAGACTTGCAAAATAACCTTTGAAATTTGGCCAAAGCTTGTAGATTTCAAAGGTTGGCTTGTCTGCTCTCAATCCTATCAGCTGATAGGCTTTAGAGAGGGGGGAGTCAGCCTTTGAAATTTACAAGCTCTGGCCATGCTTGTAAATTTACAAAGGTTATTTTTGTGAGAATTCATGCCCCTGCTGCCCTCTGAGACCCCTTTCTTGCCCCTTTCCTGTGGCCCCATTCTTCAAACGAGAAGTTGCTGAATGCCAGGGGCATTGGTTTCTCAGTACTCAGTACTCAACAAAACTGAGTTGAGGGCTGGGATACTGGGTAAAAAATGAGTACTCCCAAGTGCTGAGTTTCAGTCCTAGTTGGAATGAATCCTAGTGTAGAAGATGGAATGGGACCCCAGATGCACTTGACATGGGCATCCAGTGGTGGTGGCAGCCTTCAGACTTGTGGGCCCTGGTGCAACGTCACCACCTGCGCATATGATAGCTTTGGCCCCTGTGTGTTTGACTTCAGCAGTTTGGATTGTATATAATTCAGCTGCAAATATTTGCACATAGGCCCATCCTACAAATTGCATAATTGAAGATGGGGCTTTGCTGCTACTGCCACTTTGTCATCCAGAAGAGATGAGATAATAAGAGTGAGATGCCAGCTGCCTCTTTAAAATGTTTTAGAATGGCTGCTGCGGAGTACCCACCACCAATTTTGCCTTATTGTTCAAAATTTCTACAGCCCTTTCCCTGTAAAGACTTTCCCTGAAAAACAGTGTAGTCTACACAATTGCCATAAAGTGAGTGAACTGTCCTTTCTGCAGCGGAAATTGCTTTACAATCTTTGCATTAGTGGTTAATTACCCTCGCTGCTAAAAATGTGTACCTTATTAGGGATGGGCGAACAGAACCAAGTTCGGAAATTCGGTTTGGTTCGGTTCAGTTTGGAAGTTCAGTTCGGTCGACCGAACTATTCGAGTTCGATCCAAACTTCAAACTTCCAAAAATTCGGAAATTCAAACCCCATTAAACTAAATGGAATATTATGTTTTAGGGATGGGCGAACAGAGGCGAGTTTGGAAATTCGGTTCGGTTTGAAATCGAGTTCGGTTCAAAAGTTCGGTTTGGTTGACTGAACTGATTGAGTTCGTTCTGAACTCTGAACTTCCGAACTGCGTTCGCCCATCCCTATACCTTATTTGCAGTCTGAACTTTGCTGCCTCCCTTCAGTATCCAGTGCAGGAATCTGGCTGTGCTTTCAGCTCTTCCTATACCAACTGCATTTGTTTCCAAGACTTAAGAACATAAGAAGTGTCTTAGTGGGTCTGTATATGGGCCTATTTATCCAAGCATCTTGTCTTTGGCAGTGGTCAACTTCAGAGAAGTGCATAAACAGAGTGGTACATTCACCGCTGTTCATCCCAGAAGTCTCATCCCCTGACCAACTTGATTAATAGGTATTTGGGACTCTTAACAACTTAACCAGTCATGTTTTGATTATATTCCTTCTTATGCCTTTGAAATGCTTTAAAAAAAAAATCCCATTCATATTTTAAGTTGCAAATGTCTTTATGGTGCTTTGAAGATGTAAAGATGTATTTCAGGGTTTACAGAGAAACCAAGGTCATATCCTATGTCTGATGGATTGTGTGTTGGTAATCTCCCCATCTTTTTTTTTTTCTGGGGATGTGGTGTATGGGATATGGCTCCGGCTGTATCAGCTCTGAAGAAAATGTTCTTTTCCAGTACTTTTTTGGCATGGCTTGCATAGCAGACTGACAAACCCTAAACATTTTGTTTAATCAGTGATTTGTTTGAACATCAGCCACTGGAGCCAGTAAAGGCAAATTCAGTCACTAAGGTTGCTGTTTTATAACTCTGTTGTGCTTGGTGTCCATTTGGATTGATATAATTTGTGGTCAGTTTGTAAACCAACACATCAGAGCTTATTTTAAAATTCTGAGGCAGTAAAAAAATATGGATACTCCTACATGTCAGCTAGCAGAGACAATGGGAGACATTTTAAGTGTAGACTAGCAAATTAATTGTTCGTTGTTGTTGTTGTTATTATTATTATTATTATTATTATTATTATTATTTTATTATATTTATTAATAATATTTAATAACATTATTATTAATTCGGCAATGTATATGGAAGGTACTATTCTGAAAGTGTAATATATTCTTGAAGAAATATCCTAATGTTTCATGCTGTTAGGGGCTGGGACCTCACAGAAAATTGGACTGGAACTTTGCAAATATCACATTTTTAGCTTCTTGCCTTTGTAAAATCTCTCTTGGAGAATCCTCCTTGCCCTGGAGCCCAGCGTGGAGGGAGGGGACCATTTGTTCTGCCACCCCCTCCCCACACACACACAAAGGAAAGAGACATGGGTTGCTGAGGAGAGGCTGTAGAAGGAGCCGTCCACCAGCAAAGGATAATGCCTGTGCAAGCAAGCGACAGTGGCTGGAGTTCATCCTACAGTGGTGCGAAAGGGAGCCTCTCATTGCAAGACTTAATAGGCAGTGCCATTTTAGGAACCTGGAGTTGTGCTCAGTTCACATCCAGGCTCCAAGCTGAGAAGAGTTGCGTTAGGCAGCTGCTGCAGGGAACACAGCAGTGGGAAGCGGGGCATGGCCAATTTGTCATGAGCAAGGAGGAACCCCGCGGAACACAAAGGACTGCTTCGGAGAGCGTCAGGATGGTGAGGATCGGCATCCAAGTGCGGGATTGCCCCAACTGGGATGCTGTGCATTATGTGCTGTTAGGTTTTAGAGAAGGGTTCAGAATACCAGACAGGAGATTAAGCTGAGGAAATTTGCAAATAACCTTAAATCTGTCATGGGAATAGCACAGGTGGTTAGTGCCAATCTAGGTAATGAACTGAAAGAAGGTCATATAGAAGGTCGCTCCCATGGAGGAGTTGCACATCTCCCAATTGGAAGTGGTACCCAAGAAGGTGCATGCTGAGTTTTGCATTATCCACCATTTGTTGTTCCCAGGAGGCGTTTATTTGAATGATACGATCCCAGGAGAACTCTGTATGCTATGCATCATTTGACTCAGCAGCTGAAATGGTGTGGGGTTGTTGGGTGGGCGCAGCCTTAGAAAAGTGTGACATCAAGTCTGCCTTCAGACTGTTGCCAATCCATCCAAATGATTTTTGGCTGCTGGGTTTTCAATTTCAGGGGCAGATACTATTTTGATAAAGCCATGTCTATAGGCCTGCTCCATATCTTATTCTGCTTTTGAGAAGTTCAGCATGTTGCTGGAGTGGACGGAGGATGGGATCAAAGTGCATTACACACTATCTGAACAATTTCCTGCTCGCAGGAAGGACGGGTATGCAGGAATGTGTGATGCTGTTGCGGGTCTTCCAGGAGGTGATGGCTGAGCTTGAAGTGCTGCTGACTCCTGAGAAAACCGAGGGCCCTATGACCAAACTGACCTATTTAGGAATTGAGTTGGATATGGAGCAGTGTTTATCCTGCCTTCCCAGGGATAAATTGGCAACAAAGATGAGGGATTTCCTGAGAAAAGAAAAGATGACCATGAGGCAACTGTAGTCGCTGACGGGCTGTCTTAATTTTGCATGTTGCGTAATTGCACCAAAAAGAGCTTTCATGTCGAAACTTTACGCTCCACAGTCCAGCCAGCTTCCACCACATTACTACATTCACCTCAACCATGACATAAAAGAGGACCTTAACATGTGGGCAGTGTTTCTTGCAGACTTTAATGAAGTCAGCTTTTGGAGGTTTGAGTTGTTACTTGAGGCTGAACTCCAAGTCCACTCTGAGGCAGCGGGTGTTGCAGGGTTTGGCCTTTACTTCAGGGGAACGTGGTGTGCAGCCCCATGGCCATCTGAGTGAGAGAGCCGGGGAATCATCAGAGACCTGACTTATTTAGAATTTTTCCTGATAGTCCTGGTGGTTCACCTGTGGGCAGAGAAATTTTCAGATAGGTCAGGATATAAGGAGCTGCCTAAATGAGTCAGATTAATGGTCCATCTTGGCCCAGTATTGTCACAACCTGACACAGCAGCAGGGTTTCAAATCCAGCTCTCCATGGTCTCCGGCAGAGGCTTCACCCAGGCATATTACCTTAGACCTCCAGGATCCCCAGAAGAGGCCTCACCCAGGTGTACTACCAGAGATCATGAATTGGAAATGCTGGGGATTGAACTTGGGCACTTTTGGTGTGAAAACCTAGCTGTCATCAATTCCCTATCATCCATGTTTAAGAGTGATGGGACTAGTGCAGGCATTCATGCTCCAGTGCCTGCGATATAACATAATTTTTACAGACATGTGCCCAGTGCTAATAACAGAGTAGTCGATGCACGTCCTTGTTTCCAAATGGAGCAGTTCTGACAGATGGTTCCTGGAGCCAGGGAGTCACTGGAGAGCATGTGGAATGGTATCTGGAACCTTGGACTGTCGACCTTTTTAACATGGTGCAAGGGTCCTTAGCAGGGTGGACCAGAGTCACTTATGAATGGGCTTTTAGGGAATTTCAGGCATTTCAAGTCCAAGGGATTTGGATATGGGCTTTCCCATCCCTGAAGCACAAATGTTGCATTTCGCCTTGGGTCTATGTTGACAAGGTTTAGCAGCAGGCACTATCACTGGTAAACTTCCTGCCCTGTCTTACGTGTGGTTTAGCAGGCCATCCCAACCCTGATAAGGGTTTTTTTGTAAAAAGATTTACTGAAAGTTGGTCACATGAACAGGGTAGAATGGAGGATGACAGGACTCCCATCATTCCAACATTGTTGTGTTAGATTTCTGGTCTGTTGCAGAGCGTATGTTTTGATTCGCAGGAGGCCTCTCTTTGACGTGGCATTCAAGGTTGCCTTCTTTGGGGATTTCAGGATTGGTGAGCTAATCCCCGAATCCCATAAGGATATGTCAAGATGTGCTTTTGAATGCAACAACATCTCTTGCGGTCAGCATAGCCTGTTAATATGCTTGCATTTCTCCAAGAAAGATAAAAAGGGAAAGGCCCATATTGTAACCCTTAACTGGTCAGTCAATCCAGACATATTTCCCATTAGGGTAGTAGAGCATTACCATAGCATTTGCCCCGTGAGTTTTCTTCAGACATATTGATTGCAAGCATCTCACTTGATACCAGTTCATGGTGGTTTTCCAGGAATCCCTCCATTTTCTACAGGTCCCAGTGCTGAATTATGGGTCCCATTCATTCCATGCTTAAGTTGGAATACTGGAGCTGCCAGTGCAGCATCTGCTTATGAAACATCCAACAGTGAGATTAAGAGCATAGGATGTTAGCAATCCTGAGTCTTTAAGACATCTCCTCAGTAACTGGGAAGTTGTTTTTCAAATTGTGGTTGTTCATCGTGTTTCTTGTTGTCTCTACTTGCAGGCCAGGTGCATGGAAGGGCTCCCAAAATTATCTGGATAGTTGGGCATAGCATTGTACATTGGGAGGCTAAGGTCACTTTCAGATCTCTTCCCCCACCCCGCCCCCCCTCTGTGCATATTCTGGCTGCAGGGGGGGGGGGAGGGGGCGAATGTGCAAGCCAGGATATGTGCAGGGATTCGCTGGTCTGAAAGTCCCCTCTTTGTCGACAAACATCCACAGGGATGCAGAGCTGGATTTCCTGCTCTGCATCCCTGTGGGTGTTTGCCAGCAAAGCCGTAATGGGGGGCTTTCAGACCGGCCAAACCTCACACATATCCTAGCTTGCGCATTCCCCCCACAGCAAAAATATGTGCAGGCGGTAGTTGGTGGGTCTGAAAGTGGCCTATGTTTGCAGCCAAGTCCCATTAGGGATCTCAGTTGGGTCTGTGTGAAGTTGATTTATTTTTTTATTATAAGCATTTTTAGCCGCCCCCTCATGCCCACGGCATCTCGGGGCAGCTTACAACAACCAACAGCACAATAAAATTCCATAAAAACAATATTCAAAGTACATCCTCATCAAAACATTTTAAAATATCATCCCATCCCCCCCTCAAAAAATTACCTCATCCTCCCCTCCGAAGGCCTGGGCGAATAGCTAGGTCTTGCAGACTCAACGAAATCCCAGCAGACCTGGGGCCAGGCGGGCTTCCTCTGGGAGGGAGTTCCAGAGCTGTGACCCAGCCACCGAGAATGCCCTCTCCATTGTGGCCCCCCACCTCACACAGAGAACCTCCAAAAAGGCGCCTCCATTGGACCAAAGGGATCTCTCCGAGGCATGGGGAGTGAGGCAGTCCCCGAGGTATGATGGGCCCAGACTGTGCAGGGCTTTATAGATCAACACTAACACCTTGAATCTGGCTCAGTACACTATGGGCAGCCAGTGCAGAGTGCAGAGCACAGGTGTTATGTGCTCCCGTTGCCCAGTCCCCATAAGGAGATGGGCCGCCACATTCTACACCAGCTGCAGCCTCCAAACCAGAAACAAGGGAAGCCCCATGTAAAGCACATTGCAGTAGTCTAGCCTCAAGGTGATGAAAGCATGGATGAGAGTGGTCAGGTCGGGCCTGGAAATGTATGGAAACAGCCTCCGTACCAGATCCAACTGGCGTAAGGCAGCCTTAGCCACCATCTCCACCTGCCGATCCAGATAGAGACCCGAGTCCAACATCACCAATATTGGTGACATCGCACCCTGAACCCTCTCATGATCTCCCCCAGGGGCTGCATATACACATTAAATAATAGTGGAGACAAGATTGAACCCTGTGGAACACCACAGGATAAGGCCCGGGGGCTTGATATTTCAGCCCCCAGAACCACCTGTTGGCTTTTCCCTGAGAGGAATGAGTGGAACCACCCAAGGACAGTCCCGTCCAGACCCCCCAGGTCTCGCAGTCATCTCAGCAGCAGCCCATGGTCCACGGTGTCAAATGTGGCCGAGAGAGTTAGCAGGATCAGGAATATTGAACATCCTGCGTCTATCTCCCAGTAGAGATCATCCACCAAAGCCATCAATGCCGTCTCAGTACCATAGCTGGGGTGGAACCCAGACTGAAAAGGGTCAAGGAAACCGATGCTGTCCAAATGCACCTGGAGCTGCAGTGCCACTGCCCATTCAATAACCTTCCCTAAAAAGGGATGATTAGAGACAGGTCGGTAGCTGGCGAGTGAGTCCACATCCAAAGATGGCTTCTTCAGCAGGGGGCGCACCACAGTCTCCTTGAGACTGGGTGACAGCTTCCCCTGCTGAAGGGACGCATTCAATACCCTCGCCAGCCCGTCCCCAAAGTCTCTGTGGAGGCTTTCACCAACCAGGATGGGTACAGATCTAATTCACAACTAGTGGCCCTAACAGACCCCAGGACATTCACTACATCGGCTGGTGTCACTTCCTGAAACTCATCCCAGAAAGATCGACCAGACGGCGCCTCCATAACCTTATGCTCCTCACGCACGTCTTCCAATCCGGTGTCTAAGTTACTCTGGATCTGAGCGATCTTGTCTGCAAAGTAGGTGGAGAACTCCTCACAGCAGGCCTGGGACAAGTCCCTGTCCAGGGAGACGGAGGTCAGACTGACCGGCCCCCACACCACCCGGAACAGCTCCACTGGACGCGACTTTGCAGATGCTATGAGGGCAGCAAAGAACTCCTTCTCTGCTGTCCTCACAGCCTCAACATAGGACCGGAAATGGGCCTATGGAGAAGTCGGTCAGATTCAGAGCAAGTCTGATGCCAGTGTCACTCTATTCTCCTGACTACCTATTTCATACACCGCAGCCCCTCAGTAAACCAAGGGGCCCTGCGGTGATGAGACGAAGGAAGAAGACGTCTCGGAGCCACTCTTTCAATTGCCCTCCCACCAGCAAGATATTCCAATGCTGGACAAGCTCATCTGCAGAGTGGCCATCTGGGTCTAAGGTTAACTCCGTCAAAACCTCCTGGAACTGCTGCAGTTCCATCAGCCTCCGGGGGCAGACCAACCTAACTGGTTCATTCCTCTTCCGGAGGAGGTGCGCTGAGAGGCTGGCCTGTAAGAGATAATGATCTGTCCATGACAAGGGTGTGACCCTCACATCCCCCATTAATGGATCACCCGCCTCAAGGCCAGAACAAAAGATCAGGTTGAGAGTATGCCCCCCAACATGGGTTGGGCAGTTGACCACTTGGGACAAGTCCATGGTTGCCATGGCGGCCATGAACTCACACTCCGCTCCTACAAGGTCGGCGTTGGCATGGGCGTTGAAGTCTCCCAGAACCAAGGTCCTGGAGGAGTTCAGCGCCACCTCCGAGGCCAGTTCTGCTAGAGCGGCAAGGGATGTTGCTGGACAGGAAGGCGCCCGGTATACCAGCAGGACCCCAAGCTTGCCCCCAGCCAAATCAAACACCACATGGAGGGCTTCAATACCTGAAATCTCCCAAACTGGATATCTCCTAATTGGCTATCCCTCTCTAAAAATAATAGCTACACCTCCCCCCCCCCCCTTGGCCCCCCATACGGGGCTGGTGCTGCACAGCATACCTGGCTGGAATGAGGTCTGCTAAAGCTGTTCCTGCTTCCTTGTCCAGCCAGGTTTCTGTAATACATGCAAGGTCTACTGCCCAATCCAGGATCAAATCCCAGATCACTGGGGCCTTATTCGCTACGGATCTTGCATTCAACAGCAGCAGCCCTTTGCAGGCAGACCTTAGACTCTGATCTCCTCTCACCCTCAGTGGGGTGGGTGACTCTCTTATCCTCCAACAGGAATCTCGGTCCCCTGGGAGGACGAGTCACCTGTCCCCTTGGACCATGCCCCATAACAACACCTATAACCGCTCCCCCCTCCCATCTGCTCCATCCTGACCCCACCCCTTGGCTATTTGCCCTTCCTCCAGAGTTTCCCCTTCCTCCCCACCCTCCCCTCCCCACTCCCACTCCCCATATCCCCCCTCATTTCTCCTCTCCCCCAACACCCCACCTCCTGACCCCTACATCTGGGTCATTCGCCCTTCCTCCGGAATTCCTCCCCAACCCCCCTTCCCCTCCTCCTCCCCCCCATGCTCTCACCACAAGGGTTATCCCTGACCTCCCTAACCCACTCCCCCCAACCTCCCACCCCATTCCCTGGAACTCCCCCTCTCACTGGGAGTTCACTTGAGTCATGCCCCCCATCTCACTGGGGGGCAAAGCCCATCTCCCTGAGACTCCCCCTCTCACAGGGAGTCCCCTCAAGCCTCCCCAAGGGCCACATCCCCTCCTCTCACCGGGGGGTTGGCCCTATCCACCCTAACCCACTCCCCATGCCCCCACCCTCAAGCCACACCCACCGCATCTCCCCCAATCCCCTTAAAACCACAAGTTAAAAACAAGATAAAAGCCGTTCCCAGCAACAGCAGTGGCAGCAGTAATATTGGCGGGGCAGCAACAGCAAAGATGGACTGCACAATAATAGATGCAGTGTCTGTTAAGCAGAGGGGCCCCTGAACATCCTGGCCCAGCCAATGGCCGACAACCTTTGGGTCTTGCCCAAGGGCTGGCACCCAAAGGGCCCCACCCTAGGTGTTATTACCTGGAGAGGGGGAGGCAAGAGCAGAGTGGCAGTAAGCTCCCCCAATCAAGACAGCTCCTATCCCCACAGCAACAGACACAGCTTGAAGTTGCCCAAATGGCCCCGCCCTGGGTGTTATTACCTAGAGAGGGGGAGGGAAGAGCAGAGTGGCAGTAAGCTCCTCCAATCAAGACAGCCCCTATCCCCAGAGCAACAAACAAAAGTTGCTAAAATAATGTGGAAGGTAAGATGCGACATATGATGGGAGCAGCTGTTACCTTTGCTCCACTCAGCTATCAGTGCACCACATCCAGATATATTATTGATCCACCTGGGAGAGGCTATCCTGCCTAGGGACTCAGTTTTACATTTAATTTTATAAAAAGTGATATTTTAACAGTCTAGCAGCTATTCCCAGGCACAATATTCATATGGTCCCAGATGTGCAAGCACATTGTATGACACTACACACTTCACCCAGGAAAAGTGGATAGGGCTAGGAAGAAGGTCAGTAGGGAGGCAGCCATTAAGACTGAATCCTCGGGGGTGGGGGCCTTCATTGGCTATGACAATATTCATAATTCACAGCCCAAGTTATATTAGCTGGATGACATTCACTTATCCAGTGTTGGAGTTGAGTTATATTTGTCTTCCTTAAAAGGCAAGCTTGTTAAAGTTCTGACCAAATAATTGTTATGAGGCTGGGGAAAAGGCCAGCCAAGCACAAAGCTTGCTGCCTTTACTGGTAAAGCAGACTTTAGTAGTTAGAGGTAAGGTTGGTATTTATAAGTAAAGATGGTTGGCATCTCATTTGACGTGGGAATGAGGTACCACACCAAAGGCAGGCCATGGCCAGGTGGTGGTAAACGGCCCATGGAAACTTTGGCACAGGGGGCCCCGGAAAGACAGAAACCGTCATGGTGACTCTAGTGCCTCATACCTACCATGCCACAACATTCCCAGTGGGACAGTTAATCTCCCCCATAACCATCCTATGGTTCAGGGGTGAAGTTAGTTTCAAGTTAGCTAGCGAAGGATGGCTCCTGGGGATACATCAGGACCCTCTTCTTTTCATTTTGATATTGTTATGATCCACTGGACCCCAACATGTTTATTAAAAATATCCACTATGATTCTGAATAAAGAGTGTTTTCAATCCCAGCTTTGTGTCCATATCTTCTTCTGAGGTGCAGTAAAAAATGGTGTTTTAACAAGCACAGTGTTGAGGTGAAGAGGCATTGCTGCTGTGGCTACTTTTATTTTATTTTAATTTTCACTCTGAAGTCTCTCTTCCTCCTACTCTTTCTGTTTGTCTCTCACGCTGATTGATAATTGGCTCCCACTTTTTCCCACCATCTGCCTTGTAGTCTCTTTACTTTGGCTTCACTCCCACTGGCCTTCTATGCTCTCCTTTTTTTTTTCCCTTCCCTCCCTCATCTCTCCTGACTTCACTCCAATATTTCCATCTCTTCCACTTCTCATCTCCCTTTTCTTGTCTCCTCATAGCTGATCACTTTCCAGTAAATCAGCCAGTAACTAACCACCACTTGTGAGCATACTCTCAAAGTGCTACGGAAACCTTATACCTAGTTCTGGTCTCAGCAGGCATAATGGCCCCATCACTCAAGCAAGCACAGCTCCTGTTGGCTTCATTCTCCAATATAGCGCAGACAGTCATAAATGAGCCAAAAGTGTGCGCTATAGCATAGCATATGAATTGCAGCATCAGTCATACTATATACCAATTTAGAAGCAAAATAATAATTTTGTCACCTTAAAAGCAGTGGGTGCTTTTAACACTATTCAGGCATTTTTATATCTGCAAAACATTTGCAGTGCACATATTTTATAGTAGAAGTGGGGAACCTTTTCCCCTCTCAGGGGGCACTTTGAAAATTAGTAGAAGCTCCGAGGACTGCATAGACATTGAGAACAGGGGTACGCTCAGGAACAGGAGGGTCCAGATCATGGATCTGTCCCCTATCCTTGTGTGCATGTCTTCATTTCTGCTTCCTTCTCCTGAGCTCATTCTTTCAGTGCTGGGAGGGGGCAGAAACGGAACCAAGGGGAAGATCCAGGAACCAGAAAGGGACCAAATAAAAACTAGTTGTGGACCACATTTGGCCGTAGGCATTTCGGTTTCCTACCCCTGTTTTATACCATAAAGTTTTGCGCAGGCAAGCCTCATCTCTTTGACAGTGACCACAACTGGAAGCTTTAGGGAAAGAGTAGAAGAACTGGGCACATCCACTGTGATTCTTTCCCTTCTCAGATTCCAGCAGAGCAGACAGAGGTACAGAAGCCTCTGCTGCCATTGCTCCTTGGAATAAGGCTGCTTTTAGATGTGTGTGGCGAACATGCTGCATAAAATCACGCTGCGTGTAAGTATGCCATGTGTGGGGTTTAGACATGACATTTCGCGGGTTAAAGCCGGTCGTGCATTCTTTTAAAGCCGCGAATGAAATACTCGACATCTAAAAGCGGCCGAATATAGGGGTTCCATGCCAAACGAGCAGGCTTGGAGCCAACTAAAGTCATTTGCCTGAGCTTGGCACTGTAGAATGACAGTAGTGTTTGGAGAATGTGTTTGCAGAGTGTTGGATCTGCATGTTTTCTGTATTTCTCTTGAGGACATTTGCAACGCTTAACTGGTAAAGAAAGAAGGGCCCGGGCTTAAGCCTGCCCTGAAAGTCCTATTCCTTGGCCCCCAAAGTTTTCAGATTATTTAGAGGTACTGGTGAAACTGCCCTATAACTCCACCAGTCCTGATTTTCCCCCTTCCCCTGCTTTGCCAGCCCTTGCTCAAGGATGGATTAAGCTTAATGGGAATTGGGGCTGGAGACAGGCACTGCTCATCAGTCTGAACCATGTCTAGGGAGAAACTCAGATTGAGGTTTGTGTTTCTGCATTCAGCCAATGGTGGGGTCTTGTAGAGTAGCAGCAGTGACAGGCTTGGAAGAGGTGCCAAGACTGCTCCCCGTCAAGCCCTGACACAAATGAAGTCCTAGATAATATTTGTCTATCAGAATCCTCCCTTGTTTATGACTATCACAGTAATTTCCACAGCCAGTTAATATAATGCCATGAGCAGTATTATGAAATGAATAGGCAACAGAAGCAGATGAACCTAAATATATTGGGTTCATCCTCCTAACAAAGATGAAGAGGAGTTGAACATGGAGCCTAGCACAGAAAAGTAATTTGTTTCTAATCCTTATTTTTATTCGGGATGTGCGAACGCGGTTTTGGAGTTTGGCCCGAACTCAAATAGTTCGGTCGACTGAACCGAACTTTCAAACTGAACTCGAATTCGACCTAACTGTTCGGTCGAATCCGAACCAGTTCAGAAGGCCAAAAAACCTGGTTTTGAATGTACGAACTCGGTTCAGAAGTTCGGAATTTGACCAAACTCGAATAGTTCGGTCGACCGAACCGAACTTTTGAACCAAACTTGATTTATAACCGAACTGAATTTCCGAACTCAATTCTGTTCACACATCCCTAATTTTTCACCCCTGTCAAAATTCCTTTCACTTTATTAAGCACATTAGATTAACAAACAATCCTGGATCCTTAAATAATTGATATATTAATGTTTTCAAAATGGAAATTAGGATTAGAAGAACATTGAAACATGGCTAATTTAGGACTTTTGTGATTATCTTAGACTAGGCGTCCGTCTTCGGACTACAGTGGTATCCCTCAGTCTTTGACTACATGACTGCTCAAACATTTCAGGCTTCACCCTGAAGTATAGCACAGGCACAGTGTTTTGCACCTCTAGGCACAAGATTTTAAAAAAAATCATGAGCAAGAAAAGGGAGAGCAGAGAAACTCAGTCCTGTATTAGTGAGAGTGCCACCAAATTGCTAATTCCTAATACGAGTAGAAAAGCTTCACCTGGCTCTTAGGCTAACTGAAAAATATATTACTTCTCTCATAGAGAAACGTGCACCTCATCTTTTGTTTTAAATCAGGATGAAATCTCAAGATTCCAGAATTTTCCCACAGCAGGGTGTCCAGCTGATCAGAACTAACTCTGGAGTTCCTATCAATTACCCCACTGAAGACACCTCACTTAACATCATGGGAAGTGTTGTCCTGTAGAGCAAAAATGCCAGTAGTTTTTTTTAAGTTTCCTTATTAACTGCACAAGGGAGTCCCATGTTATTATGGAAAATGTAGTTCTCCCTGACATAATTCTCCTTTATAGTTCTTGTCTCCCTAGGCTACTATTGCCCACGTTACTGCACATTGTCCCCATGATATTCAGTCAGGCAAGGCAACTGTATGTAGTAGGCTAGCTTTGATCTAATGGAAATTTTGGACAGAAAAGTTTTTGGAAAGGACATATTTCAAGAGAAAATGTAATTCCTGATGAATTAGCATTTTCCTACAGAAAATGCTTCTGTGAGGGAGGGGGAATGTCCTGAACAGCTCTAAACTAAACACATCCATCCCAATCAAGTAAATTGTTTCAGCACCACAATAACCTGATGTACTACTCAAAGATTTGTGAGATGAGAGCCTCTGTCTAGCAGTCAAAATGGCAACTTCTCTACCTTAATGGCCCTCTGCTACAAAATGGGAATGCAACCATATTCCACACTCTGATAGCATCCTGTCCTTAGCAATTTCCATCTTGTTCCCCATCAGCATTGCTGTTTTTACATCCTACATCATGGTAATTTACTACTTTGGAAAGCATCAGTTGCTATCTGGATTTTTTTTATGAAGCTTCTTGCTGTGATTTTGTTAAGTCAAACTTGGACCCTTCCCATTGCATTCTTCTCATCACAGTAAATTTTATTATCACAGGAAGGTCAAGTTCACTCCTCATTACTTTTGTAACTCCCACTGGGTGGCAAGCATCCTCTGTGGGTGTGCTGTGCATTCCAGTGTTAATTTTCTGCTTTTTAATCTGGAAAAAGTCCAAAGCAACCTATTCAAATACAGGCTGAATATTTACCTCAGAGTATTCTTTCATACATTTCTCTATTCTCCACTGGGTTTTCCAAAGGTCATGTCTTTCTGCTAGAGTAATTTCTACATCATTTACTCATCTTGTGTGTATCCCAAGTTACTTTTGATACATTTGATTTTGCACATTGATTTTTAACCAAATTTGGTACATGTACAAAGGGTAAAAAGGTAAGTAGGGAAACAAAAGATTTCAAAACAAAAGGTACACCTACAGGGAATATATGGTGCTTTTTGTAACAACCCCCCCCCCACACTGACTGCAAGATGGAAAATGTAGTTCTCCTCCCTGACATCATTCTCCTTTATAGTTCTTTTCTCCCTAGGCTACAATATTACCCAAATTACTGCACATTGTCCCCATGATATTCAGTCATGCAAGGCAACTGTCTGTACTAGTAGGTTAGTTGTACTCGAATGGAAATTTTGGACATAAACTTTTCCAAACAGGACATATTTCAAAGGAAAATTTCATTTTCTCTCTTTAGGAAACAAGGCCTAATTAATTTGGGTGCATAGAACTACTTATATGGAGTACTTTTTTCTTCTACACTTTATTCTGTGAAGCACTGGAAAGAATTTGCTTCATTCTTTGCGGAGATTATTGACGGGACTCTCTGGGCCTTTTGATGTGGAGAGCCACAGGATCTCAAAGGAATGTATTTCGCTGGTTGACTTTGACAGAGTTACTGACCAGGAGATCCATACGCTGTTGGGATAATTGAGACCCACCACCTATGGATCCCACCTGTGCCCGTGACTTGATTTGAAGGCAAGTGTGGGGGCGGTCATTCCATTATTGACCAGCATTATTGACACCTCCTTTATGGAGGGGAGGGTGTTGGCCAGCCTTAAGGCTGTAGAAGTTCATCCCCTTCTAAAGAAACCATCCCTTGACACTGCAGGGTTTGTTAATTACCACCCAGTCTCTACCCTTCCTTTTTGGGGAAGGTGATTGAGAAGGCCATGGCAGTACAGCTGCAGCAGCATTTCGCCCCCAGTGACATTCTGGGGAAATTCGAGTCTGTGGGTGATTTCAGAAGTGACGCATTCCAATTCACCACGGTGAATCCCACCCCGGTGTGAACGGATTCACCGCAGGCTGTGGTGACACGTGTGGCCCCAACAGAAGTGACAGGATCTTGACCACCGCCCAAGGGCAATCAGAGTGAACATGGTCCGGGGGAACACAACAGACATGCAGTGGAGACGTGGACCACGGTTCGAGCCCCAGAATGCACCGTGGCTGGGGTAAATTCCTTCCACCGTGGCTGCGGGTTTCTGTTCAGAAGTTACTTTTCATTCACCCCTGCCATGGTGACCATTCACCACACTTCTGAACCTCCTTCCGCCCCGACCTCACGAAGCGTGGTTAGCTTCACCCCGGGCTGCGTTTGACTGTGGTGAACATCTGGATGCGAGCAAACAGACATGAACATCGCTTTCTCACACCCCGCGTTTGACTGAGGTTGACTGTGGTGGACATTCACCACGTCACTTCTGAAATCATCCTGTGTTCTGGTCTTCCTATGGGGTAGAGACTGCACTTGTCAGGGTGTTGAATGATCTGCTGATGATCTTGGATTGAGGAAAGCTGGCCATTTTAGTAATTCTGGATTGTACGGCAGAATTCGATATAATTGACCATGGGCTGCTGCTTCAGTGGCTGAGGGATGTTGTTGGTGTGACTGAAGCTGGTTTGGGTCATTTACAGGAGAGCAGAGTCAGTAGGTGGTGATGGATGGTTATATGTCATCCCCAAGAGAAATGTGATGTTCCAGAGGGTTCTACCCTATCACCCATGTTGTTCAACGTATACATGCAACCCTTCGGGATGTTATGGCTAAGCACAGAATTGAATACCATCAGTATATTGATATACAACTACATATATTTCTTGCCCCATAAGCCCTGTCAGCTCGGCTTCTGCCCTGGATTATATAGCCAACAGGATGTGTCAGAACTATCTTGTGCTCATCCCAGGGAAGACTGAGGTGATGCTGGTGGGGAGGGGCAGCTGATATGAGGATTCCCTCTTCCCCCTCAGAGCTCTGTATGTTGCAGGGTCCAGAGGTAGGTTGTGGACCAGGTAAAGAACCTGGGCATCATTTTTGACCATGCTCTGTATATGAAAACTCAGGTATTGGACGTAGTTCAAAAACACCTTTTCCAGCTGTGCAATCTGTGTAAGTTACACTTGAACTTACCCCATGCTGACCTTGCCACAGCGACACATGTCCTGGTGACCACAAAGCTTCTTTTTTGTAATTCCATTTTATATGGATTTCAGTTAGTGCTGCTTAATCCTTTGCAGCTTGTTGAGAATGGTTGTTTTTAGACACACATTTCTCCTGGATGTTTGCTGTAACATACAGAACTTTCTGTGTGTCTAAATCACTCATCCAGATCTTAAACATCCAGATCTTTGAACTTCTGTGTGAAACTTGTCCCAGAACTTTTGTCTGTAAAATGTTTTTTTGGTAAACTGCTTTGCTCTAGGCAGCTGTGGTCACTTAGGCTGCCATGGAAACCATCACGTTTACAGTTGTGACTACTTTAGGCTGCCTCACGGCAGTGTTTTTGTTAAGCATGCATCCAGGAACTGCCTCAGGGCAGTGTGTGTGTGAAAAATGAATCCGGAACTTACTTGTAAACCCAGAAGATTGAAACATCCGGAACTTTAACATGTGTCTAAAAATGCCCAATGTGGCAGTGCGGTTGCTTACTGTTTGGGCAACTGTCGTCATATTATGCCTTCCCTGTGTTCCCTGCATTGGCTTCCTGTTGAGCAGTGGATTGAATTTAAAATTGTGCTGCTGGTTTTTAAAATCCTGAATGGCATAGGCCCTGGCTATTAGTACTGAGATGAGAGCAAATGTTCCCTTCCCATCAGGAAATACGTACCTTTCGAGAACCATTGCAACAATTCTGCACTTCCACCATTGTGAGATCGGTGTTGGAAGTTTCCCACCATTTCCTCATATCTATGACTTTTTAGGATCATCCAGATCTTCCAGGACTTTTTGAGGCTGTCCTTTTGCGTCAGTTTCCAGCACTTTTGTATCTTCTTCCAGCACTTTTATGTTGCTTAGTCAGTATATAAAGCATAAGCTGCTAAACATAGTTGGTAGCAGCTCAGTTCATGTTGTGTCCAACTAGCAAAAAATAGTGACAAAGCTGGTAAGTTTCTTCATTGCGCAAATGAAGATGAATGACCTGTTTCTGATGGAAACAGCATTTGCTCTGATTACTCATTTCAGGCCCAGTGGTGGCTATATTTGAGACCTATTCCTGGAACCTCACCCTACTGTCTGTCTATGCTCAGATGCCACCTGCTGTGCTGTTCGGGGATCACGCCATTGTGCTTTACGTTGGTGGGAAATAGGGCCTTTGCTGCGGTGGGCTCTTCAGTGTGTAACGTGCTCCCCTGAGATGTTCGCCTTAGTTCCTCACCTTCATGGTTTCGGTTCTCATGAATTTCTGTTCTTTTTCGGTTTCGGTACTATCGGATCTTTTGCATTGATTTTTGTACCGGATTTTTAACATTGCGTTTTTTCAATGGGGGACTAATCTGAATTAATCCAATTCGGATTAATCTGAAATGGCCATTTTTGGGTACTTTTGGTTTTATCCGAAACTGAAATTCCCACCCCTATAGTAGTATAAATGTTTGATTCTGATTTGTCAATTTTTTGTAGGGGTTTTATACTGGATCCTGATTATTTCCAGCCAGCTGTACTCCATGACCATGATTGATTGTCTGGCTTTGTGCAGTGGTCAGGAGCATCAACTTGTCTGCTGCCTGCTGATAACTTGGGATTCAGTCCTAGTGTCTGAATAGCTTCTTTGAGTTGCAGCTGAAACAGTCTGCAGATAAAAATAGTCTAGAAATTGATACTGAAGCATCTAAGATAGAAGAATGCTCATGATGGTAAATAAAGGTGTTCTGAAGCAGAAACCAAGTTGTTCAAATATTCTCATTTATAAAGCAGACACAAGATGAGAATTTTGCTCATCTACCCACCCTCTCATCTTAACACAATATTTAACAGATAAGGAGAGAAACAGAAGAATGAACTCTTGCAGTGCAGATATTTGTTTCTACCATTCCTTAAAAAAGAAACTTGATTTCCTGTTTTCATCTTCAGAATCTCTCTTCTTCACCTAAGAGACTGAAAGAATATTGAGGCTGAATAAAAATCATGAACCTAAATTGCTTCCCATATTCTTTTGGCATTGAGCTACAGTTAAGATGAGAATACTTTTGTTTTGAGTAATGTATGTCTTGTGTTTAAATTTCCAGTCTGAAATAACATTTGTACGGTCTTTGAAACCTTCTTTCCAATTCTTATTCCCCCAAAAAATGAAAAACATTAATGTTCCTGCTCCCTCTCCCCCTTCCTGTGGGGGTGGGGCCTCTGGAGGGCTCCTTCTGGGCTGCTCCCCATAACACCGGGGGTGGCTGCCGGCCATGCCAGAAGCATGTGTCATGGGCACGGCTCAAAGGGGCCCGATCAAATGGGCCTGCCCTTTGGTCGTGCCCTTTGGTTGGGCCTGGAGGTTGGGATGGAGGTGTCACTGGTGGGCCCAATGTGAGGTTTCTACTGGTGAAAGTTGTGAGGAGTCCTTCTTCTCCCCCTGATGAGAGAGGGGTGGAGAGGGAGTACTACCCCTAGTGGCAGCAGGGGATGGAAGGAAGGATGGTTTGATACTGGTAGAGTGGGTATTGGGGTGGGTTAGTAAGGCATATCGTTAGATGTTATTATTATTGAAATGTTAAATAGGAGGTTAGGGTTTTCTTGTGTATTATGATGTTTTTAGTCTTGGGTTTCCCCTGCGTGGGATAAAAACCCTAATATTGTATTTATTATTGATGTGAGCCGCCTCGAGCCGACTTTGGTTGGGAGAGTGCGGGGTATAAATTAAAGATGAAAAATATGATGAAATAAAGGAAAGAAAAGGGCAAAATTGAATGGGAGACGAGATCTTTATTTCAGGAATTTCACACTACAAATTGTATGGCTTTCTTGGATATAGAAGACAGTGAGAGAGTGCCACCTCCTGTGTCTTAGGCCACTTTCAGACCTCTCCCTCCCCCATGCATATTTTGGCTGTGGGAGGGAATGTGTAGCCAGGATATGCGCGGGGATTGGCCGGTCATCCCCCACCCCCACCCCTCCGTGCACGCGTGGCTTTTCCAGCACACACGCACAGGGATATAGAGCAGGAAATCCAACTCTGCATACCTGTCCGTGTCTGCTGTCAAGCCACACGGGGGGGTGGGAGCTTTCAGACCGGCTGCTCCCCCGCACATATCCTGGCTACGCATTCCCTCCCGCAGCCAAAATATGCATGGGAAGGGGGGGAGGTCTGAAAGTGACCTCATTCTCTGCACAGAAGCTACAAGCAATGTGGTTCAGCTAGTGCTAGTGGTAATGTCAGCTTTCCCAATGAGGGCAAGAAGCAGGATGGAGGTGAGGCTAGGGTCTCTTTCCCTGTGAAAGACCTGATTCATTTCAGGAAAAGAATATAAGCAGAGCTAGTGTGGAGGAGCTGCCACAATCAGTGAGCACTGCTCTGAAGCAGTGGAAGCTGACTGTGTTAAGCTAAGTCTAGATTATGGTTGCTGTGGTGGTTCCAAATATGAGAGAGCCAGGAGACAAAAGTCATTATGTACCCAGTAGTGGGTCATAGCTATATGGTGCAATCTTGAAAGTTTGAAAGATTACGTACTTTTATTAATAGAAATGGTATTATTGCAAATAATGTCAATAGGAGGGGCAGTTGATTCACCTAAAGGAATTGATTTCTCTGAGACCATTAGCCTCCTATGCACCAAAGTACATCATCAGTGGCACTGGGATAAAAGCTAGAAAGAATGTTAATAGTTTTACATTTTAATTATTATATTTTATTATAATTATAATAATGTAAAAAACAACCCTCATTCCAGCACACTGCTATTTTTTTATTGGTATATTTAGAAGAGGGTGTTTTGTTTTGTTTTTGCTCCCTGAATCACTGGGTGTTACAGAATATGTAATACATTCCAAAGAAATATTAACTGAATTACACTTTCATCCCAGAGTATTCCTGCAGTGACAACATAGAATTAGCAGCCAAAATATTAGATATTTCCTATCTGGCTGTGTTTTGCTGAGATTTCAGATCACTATGACTGCAACACCAAGTGTTCCAGTGAAAACACAATTGAAAAGCAATTCATTTTACCAGTGGTGGCTGGTGGGGCAATGGGCGTGGCCAGAAATGGGTGGGGCCAATGGTATGTGGAGCCAACCCCACAGTAGGTAGAGCCAACCCCGAAATTGCACACTTACATGATCAATGGAACAGAACATACACACAAGGACGCACATGCACACAAGGAATAGAACATGAACACAAGGATAGCAGTTTTAGCAAACAACATGTACAACAGAGTCAAATGAGTGTGCATGGGGGCAAACAAGGCTAGTCCTTCTTGACCAGAGTCCAGTAACCAGAATGTGTTCAATGGCAAGAGCACAATCAATAGCAGAGAAAACAAAAGTACCATAACTGCCAGCCCAGATTACAGAAATTTCCAATACCTTAATTAAGGTGTAATTCAAGGAACATTACAGTATCTGAAATGCACAGCCAGCATAGGTCACAACTAAAATGCACAGAAAATGCTGCAAAAGCCAGCAGGATTATGTGAAATCCTAAATGGCACGCCATAAATGCTGCATAAAGTTTTACAGAGGGCGAGGAGGCATGCACAGTTCAGGAAAGGGCAGGAAGCATCCACCTTGTGGCATTCAATGAAAGATGCACCAAAAATGCATGGAAAATGCAGGAAAACTGGATTATGTGGAATCCTAACATGCACACAATAAATGCTGCAATTGGTCCCTGAGAGGGAAAAGGTTCCCCACCTCTGATATAGCATTTTGGAAATCCTCTCTAGTTCAGTCAGAGTGGAGCTAGAACCACTATGGGGAACGTCTACATCGAACACCTTGAGTGGCTTTTGGATGGCATACACAATCAGCAAGGCAGTATGACTAAAATCAGCACCAAAACTGGACAAAATAAGATCTACACCAACCTGTACTCAATATACAACGCAACACATTTCCCCTAAAGATTAGAATGAATCCATTAACTAGTTTTCATATTTATAAGTCTCTTGACACATCCTAATTCCTGATACCTTAAGTGGGCTGTAGCTGCTGCAGTATGTAACTGCTAGCAGGTTATTTCATCCATGTGAAAAGCACATTGATAGACATTTTGGAGAAGGTTTTGGAAATCACTTTTTTTATTAAAGTGAATTAGCAGAAGGGTTATGTTAAGCAAATTAAAATGCTGCAGGTTAACATTTTCAGAATTCATTACTGTGGTGAAAATAGAACAGTATCCTGGGGTAGATTTCCAGCAGCAAAAGTGGCATGTAAGCACCTAACTCCTGTTGAAAATCAGTGGAAACAAGGTTCCCAAGTGTTGTTTTGCCTTTGAAAAACAAGCCAAATAAGCCTCATTTTCCCTCTTATAGAATGTAATCATGAGAACAGTCGCTGCTGACTCCTTGCAAGCTAAAAAGAGCTCTACTAAAGTAGACCAAAACCTTTCCCCCTCCTTTTCCATTCTACCTACTACCCAGGCCCCCCATTCTCCCCACCCATATCCCCCTCCAAGAGCCATTCTATCTACCCCCAGGCTTCCATTCTGCCCACACACTCTCACCCAGTCCCACCCCAAACCCCCATTCTGCCCACACACACCCTCTCAGAATCCCAATTCTACCCATCCCAAGGCCCCTATTCTCCCCACACCTAGAGTGGCCATACCTCCCCTTTAAAAGAGAACATTTATGAAAAATACATGGTGTAGAGCTGCACTGGAACCCATGCAACTTTGCAACCTGTATTTTATAAGCATCCTCTCTTAAAGGGGACATATGGCCACCCTACCCACACCCCTCCACCCAATCCTACCCACAGACCTCCATTCTGCCCCCCCCCACACACACACCCTGAGCCCCATTCTGCACACACCCTCCCAGATTCCCCCATTCTATTATATCCAGTACACTCCCCACCCAATTCCATCCCCCAGCCAGGCCCCTATTCTGCCCATCCCACACTCCCCCACCCCAAACCCCAATCCCACCCAAAACCCCAATCCCACACTGGGCTATCAACTGCCCATGGGGGCAGTGGTAAATATTTAAGAAGAGCCAAAAGACCCCCCTCAAACTTAAGACTTACAATTATAGGGGAGGAGAAGCACTAGCAGCCAGGAGGCAGCCAGCAGCACATGGTGCATGGTGATTGCAGAGATGCTGAGGCCTGCCTCCCCTCATGAGTGCTGGAAGCATGGCAGGCACAGCTCCTGCTGGCAGTGGCTCCACCTCTCTCCCTCCCCCACAGTCCCAACTCCCTCACCTAGGCGCCTATGTGGGATGCTCGGGCAATCAATAAAATGGCTCCACTTGAGGCTCAATGACACGATGCCCCTACCAGCACTTACAAACAATTGCTGTTTCCCAATACTGCAGTATGGATGGTGCTCCCAGCTGCCCATACCACAATATTGGGAAGACTTTACTGTTTTTTACATTGAAAGCTTCTGTTCCTTAGCGGGTAGGTCACGGGTGGCTGGCTCCTCCTGTTTAGTGCCAGTATTCATCCCTAGTCTCCTGGCTCCTCCCAGAGAGCACAGCCCCCCAGCCAGCATCATCAGTACTAGTTTGGCTCTGAGCACTCCTCCGGCTCCTCCCCCTCCCAGCCCAGCTGAGCCCACTCCAGCCTAAGCCCAACTGAGGCCCATATGCAGGGCATGCCACACAGCCAGAGTGCTGCTACTAAGAGAAAAACGTTGGTCAGATCAGCGCACTGCCACGTGTCCCTCCTCCCCTCTCCAGCAGACCCGGAAGTGCAGGTGCCACAAGCTGCTTTAAAGCAGCGGCAGCACAACCACCGCCAGCCTCTGGGTCTGCAGTGCAGGCCGGTTATTTTTATCATTTAAAAAAAAAAAAAAAATTCAGCTGCTGCAGGGGAGATCAGGAGTCCTGTGGGCTAGGAGGGGCATTGCCCCTTCCCTAGAGGGTGCACCACACCTGAGTTTTACAGAGTTTCTTTTCTTTCTTTTTATCAGACCACTTGACACATTCAGTAATGTGAATTTGAGAGAAGTAATCTATTGGGTAGTTTTTCTCATCAGGTGACCAGACTTCCCTTTAGCTGAGAGCGCTGTGACAGCGGCAGCAGCTCTTAATCCCTTACCACCCACAGCCTTGGGAGCAGGCCCAGACACACACACCCAGACTGGAAGAGTTGAATGACAGCACATGGCCAGCCCCAGTGACTCTGTGACACTCACACAATGCCGATAGCTGGGGGCAAAATGCAGATTTTAATAAGTAGCTAGAATGAATAGGGGAACAGGAAGGGAGGGGGGAAAGGCATGGCCAAAAGGCCCACAGGACAGGCAGTTTAGGTTGAGAGTCGATGGGATCTGTGGTCCCCGTAGGCAGAAAACTGAAGGCATGTGGACACGAAGCAGCAAATAGACCATGCAGGGCCACACCCAACGTTGGGTGGGGGAAACCCCCAACCCTGCACGCAGTCAAACATAGGCCTGGGACACCATCACTCCCACTTCCTGCAGCCCTGGGGGTGGGGGGCAAGGACATACCTGCCCACCAAGGGGCCTGCTAGTTCTGGGCCACTCCACACCTTGATCAGGGTCTCTGAGACACAGAGGCCCCCAGGGATCTGGATGCACACATGTGTGTGTTGCTTGTCAGGTGGGGGTGGCACCACATGGTCTCATCCCAGGACATGGCACAGAGACAGCAGCATGCACAGACCATCTCAACTAATATCCAAGTGCCCTGTCAGTTAGGTTATTCTGCATAGAAAAAAAGCAAGCAGGGGGTGAGCACAGTCCCTGCGCTGCCAATCCCAGGCCCAAACCACATGAAGGGATTATAAAAGAGTGGTGTGAAGCTGTCACCACACAGCATGGAAGGTGTACAGGGAGCCATGGACCCTGAATCCATGGTGCCACTGCTAGAGGTTCTTCTCATTACCACTGAGTCCAGCCACCTAGACATCTGGCAGTTCCATGCTGCCTGCTGGGACCGGGTGCTGGAGTTGGAAGGGCATCACTATCTCCTCCTACATGCCATTGCCCACCTAGCTTCTAGTCGCATGCTAGAGGTCCAGCGCAGGGTGCTCTGGCATTGACTGCCCTCCTGAAGCTTCAGGCCTTTCTGCACCACATGGTGGCCCTGTTCAGGGAGTTAATGAAGACAGTGAGGTTCCTCACCGGAGACACCATTGCACTATCCCACCTCTGGTGCATGGCTGTGCCCACCCAGAGGTGACTGGGTGGAGGAATGCAGCAGAGACTGGTGGGAGACTATAATGGGCATTTGACACAATGAGGAGTGGAGGGAGCATTTCAGGATGCCCTGGCAGCTGCTTCTCCACATTTCCCAGATCCTGAGACTACAGCTGCAGTGGAAGGCCACTGCGATGAGAGCCCTCTTCAGCGCTGAACAATGTGTGACCATTGTTGTTTGGAAGCTCTCCTCCTTGGACTCCTGCCACTTGGTGAAGCAGCAAGTTTGGGTTGACACCTCTACTGTAGCTGCCATCTTGGTGCAGGTGTACACAGCCCTGCACAAGGTGTTGCTGGAGCAAGTGGTCCAGCTCCAGAACTCCCAGGCACTGATGGAGGACTTCTGGTGGACTGGGTTCCTGAACCGCATCAGGGCCATTGACAGGACTCACGTTGCCATCTCCTGCCCACCCCTGGTGCCCCAAATTATAAAAAACTACTGAAACCAAAAGGGTTACCAATCTATCATTCTCCAGGCAGTGGTGGATGACCAGGGCCTCTTCACAGATGTCCTTGCTGGGTGGTCGGGCCAGAACCATAATGCCCACATCATGCACCATTCAAGAAGGATGTACAATGGTGAATTTGGTCCGACCCAGAGCGGTGCAGCCAGATGATGTCATCCATCTGTGTCACCCTGAGAGGCCCCGTGGGGCGGGACAGAAAGTGGCCAGAAGGAACAGGCTGGAGAGTCACTGGAAGAAGCTGCTGCTGGTGAATTAATTTGCCAGATTGGAGAGGTTGGGGTCCAGGGGGCAAACCCTGGCAGCACCACCACAGCCCATGGGCAGGAGCCTAGCAGGTGATGGTCTTGGGTATGTCCGTGCCACCCATTGTGAACTGAACCCATACCTGTCCTGGCTGGTTAAGGCCAGTCAGGAGACGTTGTCACCACAGCTGGTGGGGGTGATCAATGCCTCCCTTCAAGAGGGCAGGGTGCCGAGTTGTTTGAAGGAGGCGGTGGTTCGGCACCTACTCAAGAAACCATCTCTTGACATTGATGCCCTAGCCAGGTATCGGCCAGTCTCTAACCTTCCCTTTTTAGGGAAGGTTATTGAGCAGGGGTGGCGCGGCAACTCCAGGAGCATTTATATAGGATCAGTTCTTAAATCCCTCAGTCTGGCTTTCGTCTGGGTTATGGCACCGAGACTGCGCTTGTGGCCTTGGTCGATGACCTCTCCCGAGCATTAGACCAGGGTCATTCGACCCTGTTGGTATTATTAGATCTGTCAGCTGCATTTGATATGGTTGATCATGAGCTGTTGGTGACTCACCTGCAGGATTGGACTGGAGGGGGTGATAGCATTCTTGAGTGGTGCTACTCTTTCCTGGCCGGAAGAACCCAGCATGTGGTCTTGGGTGATTTTTCATCATCTCCCTGGGATCTCACGTGTGGGGTCCTGCAGAGATTGATTATTTATTTATTTTATTTATTTATTTATGTAAAATTTATATCCCACCCCTCCTGCCCACAGGGCAGCCCGGGGTGGCGAACAACAATAATCAATAAAACAATAAAATTGTAAAAAACAATTTAAAAATACAATATGTGGGGAAATCCCCCCCACCCCTCTCTTCCCCTCGCCAAAAGCCTGACGGAACAGCCAGGTCTTACATACACGCCAAAATAGCAGGAGAATGGGAGCCAACCGAGTCTCCTCCGGGAGTTAATTCCACAGCACAGGGGCAGCCACCGAAAAAGATCTAACATTGGTGGCCACCTGCTTCACCCAGGGAACCTCCAAAAAGGCTCCCACGGACGATCTCAAGGGTCCTACGGGCACATGGGGAGTGAGGCGGTCCCGCAGATAAGCAGGATATTGTCCCCACTCCTGTTCAACGTATATATGCAGCCGTTGGGGGAGGCCATTAGGGGGTATGGTGTGAGGTGTCATCAATATGCTGATGACACCCAATTATACCTCTCTTTTTCATTGGTCTCAGGTCCGGCAGCCTTGTTGCTTACCCGGTGTTTGTCAGCTGTGGGGGATTGGATGCGGGTGAGTCAACTGAAATGGAATCCTGACAAGATGGAGGTGATGACTGTGGGTAAAGCAGGGGGTGGGAGCCCATCAATGATGGGGTCCGTCCCCTCTTGGTGGCTCAAGTACGCAATCTGGGGGTGCACCTGGATTCACAGCTTCACCTGGATGCCCAGGTGATGGCTGTGGTGAAAGAAGCATTTCTGTGTGGCGTGTGTGTGTGTTCTGTGTGATAGCCACGATTTGTGGTCCTGAATTTGGCTCATGGACCTACCCATAATAGAGTCCTGCTGGCTGGAATAGAAATGGATAGGGAGAATGCACTAGGGATCAGTGAGCTAAGGCACTGGACATGCTGGATGGAAAGGGGATGGCTCTGGGTTATCACATTGTTCTTTTATCCCTACCAATAAAGTTAACTCTGTGGCTACAGTAAGGTTATGGTGGTTTATGTGTTTGCATTAATAGATGCCTGGCTTACCAATGCTCCTTAGGTTCTGACATACAGAACCCAGGAGGAGGGTTCTGCTTACCAGCTCACTAGGGATGGGTGAACGCAGTTTGGAAGTTCGGAGTTCGGGCTGAACTCGACCTGTTCGGATGACCGAACCGAACACTTGAACGGCCAAACAGTTCAGAAAAGTTCGGATGAGTTCGGGGGTGGGAAAAACATGACTGGAAGGCAGGGAAAATGTGACTGGAAGTGGGAGGCAGCTGAGGAACAGACTTCCTGGCACCAGGGGTGGAGACCAGGGTTGGTTTCATGGTCAAACAAGCAAAAAAAATATTTCAAGTTCGGTTTCGGTATCGATAGCGCTATTTTCGGTTGTTCAGCCAAGTTCGGCCGAACCGAACTCCACCGAACTGAACAGCCAAACCTGAACTCAGATTTTGGACTGAACGACCGAACGTCTGAACATCCAAACCACGTTCTGTTCGCCCATCCCTACAGCTCACCAGCGATTATCAGAAACAGCCGTTGCTTACTTTTCCTCTGGCGATGTAAATGGAAAAGAGGTGCACTGTTTACAACTGGGGTGGTGCATAATACTTGGAATGGTCACAAGATGTGGAACGTCCTCCCCTAACCACCCTAGGAATGCCCACACCAGTCTGACACATTTGTGGAAGAAGGTGAAGAAAAGGGGCTGGGAGTGGAAGGGCAAAGGGGAATGGAGGAAGAGATGAGGGCATGCACACAAGGATAGACGCCTGGTCCATGGCACAAATCCATGAGGCAGGCTCTGAGTTTCATGACTGCAACTCTAACCCCGACTAGGGCAACCATTTTGTTAAGCAACATGATTGTCTGGACTGTGCCCATGCTCATCCAGCAGTGTTCCATGTGCTCAGAACTACACCGGAAATGTTTACACACCTGCATATGGGGGTGCGTCTCTGGGTTGCCTTCACCCCTCCAAAGTGGCCACAGAGATATATTAAGAATATAAGACGTGCCATACTGGGTCAGACCAATGGTCATCGAGCCCAGCATCCTGTCTCCAACAGCGGCCACTCTCTGGTGCTTGAAGTACCCCACAGGTTATTATTAGGGGGCAATCCATTCCCTGCTGTTCACTCCCAGCTCCCGACAGTAAGAGGTTACATTCCCCAAATGTACCTGCTAATGGACCTATCCTCCAGAAACTTGTCTAATCCTTTCTTAAATGCAGTTTTACTACTGGCCTTGACCACATCCTCTGGCAACAAATGCCACAACTTAATTGTGCATTGAGTGAAAAAATACTTTCTTTTATTTATTTTAAATCTGCTACCTATTAGTTTCATGGAGTGTCCCCTAGTTCTAGTATAATTTTAGAGGGTAAATAATAGGGATGGGACTCTGGGCAAAATTTTGATTTTGGTCAATTTTGGTTTCGGTTCTCAGGAATTTCAGTTCTTTTTCAGTTTCAGTACTATCGGATCTTTTGCACTGATTTTTGTACCAGATTTTTAACGTTGTGGTTTTTCAATGGGGGACAAACTGCAATGTTAAAAATACGGTATAAAAATCAGTGCAAAAGAGGCAATAGTACCAAAACCGAAAAAGAACCAAAATTTCGGATTAATCCGAAATAGCCATTTTCGAGTACTTTCCGTTTTATCCAAAACCGAAATTCCCATCCCTAGTAAATAACCATTCCCTATTAACGTGTTCCACACCACTCATGATTTTATAAACTTCTATCTATTATATCCCCTCTCAGTCATCCCTTCTCCAAGCTTAAGAGCCCCAACCTATCCAACCTCTCTTCATAGGGGAGCCATTCCACGCCCATTATCATTTTTGTTGCCCTTCTCTGTACCTTTTCTATTTCAACAATATCTTTTTTGAGATGGGACGACCAGAACTGCATGCAATATTCAAGTTGCGGTCGCACCATAGACTTATATTGTGGCATATTTTCAGTTTATTCTTTCTCTTTATGATTAATTCCTAACATCCTGTTTGCTTTTTTGACAGCCACCGCACACTGAGCTGAGGATTTCAACGTATTCTCCACAGTGACTCTAAGGTCCTTTTCCTGAGTGGTAACTTCTCATTTAGAATCCAGCATTATATACATATACTTTGAATTATTTTTCTCTGTATCACTTTGCACTTGTCCACATTAAATTTAATCTACCATTTAGATGCCCCGTCACCCAATCTTGCAATATTCCCCTGCAATTCTTCAGTGCACTCGTGTTTTAACTACCTTGAATAACTTGGCATTGTCTGCAAATTTGATCACCTCACTCCTTACTCCCCTTTCCAGATCATTAATGAACACATTAAACAACACCGGTCCCAGTACAGATCCCTGGGGCACTCCACTATTTACTTCTCTCCATTGTGAAAACTGACCAGCTGAGACTTGGAGGAGAACAGGATCGCTTGCAGGAGATGCTGCCAGAGTTGGAGCTACCCACCTGTCTCTTGACGTTTTGGAGGCGGAGCACCACATCAGGAGGACAGAAAATCCCCAGCTGAGCCTACGGCTGCGCTGACACTTGGAGGAGAGCGGGATCACTTGTGGGAGCTGCTGCCAGAGTTGGAGCTACTCACCTGTCTCTTGATGCTTTGGGGGCAGAGCACCACATCAGGAGGACAGAAAAGCCCCAAGCCTGCGACTGTGCCGTAGGCATGCAGCTTGGGTGTGCACCAAAGGGTCACGCGCTCAAGGGTGTGTCCTTGAGAGCTGCCCTTGAGCTGACCTGGAGCCGCCTGGGGGGTAACATATTTTTCAATCTGTGGCTATATTGCAGGCGGACAATCATTGGATGTTGTAGACCTGGACTTTTACAGCAACCCTTTGTGTGTTTCAGTTAGTAGGTTTATACGGAATAGATAGCTAAGCTCCTAACAATTCACAGTTAAGGGGTTTGCTACGTGGCCGGTTGAGATTAGTTTGACCCTCACTCATGGAACGGAAGAGAGGCCAACAGTCATCCTCCCATTCCCCTATGGAGGGTCTTCCCTTTAAGGCTATGAAAAGGGATAGGAACCTCAAAGCCAATGATGGACACTTGCCCCCACAAAATTTACCCCCTTGTTTATTTAATTTAGAGGAAGAAATTACTGATCCTTCCAAAATGAAATTGCAATCTGACATGCAGTCCATTCTCACACATGAAGGAAATAAGAATGAAGATCAGGAGTTATATGTCACTGAGGTCCTCTCCCAACAAACTATGTTGATTGCAAAGACAGTGGAGGTTTTATTTGCCAGTATGTCAGATTTGGGCAATTCCGTTAATAAAGTTAGATAACAGCTACGAGATGTATTATGTAAGTTAGATAAGCTGGTAGACAAGCTCAAGGGTGATACTCCTGATAAGCAATCCTACCAAAATACTGAGTATCATGGGTCTCGGAGGACAAGTGTAATTGTAGAAAAGGCAATATATCCTTCTATTGGTCCTGACCATAATGGAGATGTGTACCCTTGTAGGTGCAAGAATGATATTGTGAAAAACCGGACTTCCCTATTGAATAAGAACTTGTATAGAAACCATATAGAAAAAAATGGAGTTTTTAATCCCTAGAAATTGGAACTATCGCCTTTGTTTAGATTTCACAAATAAAGTGAGGGTCAGGGATTTATTTAAGGTTAGTTAATATTTTAAATATAGAGATATTTCAATTGACAGAGTATTGAACCAAGCGAGGGCACCACAGAGTATGAGAGAGAAATTTGCGGGTTGAAATTCTTTGATTTCTTCCTCCAATTCTGTGCCCTTATGACATCGGAACTTCCTTCCTTTCCCTGAGTCATTAAGTAGAAAGTCACAGTGTGCACAGGGAGAGAGATCAGAGATTGAGGGGGCGAGGCAAGATGAAAAAGGCTAAGGGCGATCACCTGAAACCCTTAAAAAGAAACCTTTAGAGCAGCAAACAGAAGTGGTTCACCAAGACTCAGAAGCTCTCTTGGGAAGAGAGTTAGTTGAATTTATGGATTTTTCAATAGAACCTCAGACTCAGGTCAATAGTTATTACCCAACCAGTAAGCCCTCAGGATAGTATTAATGAGGGCAACATCCCCCAGTTTATGAAAGCTGTGGACACAGCCCAACTAGCAGGTTCCAATTTAGATAATAGTGGACCTAATAAGAATATAGGTCACTCGTCTGGCGCTATATAAATGTTTATAATAAATAATAATAATAATACTGAGAGGCAGATCTTTGTGGAAAAGGTGGGAATATTTCTGTTGGCAGAATCAAATGTAGAGAATGTCCCTGTGATCCAAGCGATGTTCCAAAACCTACCACCTATAGATCAGGATATTTTCTTGCATAGGTTAGGTCAGTTTAGGGACACTGCTCAGATTACGGAGCAGGATTTTAAAGCTCCCTATTTAGAATGGGTGTTAGTTCCCTATAAGCCAGATAACAACTTAGATTCTCTGAAAGCAGCCTGTTGCCTGAATGAAGAAGAGCAGGGAAGTCCATTGAGTAAAAAAGAGAGTATACGTATTAGTTCGCAACAGGATGATGTCCTTTCAGGAACACAGATGCCTGTGGGTAATCAACAATTGCAACCAAAAGTGGTGAGTAACATAGCTGTTCTGGATTCTAATTTATTCCAAATAGAAGTTGAATCATATGCTTCCTGACAGATAACTGGAGCTGGATATGTTCTGCTCCAGCAGGTCATGGATTTGGGATTTTTAGGGAACAAGCAAGAGAGGTTAAGGCCCAGATTTAAACAAGAGGAGGCTGGAGGAGTTTGCTCCTTAGCTTCATGGAATATAGCTGGCATTAAATGTAAAGTGATGGATAAGGACTGGTTGGAATTTTTGGAAAAGTTTGATGTTATATGTTTTCAGGAAACTTGGTTGAATAAAGGTGAAAACCTACAACTTGCAAATTTCTATGTAGAGTCTCAGGGAGGTCAGAAGAAGGGAATTAAGGGCCCAGTCTCTGGAGGCTTGGCTCTTTTTATTGCCAATCCATGGGTTCATTATTTCTGTCCTCTGCACTACTCCAGAAACATCAGCTTTATTTTATTCACTGTATATATACCACCTTCCTCATCATGTTATTATGATGAGGAAGTCTGGATGGAGTTGGAGAAGGAAATATTGATAATGGAAGATCAATTTCCACGAGCCCTGATTATTTTAGTTGGAGACTGGAATGCCCATTTTGGGGTAGGCCAAGATGAGGAGGAGGTTGATTATATAGAATCAACCTTTGGACCCCCTGCTGATAGGCTAGGTAAGGTGAAGATGAACCAAACAGGCCGCTCTCTTTTAAGATTGACTCAAAAGGTTCATTTGATAGCTTTAAAAGAGGACCCTTCCAACAAAGTGAATAGTGCCTTTACTTACGTAGGTCCACAGGGAAGAAGTAAGGTGGATTTTATTTTTGTGGATAGTAACTCTAGAGAAAGATTTAGCAATCTCTCCATAATTCACAGACCTGAGAGTGACCATGTGCTGCTCAGTGCACAGATTAAGGGTTATGGACCTGTTAAAAATGATAGAACCTTAAAAGAAACCCGTCATTATTCCCTGTAGCTTAAAAGACGTTCCTCAGTAGAACTGTTATAAAAACTATGAGCTCTGCTGTTCTGAGCGATAGCTAGAGCTAAGTACAACAATATTGAGTAGGTTGACTTAATGTTGGATACTAGCTTCTCTGCTGTTATGGAACATTTTAAGATATCCTTAACAGTAAGGGTTACGGAGGGCAGGACTGGTTCCAACCTTAAGCAGGAATGGTATTATCAGGATTGTAAGGTAGCCAAGTGTCAGCTGATTGTGCATAGGAAGAAATGGGCACAAATCCCTTCCCAGGATTTGAGGGATAAATTCTTGCAGGCTAGAAATCAGTATAATCATTTGTTGAAAAGGAAAAGAACATTTTATTATCATAAACAATGGGCAACAATGATAATAGTCCTGCGCACAGGTAGCAATAGGCAGTTCTGGTTCACCCTGAATTATATTTTAAAACCACGTTCCAACTCTGTTAAAGGTACAATCCCAAATAAGATCTGAGAGGAATTCTTTGGAGCCCTCAATGCTGAGGATCAGCTTGGGGATAAGAGGGTGACTCAGGAAGCCTTTTGTCAGAATCTGTTAGTGGATCAGTCACTTGAGTTCCCCAGAATCAAGACTGAGGAGTATATTGTGGCCCTTAAACCTAATAAGGTGCCTGGTCCTGATTTTATAACAGTGGAAATACTCCAAGCTGCCCCAAAATGGTGGGCCGCTATCTTATTGGTAATTTTCTGCAAAATTAGTGAGTATAGAATCCCCCAGGTATGGCTACAAAGTTGGATAGTTCCAATATTTTAAAAAGGGGACTGTAAGGACCCCACTTGTTACAGACCAATAATTCTGTTATCGGTAACTGGGAAAACTTATTCAAAACTTCTCTTGGAGTATCTCGAGAAATGGGTAGAGGAGTTGAGTATTATTCCTACAGAGCAGTTTGGATTCAGAAGTGGAAGGTCAACAATAGACTGCTGCTTTATATTAGCGCATGTTATGTTCAAATATTCCAAAATTTAAAAAGGAAAGATATATATTGCCTTCATAGACTTAACAAAGGTCTTTGACTCAGTGCCAAGAGCTAATTTATGGGAGAAATTGAAATGTTTACATATGAACCCAAAATTGCTAAACTTTTTAATAAATCTCCATACCATTAATGAAGCCAGGGTAAAAGGAGGAAGGCATAGTGGACAGAGTGATCCTATCCGAATTAACAGAGATGTACGACAGGGTTGGGTATTAGCCCCTTTATTGTTTAGCAAATACCTCTCTGATTTAGTCGATTATTTGAAGGCTGATAATATTCATGCCCCCAAATTTGGTTATTACCCCTGCTGTGTTATACAATATGCAGACGATTTGGCTCTTCTTTCTCAGACAAAAATAGGTATGCAACATTTAATCATGAAATTAAGTCTTTATTGTCAAAATAATGGGTTGGAGATTAATGCACAAAAATCTAAAATCATGATGAAGATCAACAGAAAATATTTCTCAGTGGTAAAATCCTTTACGTATCTTGCTATGACTTTTACCAATCAAGGTACGTGGAATCTCCACATACAAGAGAGAGCAAATAAAACCCTAAATGTTATTTGAGCCATTACAAGGGCTGCACACATTTCCAAAGGAGTACCTATCTCCACCTTTTTGCAAACCTATCTTGCAAAGGCTCCTGCATCTGCAACCTTTGGTCTGGACATTATACCTTTCCCAAACATTGCTGTATTGGAGAGAACTCAAAATCTTTCTCCAGCAGCTATTGGGAGTAGGGGAAATTGTGCCAGGGTCAATATTTAGAGCAGAGACTGGTGTGATTTCTATATTGAGCCTTTCTAAAATAATTTTGATTAGATTTTGGTTGAGATTGCTATCACAACAAGAGTTTACTTTACCCTTTCTATGTTTGAGGGAGGAGCTAAGCTATTTGGGGCCAAGAGTGTATCCCTGGCTGCAGTATCTTGTGTCTCTACTCAGGAACATGGGATTCTCTTTGCATACTTCATAGGGAAACCCGTGGCAGGCATTAAAAGAGAGATTTGTGCCAGAGTGAAAGTTATAGGTAAACAAGAAGACCTTGCAGCAGTGGCACAATGGAAAGTCATGTCTTGGCTGGCCCAGATTAAAATCTTGGTTTTATATGAGACCTATTTAGACAGAACCGCAAACAGAAATCTTTGTAGAAATTATACGCTTTTGCGTTTTCAACTTATTCAGTCTGTGGTGACTGAGGTCCGTTATGCTTGGCTTGCTTACGATTTACGTTGATGAGTTTGGACGAGGTCCAGTCCACTGAACACCTCCTATTGAGGTGCCCCTATTTTTACACCTTGAGGGCAACCTGGCTACATCCATTGCTAAAGAAAGGAATGGATTTTGACTCCGAAAATTGCTATAAGTTCCTCCTTACTCTAACAAGCATGGAGGAACTTGTGGTAATAGGGACTTTTCTCTGGTTGATGATCAAACGGAGGATATTGATTAAAGCTAAATTGAGATCACTGGAGCAAATTTGGTAATTGCTGATGGTAAACTTGAACAGGTTATAACCAGAACAAGAGAATATTGTGTTTATGACAGGTTTAAATACTGATCATAAATGAGAGAAATTGGGATTATTAAATATATGAACTGAATTTTGTTATCGATGGATTTGGTAGTGTATTGTGGACGGCACTGGGTAGTTAAATGCATGAATCAACTTATTCTTAGGCAGTTTATACAGTAATATGGATGGAATTCTGCTCGATGAGAACTTCAATTCTGAAAAGGGCTACTCTCATATTGGGTATAAATATTCTGAATTGGTTCATATTTTTAAATGAATTGGTTCATATTATAAATCTGGTGGCTCTCGCTTATATATGAATGGAACAAGGACTATAAATGCATGATTTCTATTTTACTTATACAAGTGGATTTGATAAGCAAATTATGGATGTATTATAATTAATTGAATAGGTACTATTGACCTATTTATATATGCTGGTCATATATATGTGGTTTATTTGTCAATATTGTATTTTTGTACTGTATTTTATCTTGTAATATTTCTTTATCTGGCTATGGTGAAAGCCAATGCCATAAACAATAAGTGAAATGAAATGTGAAAACTGACCATTTAGTCCTACTCTTTGCTTCCTATCCTTCAGCCAGTTACCAGTCCACAATAGGACACTGCCTCCTATCCCATGACTATTTAATTTCCTCAAGAGTCTCTCATCAAGTTATCAAGTTTTTTCTGAAAATCTTGATACACTATATCATCTGGCTCCCCCTTATCCACATGCTTGTTCACACCCTCAAAAAAATGTAATAGGTTAGTGAGGCAAGACTTTGCTTTGCTAAATTCATGCTGACTCTCCCCCATTAACCCATGTTTTATCAATATGCTCCATTATTCTGTGTTTAACAATAGTCTCCACCATTTTGCCTGGCACAGACATCAGGCTTACCAGACTGTAGTTTCCAGGATCGCCTTTAGAGCCCTTTTAAAATATTGGCATTACATTCGCTACCCTCCAGTCATCGGGTACAGTGGCAGATTTTAATGATAGGTTACAAATTACCAGTAGTAGATTTGCAATTTCATATTTGAGTTCCTTCAGAACTCTGGGGTGTAAACAATCTGGTCCCAGTGATTTNAATCAGATACTGCCGGTACACCAAATACCGGGCAGTATCAGATACCGGATGATCTGGTAGTCCCACCCCTACTATACATAGCACTAGTCCAGACATTTGACTGACCACGGAAATTCTCCCAACAATCTCTCCAACCATGTTCTGCTTTCCCAGAGTAGTAACAGTTCCTGGCAATACCTCCTCCCAGGGCTCCCCAGTACATGCCACCATGTAGCTTTCTCCAGGACTGATCCATCTGCTGCCGTTGTGCGTGTTCCTTAAGCATACACAATCTGCTATACTGAAACTCCAGCTCCTCCCAATTCCAGAGTGTCACTGCTTGCCTCTCTCTGTGATGTAGTCCTCCAGCTCCCATCTCTCTCCTCATAGGAATCCACATCCTTCTGTTTGGTTGGGGTGAATGTCCAGGCTCCAGCCCTGCTTGAGGGCTGGGGGTGATTTCAAATGTGACGGGGTGAATAGTCACCCCACCATGACCACAGTCAAATGCGGGCCGTGGTGAACTGTGGTGCACGTCTGTTTGCTCGCATCCAGATGTTCACCATAGTCAACCACAGGCCATGTTTGCATTGATCACACTTCGTTACCTCTCACCACCTGGAGGTAACAAAGCGTGATCAATGGCCACCACGGCCATGGTGAAAGGTTCATCACATCTGTTGACTCACCCTTCACCATGGTCAGGGTTCGCCGACCCAGTCCCGGGCGGGTGGTGCGGCTGCATAGGCCACACTTCCTGACCATCGCGCTGGGGGGGCGAGGCCATGCAGCCGCATGCAGCACCACACGGCCCCGCCCCCTCCACGGTGGGGGGAAGCAACGGACGTTACCTCCACCGGGATTGACCGAGGGCTGTGGTGTCTTATTCCCCATGGGTGGGGGTGAAGGGGGGAACGTCTGTTCGCCCACCCCTTCACCCCTGCCCGTGGTCCGAACCACACCACGGCCCACGGTCAATCCTGGTGGACGTAATGTCTGAAATCACCCTGGGTGAGATCCTTTGCACTTGCCACTCTCCCTCCACTGCTGCGAGGCACAGTCCTCCCTCTGGGCACAATCTTTTTCAACACCCCTGCTCAGGATCTTACCACCTTGGGGAATCACTGGTATAGCAACCAACTAGGCATGCATGCATTCTCCACCATTTTTTACAGGGTGGCCTAACTTACTAGTGGGTGACTGTATGCAGGATCAAGGCCCCCAAGAGATTGGCACTCACTGTATTATTTATTATTATTATTATTAAACATTTATAAAGCGCCAGTAACAACCTGGCGCTGTACAGAACATATAATCAGCTGCGGTCCCTACCTGTGGCTTACAATCTAAAAGACAAGGAGGGGGAGACAAGGAGAGGGGACAGNCTTAAAAAGAAACCTTTAGAGCAGCAAACAGAAGTGGTTCACCAAGACTCAGAAGCTCTCTTGGGAAGAGAGTTAGTTGAATTTATGGATTTTTCAATAGAACCTCAGACTCAGGTCAATAGTTATTACCCAACCAGTAAGCCCTCAGGATAGTATTAATGAGGGCAACATCCCCCAGTTTATGAAAGCTGTGGACACAGCCCAACTAGCAGGTTCCAATTTAGATAATAGTGGACCTAATAAGAATATAGGTCACTCGTCTGGCGCTATATAAATGTTTATAATAAATAATAATAATAATAATACTGAGAGGCAGATCTTTGTGGAAAAGGTGGGAATATTTCTGTTGGCAGAATCAAATGTAGAGAATGTCCCTGTGATCCAAGCGATGTTCCAAAACCTACCACCTATAGATCAGAATATTTTCTTGCATAGGTTAGGTCAGTTTAGGGACACTGCTCAGATTACGGAGAAGGATTTTAAAGCTCCCTATTTAGAATGGGTGTTAGTTCCCTATAAGCCAGATAACAACTTAGATTCTCTGAAAGCAGCCTGTTGCCTGAATGAAGAAGAGCAGGGAAGTCCATTGAGTAAAAAAGAGAGTATACGTATTAGTTCGCAACAGGATGATGTCCTTTCAGGAACACAGATGCCTGTGGGTAATCAACAATTGCAACCAAAAGTGGTGAGTAACATAGCTGTTCTGGATTCTAATTTATTCCAAATAGAAGTTGAATCATATGCTTCCTGACAGATAACTGGAGCTGGATATGTTCTGCTCCAGCAGGTCATGGATTTGGGATTTTTAGGGAACAAGCAAGAGAGGTTAAGGCCCAGATTTAAACAAGAGGAGGCTGGAGGAGTTTGCTCCTTAGCTTCATGGAATATAGCTGGCATTAAATGTAAAGTGATGGATAAGGACTGGTTGGAATTTTTGGAAAAGTTTGATGTTATATGTTTTCAGGAAACTTGGTTGAATAAAGGTGAAAACCTACAACTTGCAAATTTCTATGTAGAGTCTCAGGGAGGTCAGAAGAAGGGAATTAAGGGACCAGTCTCTGGAGGCTTGGCTCTTTTTATTGCCAATCCATGGGTTCATTATTTCAGTCCTCTGCACTACTCCAGAAACAACAGCTTTATTTTATTCACTGTATATATACCACCTTCCTCATCATGTTATTATGATGAGGAAGTCTGGATGGAGTTGGAGAAGGAAATATTGATAATGGAAGATCAATTTCCACGAGCCCTGATTATTTTAGTTGGAGACTGGAATGCCCATTTTGGGGTAGGCCAAGATGAGGAGGAGGTTGATTATATAGAATCAACCTTTGGACCCCCTGCTGATAGGCTAGGTAAGGTGAAGATGAACCAAACAGGCCGCTCTCTTTTAAGATTGACTCAAAAGGTTCATTTGATAGCTTTAAAAGAGGACCCTTCCAACAAAGTGAATAGTGCCTTTACTTACGTAGGTCCACAGGGAAGAAGTAAGGTGGATTTTATTTTTGTGGATAGTAACTCTAGAGAAAGATTTAGCAATCTCTCCATAATTCACAGACCTGAGAGTGACCATGTGCTGCTCAGTGCACAGATTAAGGGTTATGGACCTGTTAAAAATGATAGAACCTTAAAAGAAACCAGTCATTATTCCCTGTAGCTTAAAAGACGTTCCTCAGTAGAACTGTTATAAAAACTATGAGCTCTGCTGTTCTGAGCGATAGCTAGAGCTAAGTACAACAATATTGAGTAGGTTGACTTAATGTTGGATACTAGCTTCTCTGCTGTTATGGAACATTTTAAGATATCCTTAACAGTAAGGGTTACGGAGGGCAGGACTGGTTCCAACCTTAAGCAGGAATGGTATTATCAGGATTGTAAGGTAGCCAAGTGTCAGCTGATTGTGCATAGGAAGAAATGGGCACAAATCCCTTCCCAGGATTTGAGGGATAAATTCTTGCAGGCTAGAAATCAGTATAATCATTTGTTGAAAAGGAAAAGAACATTTTATTATCATAAACAATGGGCAACAATGATAATAGTCCTGCGCACAGGTAGCAATAGGCAGTTCTGGTTCACCCTGAATTATATTTTAAAACCACGTTCCAACTCTGTTAAAGGTACAATCCCAAATAAGATCTGAGAGGAATTCTTTGGAGCCCTCAATGCTGAGGATCAGCTTGGGGATAAGAGGGTGACTCAGGAAGCCTTTTGTCAGAATCTGTTAGTGGATCAGTCACTTGAGTTCCCCAGAATCAAGACTGAGGAGTATATTGTGGCCCTTAAACCTAATAAGGTGCCTGGTCCTGATTTTATAACAGTGGAAATACTCCAAGCTGCCCCAAAATGGTGGGCCGCTATCTTATTGGTAATTTTCTGCAAAATTAGTGAGTATAGAATCCCCCAGGTATGGCTACAAAGTTGGATAGTTCCAATATTTTAAAAAGGGGACTGTAAGGACCCCACTTGTTACAGACCAATAATTCTGTTATCGGTAACTGGGAAAACTTATTCAAAACTTCTCTTGGAGTATCTCGAGAAATGGGTAGAGGAGTTGAGTATTATTCCTACAGAGCAGTTTGGATTCAGAAGTGGAAGGTCAACAATAGACTGCTGCTTTATATTAGCGCATGTTATGTTCAAATATTCCAAAATTTAAAAAGGAAAGATATATATTGCCTTCATAGACTTAACAAAGGTCTTTGACTCAGTGCCAAGAGCTAATTTATGGGAGAAATTGAAATGTTTACATATGAACCCAAAATTGCTAAACTTTTTAATAAATCTCCATACCATTAATGAAGCCAGGGTAAAAGGAGGAAGGCATAGTGGACAGAGTGATCCTATCCGAATTAACAGAGATGTACGACAGGGTTGGGTATTAGCCCCTTTATTGTTTAGCAAATACCTCTCTGATTTAGTCGATTATTTGAAGGCTGATAATATTCATGCCCCCAAATTTGGTTATTACCCCTGCTGTGTTATACAATATGCAGACGATTTGGCTCTTCTTTCTCAGACAAAAATAGGTATGCAACATTTAATCATGAAATTAAGTCTTTATTGTCAAAATAATGGGTTGGAGATTAATGCACAAAAATCTAAAATCATGATGAAGATCAACAGAAAATATTTCTCAGTGGTAAAATCCTTTACGTATCTTGCTATGACTTTTACCAATCAAGGTACGTGGAATCTCCACATACAAGAGAGAGCAAATAAAACCCTAAATGTTATTTGAGCCATTACAAGGGCTGCACACATTTCCAAAGGAGTACCTATCTCCACCTTTTTGCAAACCTATCTTGCAAAGGCTCCTGCATCTGCAACCTTTGGTCTGGACATTATACCTTTCCCAAACATTGCTGTATTGGAGAGAACTCAAAATCTTTCTCCAGCAGCTATTGGGAGTAGGGGAAATTGTGCCAGGGTCAATATTTAGAGCAGAGACTGGTGTGATTTCTATATTGAGCCTTTCTAAAATAATTTTGATTAGATTTTGGTTGAGATTGCTATCACAACAAGAGTTTACTTTACCCTTTCTATGTTTGAGGGAGGAGCTAAGCTATTTGGGGCCAAGAGTGTATCCCTGGCTGCAGTATCTTGTGTCTCTACTCAGGAACATGGGATTCTCTTTGCATACTTCATAGGGAAACCCGTGGCAGGCATTAAAAGAGAGATTTGTGCCAGAGTGAAAGTTATAGGTAAACAAGAAGACCTTGCAGCAGTGGCACAATGGAAAGTCATGTCTTGGCTGGCCCAGATTAAAATCTTGGTTTTATATGAGACCTATTTAGACAGAACCGCAAACAGAAATCTTTGTAGAAATTATACGCTTTTGCGTTTTCAACTTATTCAGTCTGTGGTGACTGAGGTCCGTTATGCTTGGCTTGCTTACGATTTACGTTGATGAGTTTGGACGAGGTCCAGTCCACTGAACACCTCCTATTGAGGTGCCCCTATTTTTACACCTTGAGGGCAACCTGGCTACATCCATTGCTAAAGAAAGGAATGGATTTTGACTCCGAAAATTGCTATAAGTTCCTCCTTACTCTAACAAGCATGGAGGAACTTGTGGTAATAGGGACTTTTCNGTCATTATTCCCTGTAGCTTAAAAGACGTTCCTCAGTAGAACTGTTATAAAAACTATGAGCTCTGCTGTTCTGAGCGATAGCTAGAGCTAAGTACAACAATATTGAGTAGGTTGACTTAATGTTGGATACTAGCTTCTCTGCTGTTATGGAACATTTTAAGATATCCTTAACAGTAAGGGTTACGGAGGGCAGGACTGGTTCCAACCTTAAGCAGGAATGGTATTATCAGGATTGTAAGGTAGCCAAGTGTCAGCTGATTGTGCATAGGAAGAAATGGGCACAAATCCCTTCCCAGGATTTGAGGGATAAATTCTTGCAGGCTAGAAATCAGTATAATCATTTGTTGAAAAGGAAAAGAACATTTTATTATCATAAACAATGGGCAACAATGATAATAGTCCTGCGCACAGGTAGCAATAGGCAGTTCTGGTTCACCCTGAATTATATTTTAAAACCACGTTCCAACTCTGTTAAAGGTACAATCCCAAATAAGATCTGAGAGGAATTCTTTGGAGCCCTCAATGCTGAGGATCAGCTTGGGGATAAGAGGGTGACTCAGGAAGCCTTTTGTCAGAATCTGTTAGTGGATCAGTCACTTGAGTTCCCCAGAATCAAGACTGAGGAGTATATTGTGGCCCTTAAACCTAATAAGGTGCCTGGTCCTGATTTTATAACAGTGGAAATACTCCAAGCTGCCCCAAAATGGTGGGCCGCTATCTTATTGGTAATTTTCTGCAAAATTAGTGAGTATAGAATCCCCCAGGTATGGCTACAAAGTTGGATAGTTCCAATATTTTAAAAAGGGGACTGTAAGGACCCCACTTGTTACAGACCAATAATTCTGTTATCGGTAACTGGGAAAACTTATTCAAAACTTCTCTTGGAGTATCTCGAGAAATGGGTAGAGGAGTTGAGTATTATTCCTACAGAGCAGTTTGGATTCAGAAGTGGAAGGTCAACAATAGACTGCTGCTTTATATTAGCGCATGTTATGTTCAAATATTCCAAAATTTAAAAAGGAAAGATATATATTGCCTTCATAGACTTAACAAAGGTCTTTGACTCAGTGCCAAGAGCTAATTTATGGGAGAAATTGAAATGTTTACATATGAACCCAAAATTGCTAAACTTTTTAATAAATCTCCATACCATTAATGAAGCCAGGGTAAAAGGAGGAAGGCATAGTGGACAGAGTGATCCTATCCGAATTAACAGAGATGTACGACAGGGTTGGGTATTAGCCCCTTTATTGTTTAGCAAATACCTCTCTGATTTAGTCGATTATTTGAAGGCTGATAATATTCATGCCCCCAAATTTGGTAATTACCCCTGCTGTGTTATACAATATGCAGACGATTTGGCTCTTCTTTCTCAGACAAAAATAGGTATGCAACATTTAATCATGAAATTAAGTCTTTATTGTCAAAATAATGGGTTGGAGATTAATGCACAAAAATCTAAAATCATGATGAAGATCAACAGAAAATATTTCTCAGTGGTAAAATCCTTTACGTATCTTGCTATGACTTTTACCAATCAAGGTACGTGGAATCTCCACATACAAGAGAGAGCAAATAAAACCCTAAATGTTATTTGAGCCATTACAAGGGCTGCACACATTTCCAAAGGAGTACCTATCTCCACCTTTTTGCAAACCTATCTTGCAAAGGCTCCTGCATCTGCAACCTTTGGTCTGGACATTATACCTTTCCCAAACATTGCTGTATTGGAGAGAACTCAAAATCTTTCTCCAGCAGCTATTGGGAGTAGGGGAAATTGTGCCAGGGTCAATATTTAGAGCAGAGACTGGTGTGATTTCTATATTGAGCCTTTCTAAAATAATTTTGATTAGATTTTGGTTGAGATTGCTATCACAACAAGAGTTTACTTTACCCTTTCTATGTTTGAGGGAGGAGCTAAGCTATTTGGGGCCAAGAGTGTATCCCTGGCTGCAGTATCTTGTGTCTCTACTCAGGAACATGGGATTCTCTTTGCATACTTCATAGGGAAACCCGTGGCAGGCATTAAAAGAGAGATTTGTGCCAGAGTGAAAGTTATAGGTAAACAAGAAGACCTTGCAGCAGTGGCACAATGGAAAGTCATGTCTTGGCTGGCCCAGATTAAAATCTTGGTTTTATATGAGACCTATTTAGACAGAACCGCAAACAGAAATCTTTGTAGAAATTATACGCTTTTGCGTTTTCAACTTATTCAGTCTGTGGTGACTGAGGTCCGTTATGCTTGGCTTGCTTACGATTTACGTTGATGAGTTTGGACGAGGTCCAGTCCACTGAACACCTCCTATTGAGGTGCCCCTATTTTTACACCTTGAGGGCAACCTGGCTACATCCATTGCTAAAGAAAGGAATGGATTTTGACTCCGAAAATTGCTATAAGTTCCTCCTTACTCTAACAAGCATGGAGGAACTTGTGGTAATAGGGACTTTTCTCTGGTTGATGATCAAACGGAGGATATTGATTAAAGCTAAATTGAGATCACTGGAGCAAATTTGGTAATTGCTGATGGTAAACTTGAACAGGTTATAACCAGAACAAGAGAATATTGTGTTTATGACAGGTTTAAATACTGATCATAAATGAGAGAAATTGGGATTATTAAATATATGAACTGAATTTTGTTATCGATGGATTTGGTAGTGTATTGTGGACGGCACTGGGTAGTTAAATGCATGAATCAACTTATTCTTAGGCAGTTTATACAGTAATATGGATGGAATTCTGCTCGATGAGAACTTCAATTCTGAAAAGGGCTACTCTCATATTGGGTATAAATATTCTGAATTGGTTCATATTTTTAAATGAATTGGTTCATATTATAAATCTGGTGGCTCTCGCTTATATATGAATGGAACAAGGACTATAAATGCATGATTTCTATTTTACTTATACAAGTGGATTTGATAAGCAAATTATGGATGTATTATAATTAATTGAATAGGTACTATTGACCTATTTATATATGCTGGTCATATATATGTGGTTTATTTGTCAATATTGTATTTTTGTACTGTATTTTATCTTGTAATATTTCTTTATCTGGCTATGGTGAAAGCCAATGCCATAAACAATAAGTGAAATGAAATGTGAAAACTGACCATTTAGTCCTACTCTTTGCTTCCTATCCTTCAGCCAGTTACCAGTCCACAATAGGACACTGCCTCCTATCCCATGACTATTTAATTTCCTCAAGAGTCTCTCATCAAGTTATCAAGTTTTTTCTGAAAATCTTGATACACTATATCATCTGGCTCCCCCTTATCCACATGCTTGTTCACACCCTCAAAAAAATGTAATAGGTTAGTGAGGCAAGACTTTGCTTTGCTAAATTCATGCTGACTCTCCCCCATTAACCCATGTTTTATCAATATGCTCCATTATTCTGTGTTTAACAATAGTCTCCACCATTTTGCCTGGCACAGACATCAGGCTTACCAGACTGTAGTTTCCAGGATCGCCTTTAGAGCCCTTTTAAAATATTGGCATTACATTCGCTACCCTCCAGTCATCGGGTACAGTGGCAGATTTTAATGATAGGTTACAAATTACCAGTAGTAGATTTGCAATTTCATATTTGAGTTCCTTCAGAACTCTGGGGTGTAAACAATCTGGTCCCAGTGATTTGTTACTATTCAGTTTGTCAATTTGCTCAAGAACCTCTTCCACAGTAATGTTGATTTTTTAAAATTTATTTTATTTAATATATTTATACTCCGCCCCTCCTTCAAGCAGCTATTATTATTATTATTATTATTATTATTAAAAAACATTTATATAGCACCAGCAGTGTACCTGGCACTTTACAAAGTAATAAAATAGACACGGTCCCTGACCCTAGGGCTTACAATCTGAGAGACAGGAGCTGGGGGAGAGACTTAGGAAGGGGAACAGAGGGAGAGACAAGGGGTCTAACATTCATGAAGATGCGAGGTCTCAAGTGCACGTACTTGGCTTGGTTACGATGAGAAT
>QEPC01003611.1:175345-182845 GCA_003113815.1 Sphenodon punctatus
GATAGATAGATAGATAGATAGATAGATAGATAACACAATCCTACCTTACTAGGTGAGTTCTAAGCTAATCCTACCCTATGCCGTTGTCTGCTTACAGTTCAGTTTTAAAGGCTTCTCTTTGCAGCCTGAGGGCCCGGGGCATGAGACGGTCCCGCAGGTAAGTGGGGCCCAGGCCGTTTAGGGATTTGTAGGTCAGCACCGACCCCTTGAATTGGGCCTGGAAGACTATTAGCAGCCAGTGCAGAGAACGGAGCAGCGGTATAATGTGCTCCCGGCGACCCGTCCCCGTTAGGAGAAGGGTCGCCGCGTTCTGCACCAGCGGCAGCCTCCGGACCATCACCCTGGGCAGCCCCATGTAGAGTGCGTTGCAATAGCCTAGTCTAGGAGTGATGAAGGCATGGATGATGGCAGCCAGGTAGAGGCTGAAACATACGGCTGTATGTAACCGGCGAAAGGTGCTCCTCGCCACAGCCTCCCCCTGGGAATCCAGGCGGAACTGCGAATTGAGATGCACCCCCAAACTATGGACCTGAGTAGCTAAAGGAGGGCAGACCCCATCAATAGTAGGAGCCACCACCCTTCAGCCCTACTCACCGACATCACCTCCGTCTTGTCGGGATTCAGCCTCAGTCGGCTCATCCTCATCCAATCCCCCACAGCTGCCAAGCAGCGAGACTGCCAGGTCCGGGTCAGCAGAAAAGGAGGGGTAGAGTTGTGTCTCATCGGCGTACTGATGGCAATGTACACCGAACCCTCTCACCCCGAGGCTGCGTGTACACGTCAAACAGGAGAGGGGACAGAGTAGAACCCCGCGGAACTCCACCCGTGAGGTTCCGGGGAGATGATGAACATTCCCCAAGAACCGCCCGTTGAGTTCTCCCGGCCAGAAAAGAGCGGAACCATTCAAGAACAATTCCGCCCACCCCATCCCGATCCCGCAGCCGAGCCACCAACATCTCATGGTCAACGGTATCAAACGCTGCCAACAGAGCTAATAGAATCAAAAGAAATGGTCTTCCCTGATCTAATTCCCAGAACAGGTTGTCGACCAAACCCACAAGCGCAGTCTCCGTGCCAAACCCCGGACAAAAGCCGAACTGCAGAGGATCAAGGAAACCAAGGTGATCCAGATCCCCCTGAAGCTTCCAAGCCACCCCCCGTTCAAGAGCCTTCCCTAAACAGGGAAGGTTAGAGACTGACCGGTAGCTGGTGAGGGAGTCAATGCCGAGCGATGGTTTCTTGAGGAGAGGCCGTGCCACACCCTCTTTGAGGCATCCTGGCATTCTGCCCTCCCTAAAGGAGGCACTGACAACCCCGGCCAGCAACGGTCCTTGCATCTCCCGACAGGCCTTAACCAGCCGGACGGGCATGGATCTAATTCACAACAGGTTGCTCTAACTAACTGCCCCAAGGACATAGCGGGCGACACCCACCGAAACTGATCCCATGAAAGCGGACAAGGCGGGGCCTCCACTCCCTCAGGTTCACCTACTGCTATAAGTGCGGCGTCAAAGACGTGCTGAAGCCGAGCGGTTTTATTCATGAAAACGTCGACAAACATGTCGCAGCCGGCACTGGAAGATTCCAGTTCCAGGCGGAGGGAGGCCGGACTGACCAGCCCCCGCACCACCCGGAAAAGCTCAGCTGGCCGTGACTTCGTGGATGCTCTGAGGGCAGCAGAGAACTCTTTCCTTGCTGCCCGCACAGCAACAGCATTGGCTCTTAAACTAACTCTATGCTGCAATCATTTGGCTTCAGCGCGAGGGAGTACGGCGCCACCGTCGCTCCAACCGCCAGTCCTCCTGCTTCATCCGCCGCTCATGGTGAGAGCTGGGTGCAAATTCTTGCTGGCAGTCGCAGAGTTGATCAGTTCCAGGATGATTTAATCTCTCTCCTTTCTCTGTTGATGACCCTTAAATACCTTTCTCAGTTCTTCTATCAGAGTTTCCCCCCTCGTAGCCTTTGGGTCGTGTCTCACATGTCTCCCTTGTCCTGCGTGCTGGCCAGGTAGACCCCAATTGCATTTCTTAACACCATCATTGTGGTGCTAACTGTCCCAGACAGGATAGGGTGTAGCCTGGTGCAGTTTGCCAGTGCAGTGTAGTGGATTTTGTGCTGGACTGGGATCTGGGAAACCAGGGTTTGAATCCTGCCCTGGCCATGAACTCCCTGGGTGGCCTTGGGCAAGTCACAACCTCTCAGCCTCAGTTCCCCCATCTGTAAAATGGGAATGTGTGTGTGTCATGGACCCCACTCCCCTCACCGGCCCCTGGTCCCCTGTGTCTCGGTGCTCAGGCAGGTCCGTGCCTGTCCTGCCACCAGCCAGCGATCCCCTTGCTGGGCAAGCCCCTAGGGGTTAAGGCCAGGGCCCCGATTCTTCTGCAATTCCCCCCCCCCCCAAATTCTGCGACCCTAAATTGAAAATTCTGCGACCCCAAATTGAAAATTCTGTGACCCAATAAATTACAAAACAAGTCTAGTAAAATTAAAACTGTGAGATGGCGATCCATTTCCTTGTACCAATGAATTAAAAATCTGCTTATTTTTTCTGTGTACGGGTATTTCAAATATCAGACAACCCCCCCCCCCCAAAAAAACCCACATGGCAATGCAGAGGGCACAGCTCCTAACCCACCCCCCAAAACACATGGCAATGCAGAGCTCGCAGCGGGACCTCCCCACGCAGGAGTCCACACACACACACACCCCACACCTACTTACCTTATGGCTGGAGCAGGCAGAGGCGGTGATCCCTGGAGCGGTGGCAGCGATCCCTGGAGCAGTGGCGGTGATCCCTGGAGCAGCGGCTGGAGTGGCGGCGATGATCCCTGGAGTGGCGGTCGGGTCCCTCAGCGATCAGGTAAGTGGCAGGATCCAGGAGCTGCTTTATAAAGGCCGTGCAAACCCCCGATTGGCTTGTGGCTAGAATAAAGCAGGTCCCGGATTGGCTCACTGCCAGAGAAGGGAAATTCCGCGGGGATTTCCCCAGTTTCTGCGATAATCCTGCCCAGGGCAGGATTCTGCGAAAATTCTGCAAATCGCGGTAGCGCAGAAGAATCGGGGCCCTGGTTAAGGCTGAGTGGGGAAACCCACTGCTCTGGGGGTGCAGGCGAAGGCTGAGAGAGAGATTCCCTCTCCCCTAGAGGTATCTACCTGGAGCGATGATCAGACTAACCCAGGAGTCTGTGCCACACATCACATCACAGGCTTCTGATGGCTGCCCTGTTGATGAGCTTGTCCGGGCGTGGAACACCTTGCTCGGGGGGCTATCGGCAGGGTGGCTCCGAGACGTCTCCTACCTCTGTCTCGTCATCCCAGGGCCCCTTGGTTTACTGAGGGGCTGCCGTGTATGAAGCAGGCAGGTAGGTGACTAGAGCGACGCTGGCGTCAGACTCACTCTGAATCCGACCGACTTCTCCATAGGGCCCATTTTCAGTCCTTTGTTGAGGCTGTGAGAGTGGCAAAGAAAGAGTTCCTTGCTGCCCTCCTAGCGTCTGCGAAGTCAAGCCCAGCGGAGCTGTTCTGGGTGGTGCGGGGGCTGGTCAGTCCGGCCTCCCTCCGCCTGGACGGGGACTTATCCTAGGCCCGCTGTGAGGAGTTTGTCACCTACTTTGCAGACAAGATCGCTCGGATCCAGAGCAACTTCGACACTGGATTAGGAACAGTAGAGGGGGAACATGAGGTGATGGAAGCTCCATCTGGTCCATCTTTCTGGGGTGAGTTTCAGGAAGTGATGCTGGCCGATGCGATGGATGTCTTGGGGTCTGTTAGAGCCACTAGTTGTGAATTAGATCCGTGCCCATCCTGGTTGGTGAAAGCCTCCAGGGAGACCTTGGGGACGGTGATGGCGTGGGTAGTGAACGCGTCCCTTTGGCAGGGTAAATTGCCTCCCGACCTCAAGGAGGCTGTGGTGCGTCCCCTGCTGAAGAAGTCGACTCTGGATGTGGACGCACTCGCCAGCTACCGACCCATCTCTAAGCTTCCTTTTTTAGGGAAGGTTATTGAACGGGTGGTGGCTCTGCAGCTCCAGGTTCATCTGGACAGCATCGGTTTCCTTGACCCATTTCAATCAGGGTTTTGCTCTGGCTATGGTACAGAGACGGCGTTGGTGGCCTTGGTGGCCGATCTCCACCGGGAGATGGATGCAGGACGTTCAACATTACTAGTCCTGCTAGATCTCTCAGCCGTGTTTGATACAGTGGACCATGGGCTGCTGCTGAGACGATTGCGTGACCTGGGGGGTCTGGATGGGACTGTCCTAGGATGGTTCCGCTCATTCCTCTCGGGGAGGACCCAGCGTATTGTCCTGGGAGCAGAAACATCTAGCCCCCCGGGTCCTGGACTGTGACGTTCCGCAAGGTTCAATCTTGTCTCCACTATTATTTAATGTGTGTATGCAGCCCCTGGGGGAGATCAGGAGAGGGTTTGGGGTGCGTTGCCACCAATACACTGACGACACCCAGCTTTACCTCTCCTTTTTAACTGACCCAGGTCCTGCCGTCTCTGTGCTGTCCCAGTGTTTGGAGGCCGTTGCGACATGGTTGTGGCAGAGCAGACTGAAGCTCAACTCCGATAAGACGGAGGTGATGGTGGTGGGTAAAGCGGGGGAGGTGCTGGCCCCCCTTGTGGAGGGGGTGTGCCCCTCTGTGGCCCAGCAGGTGCGAATTCTGGGGGTGGTATTGGCCTCTGGCCTCTGCCTGGATCGGCAGGTGGAGGTGGTGGCAAGGGCAGCTTTCCGCCAGCTGTATCTGGTGCGGAGGCTGCGCCCATACATCTCCAGACCCGACCTGGCCACTCTGATCCCTGCCTTCATCACCTCGAGGCTGGACTATTGTAACGCGCTCTCCACGGGGCTTCCCTTGACGCTGTCCCGGAGGTTGTGGCTAGTGCAGAATGCGGCGGCCCGTCTCCTAACAACGACGGGCCGACAAGAGCACGTTACACCTGTGCTCCGCGCACTGCACTGGCTGCCTAGAACGTACCGAGCCAGGTTCAAGGTGTTGACTTTGATTTATAAATCCCTGTACGATCTCGGGCCCGGGTATCTCAGGGACCGCTGCGCCTTCCACAATCCAGGGCAACCCCTTCAATCCACCGGGAGCGCCTTCCTAGAGGTCCCCCGCGTGAAGCAGGGGGCCACAATGGAGAGGGCGTTCTCAGTGGGAGGGCTGCGGTTGTGGAACTCCCTCCCGGAGGAAGCCCGCCTGGCCCCAAGTCAACTGGCCTTTCGGCGGGCATGTGGCTGTTCTCCCAGGCCTTCGGGGGGGGGGGGAGTAAATGAGGGTTTTAAAATTGTTGTGAATTTTACTGGTGTTTTAAATATTGTTTTATTTTTGTATGGAAGCCGCCTCGAGATGCCGTAGGCATGAGCGGGCGGCATATAAATGCAACTAAATAAAATAAATAAATAAATCACTTATTAACAGCGGGGTTAGGTGGAGAGGCTCGGCACAGAACCGCACACAGACAGGATCAGCGAGTTTACAGCAAAAGGGCAACAGTCTCCCGTTCGGTTCAGTGATTCCTCCTTCCCGGCGCTTCCCCTCCAGCCCAGAAAGAGGGGTCCGGACCCAGTCGAGCCAGCTCGCCCCAAGCTGCAGCTCCAAGTCCCCAGCTCAGGTCCCCGCACTCAGCCGCTCCCTCCTGCAGCTTCCTTTGTCCCAGGGTCTGACCCCGATCTCTCCCCAGCCCAGAGTATTTAAGCCCCATCAAGCCCACCCGGCTGCCCCCCTGAGCGTGCTCAGAGCGGCCCCTCTGAACTCCAAGCCGGGCTTGTGGACTCCATCAGGCCGACCCGCCTGGGCACCGGGGGCTTTTGTTTACAGTAAACAACTGAGTCCCCCGGCTGCCTCTCCGGCCTCCCTCAGGTTCAGTTCAGGATTCCCCACAGTGTGTCTCTGTCCCTGTGTTCCCCTCACTCTTGTCAGTCTTAGATTGTAAGCCCACTGGGCCAAGAACCTGTCTGCGAAAACCTGTGACTGTAAAGCACTGCGTACGCCTAGGAGTGCGATAGGAATGAGTCGTGGAGGTGGTAGGATGTCTGGCGTCCTAGTCTTGGTTTGGGATTTATTGTTGTTACATAGCTGTCAATGTATTTATTCTCATTTCATAGGGTTTTCATACATTATGTATCATGTTTACATTCTTCTCTTAATTCTGAGTGGTATGACACCAAACATGGCTACAAAATATTAACATACATGCTGATATCATACACATGTGTGTTCCATGTGTGTTATGTATGTTAGACCACTTTCAGACACTCCCACCACCACCACCCATGCATATTCTGGCTGCGGGAGGGAATGCACAGCCAGGACATGCATGGTGTGTGTCATGGGGTTGGGGTCCACTACCCCACTTTTCTGGGTTGGTGACTCAATTTCCTTCACTTGCAGCCCGCCTGAATTAGTTCTCTCTCTAGCTGATTCAGTCCTGCAGAGGGGACAATCCTTTTATCACCCAAGTCCCCAGAGACTTCCCGTTCACACACTCTTTCTCTCTCTGGATTCGCACGTACTTGAGGGCACGAGATCTGTCACCGGGGTTGGGGCCCTCTTTTCCTTTAGCGGCTATCCCGTTTGCCGGTCAGTTGGAAGGGGGTTTTGAGGCATGTTTGGCAGCGCATCTCCATCTGCTGGTTGCTGGTTGGATGGAGAGGGATTTGGTGGAGGGGAATTTGCTGCCCCCGCTCCGTTTCCATCCGTTCCATTCGTGCTCATTTCAAATTCTTGTATCAGCTGCTTCAGTTGCTGTTTTGTTTTTCCTTCTGCTTCGAGACCTCTTTTCCGGGCTTCCCTGCTCAGCTCTGACCTTCTCAGGTGATGGAAGTGCTTTGGGAGCCCTATTTTGTTTACTGTCCCTGGCCTGAAATTAAGATTAAAACAACAAACTCAGCGCACTCTGTTCAAGGATCTGCTTATTCCACTCTCTCAGAGCTGAGTTCCCGATTCCTGGGGCTTTCAGACTCTGCAGTTTTGGGGATTTACTCCCCTCAGAGAAGTCCAGTCACCTGGGTGTGCGCCTCTACTTTCTACACATTGGTCCACAAGCTGAGCTTGACCCTACTCGTTGGGGCGCCACTGTCACGGGTTGGCGGGTCCGCACCCCCACTTTACCGGGTTTGAATGACTCAGTTTCCCTCGCGCACAGCCCGCTTGAATTAGTTTCTCTCTCTGGCTAATTCAAGTCTGTCGCAGGGACAACTCCTTTGTCACTCAAGGGCCTGATCCTTCCCATTTACAGACTTTTTAATCTCTGGGTTCGCAAGAGCTTGAGGGCTCTTGTTGCTCACTTGTGTTCCAGTGTTAGACACTGACACTTCTTCATAAAGATAAGAAGTAAGTTTATTGATTACATAAGCAAGATAGTTTGAACACAGAGTGGCAAATAAACAAAAGTAAATAACGCAGTCTTAGTCTACACTGCGTGAGTCCCTAGTTAAGATCTTACCCTGTCCGGGTCCAACAGTGGTTCAGTTCCTGTCACGGTCAGCGATGG
>QEPC01003611.1:187845-188992 GCA_003113815.1 Sphenodon punctatus
CCAACATACATGTTACATACATGTTCACAAATAACCACACTGTTACTATTGCATAGCCATGTTTGGTGTCCAACCGATCCCAGTAATGTATAGAATAGCACGGTGTGACTTGTAAGCTATCAAATACCAGCGTGAATGTGAGTTGTGGAAAAGCTTAGAATAATGAAGCGGATGAGAGAATTCCGAGGGAGCTAAGCCAAGCTGGCTAAGACACAAGTAGTCCGGCCCCGATACGCATCCCAACCTCACCCCCCCACCCCCTGCAAAGGCGAGACGAGGGGGGCAGGAGCACCTTGCATAGAAACAGGAGGCCCGCAGAGCACAAGGGAGTCCGGGGGAATCCGGACGGAGAGAAGATGTAACCAGAGAACGGCAACAGAAGAGGAAACACCCAGTTCTAACGTCGGGAAATGTGACAAACGCTTGCAAAAGGGACTTGAACTTTAACTGATGAAGAAACCTAGTGAGAGACTTCCTAGTAAATCAGACATGCGTTATCCTTTACGTTTATTTGATATAATGCACTCTGAGCCCAGTCTTGTATAGCAGAGGAATCTTCATTCTTAGACTAAACTTCCTATAAATAAGCCTGGGGGTTTAAGTGATTCCTACTTTGGAGTCACAGAGGTTGGGGAGATCCTGAGCCATTAAGCTGAGACGGATCTAGTGAAGAGTTTGGTGTTTTGGGAAACTCTGAGGCAAAGGTGACTTAAGGGAGTTAACCCCTTACAGGCTGGACAGTTCTGGGTTGAGCTGGCCCAGCGGGAGTGTAAGCAGGGAAACTGAGTCACAGCTAGCCTAGAGCGGGGTGCTATCTCTCAAACCCGTCACAGCGGCACCCAAACAAAGCGATTAAAACCCAAGACTATGTAACAAAAAGTGCAGGAACTGAAAAGTGAAGTGGTCAGCTACTCCTGGAACAAAGCTCCTGGATATAGACCAAGTAGCCCTCCACTAGCAGAGGATCCTGGCACAGAATGGGGAGGGGGGCACTGGCTGAGCTCTGCAGGGGGAGACTGGCACAGAATGGGGGGGCACTGGCCTAGCTCTGCAGGGGGAGACTGGCACAGAATGGGGGGGCACTGGCCGAGCTCTGCAGGGGAGACTGGCACAGAATGGGGGGGCACTGGCCAAGCTCTGCAGGGGG
>QEPC01003611.1:227837-239815 GCA_003113815.1 Sphenodon punctatus
GAGGAGGAAGAGAAGACTGTAGGAAGAAGGGGAGAGAGAGAGGAGGCAAAGTCCAGGGGATCAATAGCTTGAAGGTCACGGAAGGGGCGTAGAGAAGGGGAAGAGGAGGGGGGACAGTGGGAAATGTTGAAAGAGGCAAGGAAGTGGTCTGATATAAGATGAGGATCGAAGGAGAGATCAGCGACAGAGCAGTTTCTAGAGAGTTGGGGCAGATGGTTGGGGCAGTTGGAGCGGGCAGCTTGGGGGAAGCTGTATCAGCCTGGAGGAGACGGTTAACTGGAAGCCTCGTTGTGTGACCTGCTTGGTGTTTCTCTGTCCCTAGACTGTCCTCGGACGCGCCCTTCATTTAGTAAAGTGGGTTGGTTTAAGCTGACCCGGGTTGGTCCGAGTTATTGCTCCAGGGGTTTTGTACCCAGCGAAGGGGGGATCTCGTGTAGCCAGTGCCTGCTGCCCAAAGGGACAACCTCCCATGTGGATTCCCTGCCAGGGACTGGCCCAGCAAGGGAGGGGCCGCCCGGAGAGGGGCGATAAGCCAAGGGGAAAGAGCCAAGAGTCTGCAGCGACCCCAGTCTGGGGGGCAGGAGTCCCACGAGGGCGCGGCACTGGAGACCCTGGCCCTAGACTGCCCTGACGTTTCATCCCCGTCTCTGTGGGTGAGCGACCGTCTCCGAGAGCCCCTGTGTAAACCGTGCCCCGAACCCTAGCAGCCGGCAGGGCCAGGTGGGTGCTCACCCCTGTGCCAGCAGCATCCCAGGCCTGGGCAGGGGGGGTCCACAGAATCTGTGACATTTATTTATTTATTTATTTACCCCAGCCTTCCCAAATGGCTCAGGGCGGCTACAAACATATAAACCTGCAAAACAGACACCCTGCCTCCCCAGCAACTGGCAGCTCCAGAGGGATGCGAAGGCTTAGTGGCTCCCTGGGAGAGTGCTGACACCTGGACCCCACCCCCAGGTACTTATTCTAGAGCTGGGGCCTGGGGGAGCCACCCAAAGGGGAAGGGCTGTTAGAGGGCAGGAACCCACTCAGTGTATGTGAAGAGTCCACCACAGCCCCCTTCCGGCGGGAGGGGATTAACCAGTGGCTGGTCCGGTGTTGCTGCAGGACAACGTCACTGTCGGCTGAGCCACCCCACTGCCAGGATCCCCAGATTGCTGTCGTTGGGGGCTGGAAGCCGGCCGCTGCCACTACCACCTGCAGCTTGGGACCCCCCGCCTGCTGCTGCTGCTGCTGCCGCCGCTGCTGGAACTAGAAACCAGGTAACAAATGCTATTAATAAAACAATAAATCCCACAGCATCCATCTGCTGCTGCCGCCACTGGCATCTGGCCCTGAGGGATCTTGCTGCCACACTGCAGCACCTACCCGCTGCCACCACAGGGCAGCACCTACCCGCTGCCGCCGCGCTGCAACACCTACCCACTGCCACCACTGCCACCGCGCTGCAACACCTACCCTCGGCAACTGCTGCCGCCGCGCTGCAACACCTACCCTCTGCCACCGCTGCCACCACTGCAGCACCTACCCGCTGCCACTGCTGCCGCCACACTGCAACACCTACCTGCTGTCACCGCTGCCACCACACTGCAGCACCTACCCGCTGCCACTNCGGCTACAGGGACGGGGGATGGGGGGTGTAGCCATTATTTTTAAGGATACCTGGTCTGTGAGGAGATTCCCTATGCAACCCATCATGGGTGTGGAGGGTCTCCATCTGGTATTGGATTTGGCCAGAGAGAGACCGGGAACCCACCTGTACAGCACCTTCCTGCCCGCACTGACTGTGTCACAGGTGGTCTTGCCTTCCCCCAGGACAATAGTTCTGGGGGACTTCAATATTCATGCCGATGCCAGTCTTGGAGGGGCGGAGCCTGAGTTCATGGCCACCATGGCAACCATGGGCCTGTCTCAGACTGGTGGGCCCCACACATGTTGGACGACATACCCTGGACATGATATTTTGCATAGGCCTTGAGGTGGGGGATCCGTTAGTGGGGGAGGCGTCAACAGTGCCCTTGTCATGGACGGATCATTATCTCCTCCAGGCAGGTATCCTGGCGCATGTTGGCCCCTGGGAGGGTGCGGAACAAGTTCGGTTGGTTCGCCCCCGAAGGCTTTTGGAACCAGAAAAGCTCCAGATAGTAATTTATTAAATAATGTTGATTGACCAGACAGCCAGTTACAACAGTTTAAAAGCCATAAAACATATCCATATACTAGACGCACCAACATGAATTAACAAAACGGGCAAAAAAAAGCTAGTAATGACCATAAATATAACTAAAATGTATCTAAAATACCATGCCATGTGCAGACGGCCAGATTACAAAGTCCCAGCATGCAGGGGCACAAATAACACACACACCCCTACCAACCAATAAGACTACAGCATAGAGCACCTGCCTTCCTAGACCAGCCAGGATACACATGTAACCCCCCCTACCAGGGAGCAGGGACTAAGATCAAGACCCAACAGGTCCTCGATGTCCCAGATAGTATGCCCATCTAGCCAATGTAAACAATCCCCAGGTGAGTTAGACTTCATGCATAGTTGGTATAACTGGGAGGAGGGCAAAAAAAGCCTGCTACGGATCCAGGGTGACAAATATAAATCCCACCCATAGCTGGTCAGAGGGCACACAAACAAAACATGGAGGAGATCCTCGACCAACCCCATATTACAGCAGCAGATCCTCTCCTTGTAAGGGATACCTCTCCGCCTTCCTTCCCAAACCCTGGTAGGAATTAGATCAAATCGGAGAAGGGTCAGAGCTCTCTGCAAGTTGGGGTCTCTCAAAGTTGTCAAGTAGGGCTCACACAAAAGATCCTGTTTGATCGATTGGTACAAAGGGGCACACCGCAATGCCTGGATGGCCCCTAAATCCTGTTGCACAGCTTGGTCTCTCAACTGCTCAGCTATCAATCTGGGCCTCCCACTTGCCGGTATGGGATAACCCCAGATTCCGTAATTGCGTAAGGACCCTAGACCACCATAAACAAGAAGACGACCACGCAGAGGCCTCCTTCAGGCAGAGACGGGGCAACCGATCCTCCGGCATATTGCTCACCTTAAGCCAATACCTTACGGGCTACAAAGAGAGATCGATGCCTAAGGGAAGGGAGTCAGTTTCTAATCTTAGCATACAAGCCGGGGTATGACGCGGCACTCCTAACAAAGAGCTCAACAGCAAGTTCTGGATAGACTCCCAAATGGGCCCATACTTCTGAGTGCCAAGTTTGTATTTCAAAATAAAAAGTTTCAAGGCCAGGGGGATAAACCTGCCTCCGTGTGATCTCCAAAACCTAAGCAGCCCCCCAACTGCCTGTCTCAACTTGAGGCAGGCAACTTTGAAATGGGAGGCCCAAGATACCCGACTGCTAAAGGTCACCCCCAAATACCTGTATGTCGTAACTTGCTCTAACCTAACCCCGTCTAACCCCCAACGGTGGTGCCGCAAGCCCCGCCCCGCCCCGCCACCACCTTAGATTTCTCTGATCCTCCCTGCAGAATTGACTCACCACCTCCAGCATTCTATCCATTCCCAATGCCGAGGGTGAAAGTAACACCATATCATCGGCGTACAGAAGTATTGGTACTGACCGAGACCCTACCCTTGGGGGCAGCAATAAGTCCGTATGTAATCTTTCCACAATGCCGTTAATAAAAAAATTAAATAAAAATGGAGCCAGTACACACCCCTGCTTGACCCCATTCGTGGCTGGGATTGGTTGGGACAGATGGGCACCACCCCCAGGCCTAACCCTAAGAATTGTTTGAGAATATAGGGCCTGTGCCAAGAAAACCAACCTACGGCCCATATTGGTGGCATGTAATTTATTCCATAGGCTATTCCTGTTGACCAAGTCAAACGCTGAACGAAGGTCCAGGAATGTCATGATAAGTCTGCCTCCGCGGATTTTAACATACTTTTCCATCAGGTGCCACAGCATAAAAAACATGGTCTACAGTTGAGCGACCCCCACGGAAACCAGCTTGCTCCTCAGGGAAGAAGTCGGCCACTTCAGCCCAGGCCTCTAATCTGAGGAGAAGAAGACGGGCAAAAACCTTAGCCACCACACAGAGAAGGCTAATGGGGTGGTAATTCTTTGGCTGGCTCCTATCCCCACTTTTATATATAGGTAACACTATACTAATGTTCCAACCAGCCGGGATAATCCCGCTATTATTATTATTATTATTATAAACATTTATATAGCGCCGGTCATGTACCTGGTGCTGTACAGAACATAGAAATAGACGCGGTCCCTGCCTGTGGCTTACAATCTAAAAGACAAAGGGGGGGGGGGAGACAGGGAGAGGGGACAGTGGGAGAGACAAGGGAGAAGACAGACAAACATTTTTGCTATTGCTAATAATGGTAAATAGCTTAGCAAGGATAGGAGCCCACCATTCCTGATTATGCTGGAAGAGATCCACGGGTATCCCACCAATACCAGGGGCCCGACAGGATTTAAATTTACTGAGCAGCAGACTCACCTCCTCAGGTTCCACCGGGGCCCACTGCAGGACATCATTGAGCAAATCGCGATTAAGGACAGTGATATCAGGCATCCTGGAAAAAATCCCACCCAAGTGGGATTGCCAGGCCCTGGACCCACGGAGGTTTGGAACCAACCTTAACCAAAGCCCAGAATCTAGCCTGGTCCTTGTCTTGGACCGCTTGAATAAGAGCCTCCCAGGCCCTAGACTGGAAGGCCTTTTTCTTGTCCCCAATCACTTTTTTATACTGCCTCTTAGCATTCGTAAACTGGGCAGCCCTAGCTACACTGGAATCTTTTTTAAAGGCCCTGGTATGCCTCCGAAGGGCACACCTGCCTTTAGAACACTCCTCATTGAACCATTTGGGCACCGATGCCAAGGTTGCCCTTGCTGGGACTGACAAAATCTTGGGGGATAAATACTTTCCACAACAAGTCCAAAGATATACAAAAAGCGAGTAGCGTCCTGAAGGGGCTATATGCTGGGGGTCCATTAGTGCAGAGTGCAACTGGTTAAAACTATCCAGCGTACATATCCCCACACACCTCCTGGCCATGCCCACAGACCATTTTAAACGGGCAACACACAAATCTCCACCCTCCAAGGATGGTGATGGGCAACATGGTTCGCAACACACTCCGGGGCTAGTATTTTAAAAAAGGGCAATTGGAAAGTGGTCACTTACCCCTTCCATTAGCAGAGCAAAATCCAGACACCGCTCGTAGTAGGCATCTTGGATACAAAAATAATCTATCACACTAGATCCCACTTCCGAGACATAGGTAAAATGCCCCACCTCCCATTTAAGACCTTCCAACACCCTCCATACAAAAAATTGAGAAAATAAGCTCCCCAGGAGTTAAGCTCCAAATCCTTCGAGCTGCGTAGAGGGTCAAAAAATACATCTGTAACCTCTATGCCGAAACTAGCTGCTTGCCTATCACTATCCATACCAATGCGAGAGTTAAAATCGCTGGCCAAAATAATTGGCCAGCCTGGGAACTCTTCCTCCGTGGAGGCGATAAACTCAACCAACAACCACCAAAAATCCTTAACCCTGGGCCAACGGGAAGGGATATATATATTGACAATTATAATCCTTCCCCCATTTCCCAGAGACAAAAGCAAGGCTAAAGTATTCAGTGGGGCTGAAGGCAAAAGACTCCCCTGGGCATTAAGCGAGGAATTACGTAAAATCATCAGACCACCAGAGGCACGGCCAAACTTGGCTTCCTTAGGGGCTGGACAAGACCACATTTGGTAGCCTTGCAGGGAAACATAGTTGTATCCTGGAGCCACGTTTCCTGGACACAAATGATATCATATTTACCCAGGATAGCCTGAACCTCATGGTTCCGCAACCAACCCCAGCCAGCTATGTTCCATGACAACAGTCTTAGAGTGGAGTCCCCAATATTGGAAACAGAAACATCCGCCAGTCAAGCTACATCCCTTCTTGCAGTATCCCTCCCACACTCTGGGAGATCACTCTCTAAGGAAGGGAGGGGAGAAAAAAATTCGGCTGGGTGGAACTCTGTGACTGCTCATAACTCAACGCCCTAGTGCTGCCCCCACAATGGGAGGAAGGTAGCCTCCTACAACAATTGGGGCCAACATCCTGGGCCTGAAGTAATGGATCCATAGCCCCCTCAACTAACTCCAAGGTATGTTTGACAGACCTTTCAATGGGGGCACATCCCCACATCTCCTGGACACCTCCAGCTACATGGAGGGCCAGAGGGCCCTACTTATAACCACTCCCCCCCTAGATCACACTCAACTTCTCAAACTGGGAGGACCCAGCCACCAACTCACATCCCCTGGTGGATGCTCCTTGTTCACCAATAGAACTATCCCTAGGAGACTAGACACTATATTTTAACAATAAAATGTCCTGCAGCCAAAATACTTTATCAATTAATAGGTCACACTCCTTGAAATTCAGACTCCCCAAAATGGTCTCAACCTGCCCACTGTCGAACCCCTCCTCTGTAGCACCAAACCAGGCCACAGCCAGCCACACTCCCAAACTATGGGGATTGGAGGAGAGGGGCGTGGAAACCATGCCCAAAGGGAGCCCCACATCCCGTATCTCCTTGCCACGGTCTAAACTCTCCATAGGCTCTACCCCTATGGAAGGGGGGTCCAGAGCACCATTGTGAGCCCCAACTGGCCTACTAGCGACCTCAGCATCCACAAACTCCTCCTGCATGTATGGTTCCAGCTCAGGAGAGGAGGCATCATCAGGCATATACGAAAACACCCGATCAATTGAAATGCCCCATTGTTTCAGGGCCCGATGGGCTTTAAATATTTTGACTACCCAGAAACGATTGTTGAACTGAATCTTTAGATTTGGGCTGTCCCCAGTGGACTGGATACGGGTAGTCTTAACAATCTCCTCTGGGCCCATCTTAATTCCCAATAAAAAAGAAAAAATCCATGCTATCATGGCCTTGGTATCCCAACTTGGAATTACCCCATTCCATAATGGCCTAACCAGGAGGTGGATGGCTGCCTCATGAACTATCATAGAGCGGGCTACCTGCGGGTGTCTACCTGCCATCATCCTATTACGGATGTTATACTGGGATTGCTCGTCACGACCCCACTGGGGGGCCCCATCTAGCTGCTTAACACTTAGCGATCGCCTGCGGTTTGCCGAGACAACCCATGACACTTAAAAGCTGATGCTGGGATCACACTAAAATTTCATCCCATTTCCAACATTATCTTGCCAAAGGGAAATAATACCGAATAACTGGTCACAGCAATGCCTTATCAAGTCACCTGGTGCCTCGTGGCCCTGCTCCCCAAAGGGAGCAGATCTTTCCTCCTGAGAACCATTAGTTGCTTCCCTCCTATCCGCAACAGGAGGACTCTGATGCCCAGCTCCAGGTGCCTCTACCTCCCCTAGACCCATATAACGATTGGCTAGGGGCAATGGGGACTTAGGCAAGGCAGAACCGATTTGGTGGGCAAAGTCAACAATCCGTGCCTGCTTAAGACGTGGTTGGCCCTGGGTTGTCATCGGAGAGCAGGAAGGTCTGCCTCTCTTTTTCTCCATCCTGCCAGGCCAAACTGGACCCCAAGGCCAGGGGAATGAGCAAGGGCCCCCTGCTCCCGTTCGCGCCGAAGGGCGAGCCAAAGGGCGCACACCCTTTTGTGCATGGCCCTTTGGCACGCGCCACCGGTGCTGCCGGAGGCTGACGAGCCCCTTTTTCTCTCTGCAGGTCTGCCGGCTCCACCCCCGCCTGGATTCACCGCTCCGCTCACAGGAAAGTGACACGCTCAACCACAGGCAGCCCGTGAATCCCTCACAGCGACGCCGGAGGCTGACAAGCCCCTTTTTCTCTCTGCAGGTCTGCCGGCTCCACCCCCGCCTGGATTCTCCACTCCGCTCGCAGAAAAGTGACACGCTCAACCACAGGCAGCCCGTGAATCCCTCACAGTGCCGCCAGAGGCTGACGAGCCCCTTTTTCTCCCTGCAGGTCTGCCGGCTCCACCCCCACCTGGATTTGCCGCTCCGCTCACAGGAAAGTGACACGCTCAACCACAGACAGCCTGTGAATCCCTCACAGCGCCGCCGGAGGCTGACGAGCCCCTTTTTCTCTCTGCAGGTCTGCCGGCTCCACCCTCACCTGGATTTTCCGCTCCGCTCACAGGAAAGTGACATGCTCAACCACAGGCAGCCCGTGAATCCCTCACAGCCTGGGAAGGACACTGCTGGATGAAGCACCCCGCTCCTCTGCAGTAAAAACATGCTCAGCTCTTCCGCCGTTGTTCACATTCTTCTGGAGCGAGGGGGTCCCTGGAGACACCCAACTGCATGGGCTCTGGACCTTCAGCCACCGCCCCTTCCAGTTGGCCCAAGGTACTGGTCACCAGACTGTGAGGACAGGGAAGCCTCACAAGGGGGAAGGTTAGGAGAGCCGGAAGGGGGGTCTAACTGTCCTTGTGGACGAGGGTTACAACCATGAGGCGATGCCTGGAAAACTACCCTCAGGATCGTAAATGGCGTTAGGCTCGAAAAGAGACCCCAACCTGGATCATCACTGGGTATCTGGGTTAGCGCAAGCCTCGGGCCAATTCCCTCAGTACAGATATTCCGGGTCCCAGGGCCAGGGGAGTGGACGTAAGGGCTGGTGGTGCGGGGAGGGGAGTGAGAGTCCCTAGGGAGGAGGAAGGGGGGGAGGCTAGGACACTCACACCGGGGTTCCAGGAGCACCACCATGAGAAAGGGATGGATCAGGCTTACCTGCTGCACTCTGGTCTCAGTTGTCTACGCACACACACTTGTTCCCACCACCAACACTCGCTCCGTCACACACACTATAATCCTTGAATCTGGTTAGAGTCACAAATACTATGCACACAAACAGGGGGCCGGTCTCCCAGACAGAGCACTGTTCACCAGCGGTGAAGGCTTGCTGTGCTCTGCCTAATATGGGGTCTGTGAGGGGCGGAGCCAGAGGTGCTCTGATCGGCGTGGCGCCACTGCAGGGGGAGTGGCTGGCATTGCAGCTGCAGGCGCTTCGGCTGGNCACTGCCCGCTCAATAACCTTCCCTAAAAAGGGAAGGTTAGAGACAGGGCAGTAGCTGGCAAGCGCATCCACGTCCAAAGATGTTCCCTCTGAACTCGATGGCCGCCCACTCGACGGTCTCATATCCATGTGGAATTCCGTGTTGATGGAGGCCATCGACTGCGTGGTTCCCAGGCGTCTGTTCCTGAAACGCCGACAATGCAGCTCCCTGTGGTACACAGAGGAGCTGCAGCAGATGAAGCGAGAAGGGCGACGGTTAGAGCGATGGTGGCGTCACTCGCGTGCTGAAGTTGACCGATTGCAGCATAGAGTCTAGTTACATATCTATGCCGTTGCGGTATGGACAGCAGAGAAGACTTTCTTTGCTGCCCTCATTGCATCCGCTAAGTCCCGCCCGGCTGAGTTGTTCTGGGTGGTGAGGGGGCTGGTCAGTCCGGCCTCCCTTCGCCTGGACTTAGAACCATCAAATGCTCGCTGTGATTTGTTTGTGGACTTTTTTGTGGATAAAATCGTTCAAATTCACCACAGTTCTGATGCAACTTTCTTAGCAGAAAATGGGTCAGAGGCAGTAGAAGCCCCATCTGGTCCTGTTTTGTGGAATGAGTTTTGGACTGTGTCACCCTCAGATGCGGGGGATGCTCTTGGGACTGTTCTGTTCAAGCCACCTGTTGTGAACTAGACCCATGCCCGTCCTGGCTGGTTAAGGCTAGCCAGGAGACACTGGGGCCGTTGCTGGTGAGGATAGTCAACGCCTCCCTTAGGGAGGGCAGGGTGCTGAACTGTCTCAAGGAGGCGGTGGTGCGGCCCCTGCTCAAGAAGCCATCACTGGACGTTGGCATCCTAGCCAGCTATCGGCCAGTCTCTAACCTTCCTGCAAGGAGGGTGCATTGCCTGGTCATGATACTGGTACCATGGCAGGAGCCATCCTGCAAGCTGGGTGTATTGCCTGGTCATGATACTGGTACCATGGCGGGAGCCATTCGGAAAGCAGCATGCATTGCCCAGTCATGATACTGGCAACATGGCGGGAGCCGTCCTGCAAGTAGCGAGCATTGCCTGGTCATTATACTGGTAACGTGGCAGGAGCCATCCTGCAAGCAGCGCCCATTGCCCAGTCATGATACTGGCAACATGGCAGGAGCCATCCTGAAAGCAGCGTGCATTGCCCGGTCATGATACCGGTAACATGACAGGAGCCATCTTGCAAGCAGCGCACATTTCCTGGTCATGATACCGGCAATATGGTGGGATCCGTCCTGTAAGCAGCGCGCATTGCCCCATTGTGATACTGGCAACATGGCGAGAGCCATCCTGCACACGGCGCACATTGCCTGGTCATGATACCGGCAACATGGTGGGATCTGTTCTGTAAGCAGCGCACATTGCCCCACTGTGATACCGGTAACATGGCAGCAACCATCCTGCAAGCAGCGTGCATTACCCGGTCATGATACTGGTAATGTGGCGAGAGCCGTCCTGCAAGCAGCGCGCATTGCCCAGTCATAATACTGGTAATGTGGTGGGAGCCATCCTGCACACAGCGCACATTGCCTGGTCATGATACCGGCAACATGGTGGGATCCATCCTGTAAGCAGCGTGCATTGCCCCATTGTGATACCGGCAACATGGCGGGAGTCATCCTGTAAGCAACGCACATTGCCCCTGTGATACTGGCAACATGGTGGGAGCCATCCTGCAAGCAGTGCACACTGCCTAGTCATAATACCAATAACATGGTGGAGCCATCCTGCAAGCAGGGCGCATTGCCCCGCCATGATACCGGCAACATGGCGGGAGCCATCCAGCAAGTAGCGGGCATTTCCCGGCCATGAAACCAGTAACATAGTGGGAATCGTTCTGCAAGCAGCGCGCATTGCCCAGCCGTGATACCAGCAATGTGGCAGGAGCCGTCCTGCAAGGAGCGCACATTGTCCGGTCATGATACCGGCAACATAGTGGGAGTCGTCCTGCAAGCAGTGTGCATTGCCCAGCTGTGATACCAGCTACATAGTGGGAGCCATCCTGCAAGCAGCGCACATTGCCCGGTCGTGATACTGGTAACGTGGCGGGAGCCATCCTGCACACAGCACACATTGCCTGGTAATTGATACTGGCAACATGGTGGGATCCATCCTGTAAGCAGCGCGCATTGCCCCATTGTGATACCAGCAACATGCACTAGGCCATCCTGCAAGCAGCATTCATTCCCTGGTAATTGATACTGGCAACATGGTGGGATCCATCCTGTAAGCAGCGCGCATTGCCCCATTGTGATACCGGCAACATGGCAGGAGCCATCCTGCAAGCAGCATTCATTCCCCGGTCATGATAGCAGCAACGTGGTGGGAGCCATCCTGTAAGTAGCGCGCATTGCCCGGCCGTGATACCGGTAACATGGTGGAGCCATCCTCCAAGCAGGGCGCATTGCCCCGCCATGATACCGGCAACATGGCAGGAGCTGTCCGGCAAGTAGCGTGCATTTCCAGGCCATGAAACCGGTAACGTGGTGGGAATCGTCCTGCAAACAGCGCGCATTGCCCGGCCGTGATACTGACAACGTGGCGGGAGCCATCCTGCAAACAGCGCGCATTTGGCCAGTCATGATACCAGCAACATGGTGGGAACCATCCTGCAAGCAGCACGCATTGCCCAGTTGTGATACTGGCAACGTGGCAGGAGCCATCCTGCAAGCAGCGCGCATTGCCTGGCTGTGATACTGGCAACATAGTGGGAGCCATCCTGCAAGCAGCGTGCATTGCCCTGTCATGATACCGGCAACGTGGTGGGAACCGTCCTGCAAGCAGGGCACATTGCCCGGCCGTGATACCGGCAACGTGCTGGGAACCATCCTGCAAGCAGCGTGCATTGCCCTGTCATGATACCGGCAACGTGGTGGGAACCGTCCTGCAAGCAGGGCACATTGCCCGGC
>QEPC01003611.1:249783-281938 GCA_003113815.1 Sphenodon punctatus
GTAACGCAGAGAATGTTCTCTGGCCACCTGTGGCTTGGAAGACTTTGCAGTGGGGTTGTCTTATATGAAAAAGGTTTGTCTAGGCTCTCATCTAGATAGGAGCACCCCCAAGTGAATTCCCCAAGGCCAAATAAAGACACAAGCACGCTAGGCTTGGTTATAAAACATATATTGAGTACATACACGTACAAGGCTGTTGATCAGATACTGCAAGTCAATAAATCAAACATAAAGTACACGCATTCTAAATCCACTGATATTCCCTGACTGTCTCTTACCCTAAGAGGTACAATACAGGTCCATCAGATGCTGTCTCAGTCTGGATGTTGAAGACCGGGTTCAAGTCTTAGTTCATGGCAAAGTTTTAGTCCATAGTTTGCATTCTTGCCGCAGCTACTCTGAGCTGTTAACTTGTTGAAGTCCAAGATGGAAGAGGCCTAATTCTTGAAGAAGAACTTCATTCTTCTTCCTCGCAGGAGGCCCCAGGTTACTTCCTGTGTCTCCTGGCTATTGTCATTGTAACAAGGCAGCCAGGCTGACCTGGCCGTTGCTTGGCAATAAAGTGCCCACTTGTTATAACAAAGGGAGTCTCTCCCCCCACTCTGGCAACTGGTTTCAGTATCTTGCTGCAACTGAGCTTACAATCTGTTAACCCTTTATATCACATTACACGTATCCTTGAAATGTGCATCATCTTCCCACAACTGGGTGTGTTATCTCCCCCCAAATGGGTGTGTTGCCCCCATGTCCCCATGACATCCACCCCAGAAAGTCGATTTCCAGTCCCCATTTTAAAAATTTCCATCCTGATTTTTTGTTTGTTTCTGACTTGATATGCCAGTTGGTAATCAGAAAATTAAAAAGTCTGTACTGGAAGTTACCAACTTAGGTTGCTCTAACCGCCACCCTTCCTGCTTCATCTGCCATAGCTGCTCCGTATACCACAGGGACCTGCATTGTTGGTGGTTCCGGAGTGGACGTCTCGGAGCCACCCGGTCAATGGCCTCCACCAACACAGAATTCCACATGGTCACAAGGTCATCGAGTGAGCAGCCATCGAGATCAGAGGATACATCCCCTAGAGCAGTCTGGAACCTTCTAGGTTCCATAAGCCATCGGGGGCGAACCCTCCTAATTGATTCTGCACCCTCCCAGGGGCTGACATGCACCAGGATACCTGTCCGGAGGAGACAATGATCCGTCCATGACAAGGGTTCTTCTGACACCTCCCCCACTAACGGATCCCCTGACTCAAGGCCGGTGCAAAACATCATGTCTAGGGTATGTCCTCCAATGTGTGTGGGGCCCACCATCCTCGGAGAGAGGCCCATAGTTGCCATGGCGGCCATGAACTCACGCTCCACCCCTCCAAGACTGGCATCGGCGTGGATATTGAAGTCCCCCAGGACTATCGCCCTGGGAGACCGCAAGACCACCCCCAACACCAGCCCAGTCAGTGCGGATAGGGAAGCTGCCATACAGGTGGGTGCCCGGTATATCAGCAGTATCCCTATTCTGTCTCCGGCCAAATCCAACACCAGATGCAGGCCCTCTATCCCCATGATGGTTTGCAGAGGAAATCTCCTCACAGACAATGTATCCTTAAAAACAATGGCTACACTGCTCCCCCCCCCCCCAGGGCCAAGGCTGGTGCTGCACGGAGTACCCAGCTGGCACAGGGCCAGCCAATATAGGCCTCGACTCATTGTCCAGCCAGGTCTCCGTGATACATGCGAGGTCGGCTGCCTGGTCCAGGAACACCTCCCGGACCGCAGTGGACTTACTGGCCACTGACCTCGCATTCAGCAGCAGTAACCCAAGGCTGGGGGTCCTCTGATCCCCGATCACCTCACTGCCTGCCTGGGGGTTAGTGAGCAGGACAGGAATATAACATCTGTTCCACCTCACAGCTCTAATTTGCCTCCCAGAGGAACTATAATTCCCCCCATAGCTGCAGAACCTCCCCCTCGGTCTGCCCTCCCAACCCTCCCCCGGGGCCCATCCCACCAGCCTCCCAAGGGAGATCCCCACCCACTACTACACCCCCTATCCTCCTCTTGCATCAGAGGGCAGTTCCCCCTCCCCCAGGGGCTGCGCCCCTCCCTCACACCGAGGGGAGATGCCCCTCCCACATCCCACACACCCCCTACCCTCCTCTGCCACAGGATGGTAACCCCCCCATCCTCGAAGGGCTGTGCCCCTCACTCACACCAAGGGGAGCAGCCCCTCCCCCCCAACCCAGTCCCTTCATCCCTCAACCCCCTCATACCTCCCTCCCTCCTATCCACCCATCACCCCCTCACACTGGGCGACACCCCTCCCTCCATATGCCCCCACCTCACACCTGGGTGCATATGTCGGGACCTCCCCCCACAACCCAATCCCTATTCCCAACACCCTTCTACCCCACTAAAAACCTCCCACTTCTACGCAAATCTGCTGACTATGGCACCCACTGCTCCAATAGCATTTCAACCAACCCCCAAGCCCCATACGTCCCGAAAGCCCCACAAGGGCCACACCTGCGGCTTGCGGCCTTCGGTGCATGGCTTACGGCATGCGCCTGCGGCGCCACCAGTGTCCTGGGTCCTTTTAAAGCCCCCGGCTTCTCCTCCCAGCTCTCGCTGCAGGTGTGTAACCTCACCCTCCCACAGTTCCAAGCAAGGGGGGAGGGACCAAACATGTACTTGAAAGTGGGGGGCGTGTGATAAAGATCATGGCACCCACATGTACAGCACATATGAAACATACATGTAGTGAGTAAAGCATGTTAATCTTTTGTAGCCATGTTTGGTCTCTAACTGATCACTGTAATGTACAGAACTACCTGGGAGGACTTAGAGGACATGAAGTATCAATTGCACAAGCCAAAATCAAACTGATTGTGATAGCTAAGGAATGGGACAGGAAACTCTTTTTGAACTCTTGCTTCTGTTTACTGACAAGTCAGAGAGCTTCGTTGTGTGATCTGTTTGCTAAAAGAAGTCAGAGACTTCATCAAAGCAGTTAACATAGAAGTACCTTGAAAGAACCTTGAGACATCCCCAAAGTACTTAGCTCCACAGAGAGAAAGGGGAGGGGACACGCAGCATCAAGAAATGTTGGGAAGCAACTTGGAAACTTCAACCAAGAGAAATTGAACGCCCAGCTCCGGTAACATCAGAGCTGAGAGAAAAGGCACTTTGAAACAGAACGGACTGAGGCAGAAATAGGAGTTTAGCCTAGAACTCGCACAGAAGATGGATTCGCATTATCTATTATGTTTAGTTGATTTACTGCACTCTGAGCACAATCTTGCACTGAATATTAATCTTATTTCTTAAAATAAACTTCTTTTAACTAAATCTGCATGCTTAAGTGAGTTCCTGACTTGGAGTAACACAGTTTTGGGAGAGCTGAGTCCTCGTACTCAGACAAACCTGAGGAAATATTTTTTGTGCTGTGGGAAATTCAGAGGCAAAGGTGAGCAAGAGACTTAACCCTTTACGGGTTGGAGCCGTTCTGCGGAAAGTGAATTCGGTAGGAGCTGTACGTGTGGAAACTGAGTCGTAGCTAGCCCAGACTGGGGCAGGGAGCCCCCAATCCTGTCGCAAGGACAGAAAACAATTGTTCTCCTTTGCCACCAAAGGAAGGACGAGGGACAATGGGGTTAAGCAACAGGAAGGGAGATGCGGGTGAAATGTTAGGGGACACTTTCTAAGAACAGTCGGACAGTGAACAAGCTGCGGAAGGAAGTTGAGGAATCTCCTCCGTGGGAGGTGTTAAAGCAGAGGCAGCTGGAGAAACATCTGGCAGGGATGGCAAATCCTGGCTCAGTGACTAGAGAATCCAACGGTAAGGGCAAGAGACTGAACATGGATTTCCCATCACTTTGGTCTCCTTCCTAAAAGATTCACTTTCACCCAACACAGTTTAATGGGCTTGATGTAGTGAAGTGGGGAGACATCATGGCCCATGCTAGACAAAGGGATCTCTCACTAGGCCTTCTGGATGTTTTATTATTTATGCAATTAATAATTAATAATTAATAATTATTAATTAATAATTATTAATAATATTAATAATATTAATAGTATTAATTAATTAATCAATTAATTAATTAATTAATTAATTATATTTGTATGTCACCCTTCCCAAAGGCTCAGGCCAGCTCACAAACAATAAAAATATTAAATATCCTACAAAAAAATCCCTTATCCCCAAACCATCCCATAACCTCTCACCACCCATCCCCCCAAACCACCTCCCAATTTCTCACACCCAACCCCCTCACAACCCTACCCCAACACTGCCCAGCAAACTCACTCCTATCCCCGCCCACCAAATGCTTTCCCAGACAAACAAGTCTTGTCTTGCGCTGCCTTCTGAAGATGCTGAGCTGAACCTCCACGGGGCGGACGGGAGTTCCATAACACTGGGGCAGTGTCCAAGAACACCCCCCTGCAAGTCCCCTTCGTACAGACAAGGCGGACAGATGGTAACCACAGGAGGGCGATCGGATGTTAACATAAAAGGACCTTGGAAGAGGAAGGAAGATAAGACAATGGGGAGATTTTGTTCACATGCAACAGGAAAATAAGTGTGGCAGAGTGGGGGGAAGTGAACCAAAAACAGCTGGAGAGATTAGCCCATCAGGGGAGCAGCTGATCAAAAGGGGGCAGGGGCAGAAGGACAGGAGCCTGTCATGGGGGGTCGGATTGAAGGCAACACCCCAGCGCAAGAAGGCAAGGGGGCTCATAGTGGTGAGCTCTGGCTGCCTCAAACACCCTAAAGGGCAGCTCACAGGAGAAGCAGGAGCTGCTGGGAGAGGGCTCCGGTGCAGCAGGCAAGACAGCTGCTGGGGATGGGGATTGGGGGACTCTGCCCCATTGCAGTCAGCAGCGGCGGCTCAGATCCTGAAGGGCCATTAGGATCTCAGAGCCATACACTGAAATCTTCCGTTCAGGGTGCGGCGGGCGGCAGCCGTCAAACAGGAAACAGGATGTTAGGAATTATTTAGAAAGGGATAGAGAATAAAACTGACACTATCCTAGTGCCTCTCTCTCAATCGATGGTGCGACTGCAGCTTGAGGGTTGTGTGCAGTTCTGGTCACCCCATCTCCAAAAGGCTACAGTAGAAGTGGAGGAGGGCCAGGGGGGTGTAGCAGGGAGCTGGCTCTTTGGGCTATTGACTCTTGGAGACTGGCAGTGCAGTGACTAGAGGAGAGCGCCCGCTGGCCTCACACCTGGGCTTGGGGGCACGGCTAGGGCAGCCCAGAGCTCCTGGTCCAGGCTCAGTCAGGAGAGAGATGCAGAGAGTCGAGCAGGGTGAGAGGCAGGAGCTGGGGTAAAGGAGCTGAGCCAGCCCGTAGCGGAACAGAAGAGGCTCCTGCACCAGGCTGCTGTGCCTGGCAAAGGTGGAGGGGAGGAGGGTATAGGGCTAGTGGGGCCCAGCGGCAGGGAGGGAGGGGGGGCGGCTTACCCGACTAGACCCAGCTCGGAGGGTTGGTGCCGGACCAAGGGGTCTCTGTGGCCTGGGAACAGAGAGAGCCAGAGGGCTGCTACGTGTGCTAAGAACCGGGACTTTGTATCCTAATAAAGAGACGGGAGGAAGAGCTTGTGGGAGGCATCCTGCAAGTACTTACTCACCCAGGTCCCTCTCTCTCCTGTTGCAGGTGTGGAGCAGTTTCCATACGACGAGGAGCGGCTGGAGAGGTTGGGGCTCTTCTCCTTGGGGAAGAGATGACAGAGAGGGGATAAGATAAAGTTTACAAAACCACGAGTGAGGAGCAGTTATTTACCCTCTCTAAAAATACTAGCACTAGGGCACGCGCTATGAAACTAACTGGCAGCAGATTTAAAACAAATAAAAGGAAGTACTTTTTCACTCAACGTACAATTAACGTGTGGAACGTGTTGCCAGAGGATGTTGTTGAGGCCAATAGCATTACTGGGCACAGAATCCTCCACCATTAAAATCAATGGCAAAACTCCTATTGACTCTAATGACAGAGGATTCCAAGGATGGCTAAGTTCTTAGAGGATAGTTCTATAAACGGTTATTTGTCGGGTTGGTCAGAGGATGCAGCCTTTCCCTGGCCACTTTCAGACATCCGCGCCCCCCCCCCCCCATGCATATTCTGGTTGCGGGGGGGAATGTGTGGGGATCGGCTGGTCTGAAAGCCCCCACCCCCACGTGGATTTGCCGGCAAAGCCGCGCGGGGGTGGCTTTCAGACCGGCCGATCCCCGTGCATATCCTGGCTGCGCATTCCCCCTCCCCACAATAGCCAGAATATGCTCGGGGGGAGGCCTGAAAGTGGCCCCTGTCAGGAGCAGGGAATGGTTGGGTCACTCCATTATAGGGCCATGCATTCCGGCTTCAGCAAAACACCAGTAAACACAAAAGGCCCTTTTGGCTTCTGCATTCAAAGCACAAATACTAGGGCTGTGTATTTGGGTCCCAAGTGAACACAATATTTACCCCAAAACATGTCATCGGAGGTCTCAAACAAGACCCCAGAAACTGCAACACGTCTCCACCTTGGAGCTGAGTTGCTCTCTGACTCCTCTCCTTACAGGCCTGTTATTCCAACTTTCTAAAGCACTACCAGTTGTATGGAGTGCTGTACAGATACACACAACATAAAAGATGATCCCTGCCCCAAGCATCTTACAATCTAGAGAAGGAAAACCTCCTTGCATGTCTGCGCCAAGCCGGTTCATTGGCAGCGATGGGGAAAACACCGTGAACACAAGCAAAGAGACAAATACAAATAATCACAAATACTAAAACACAAATACAAGAAAAATACTTGACCCCATACACAGTCCTACTCCGTTATGTCCTACTAGGTACTTCTCAAAAGCAACCAAGATTGGCCATTGTCAGAGACAGGACACTGGGCTGGATGGACCATTGCTCTGACCCATCTGACACTGTCTGTGACACTGTTAGAGACAGGATGCTGGGCTGGATGGACCATTGGTCTAACCTGTATGGCACTGGCTGTCACACTGTTGGAGACAGGACGCTGGGCTGGATGGAGCATTACTCTGACCTGTATGGCACTGGCTGTCACACTGTCAGAGACAGGACGCTGGGCTGGATGGACCATTGGTCTGACTCATCTGGCACTGACTGACACTGTCGGAGACAGGACACTGGGCTGGATGGACCATTGCTCTGACCCAGTCTGGCACTGGCTATGACACTGTCGGAGACAGGACACTGGGCTGGATGGACCATTGCTCTGACCCATCTGACACTGACTGTGACACTGTCAGAGACAGGATGCTGGACTGGATGGAGCATTACTCTGATCTGTATGGCACTGGCTGTCACACTGTTGAAGACAGGACGCTGGGCTGGATGGAGCATTGGTTTGGGGCAGTCTGGCACTGGCTGTCACACTGTTGGAGACAGAACGCTGGGCTGGATGGAGCATTACTCTGACCTGTATGGCACTGGCCTTAAGACTGTCGGAGACAGGACGCTGGGTTGGATGGACCATTGGTCTGAGGCAGTCTGGCACTGGCTGTGACACTGTCAGAGACAGGATTCTGGGCTGGATGGACCATTGCTCTGACCCAGTCTGGCACTGACTGTCACACTGTCAGAGACAGGACGCTGGGCTGGATGGACCATTGGTCTGATGCAGTCTGGCACTGACTGTGACAGTGTTGGAGACAGGATGCTGGGCCCTGACCCAGTCTGGTACTGACTATATAATGTACAATGGTTGTGAGTAGGGTGCTGTGAGGAGGGTGTCACAGAGGAACATAGGGTCACACACGTGTGATACTGGCCTACATGTAGACTATAAGTCTAGTAAATATGTAAAGCAAAAGGTTCCACATGTATGTAATGTTACAAATGAAAACTGTAAAACTTGAATCAAGACTGTGACACTTGACCAAGCTCCAGGAAATGGAAAGACAGTTTGTGGTTTTGCCCCAGACGGATGGCCAGAGACAATGGCCAGAGTCTAATGCAGACAGCCATTGCCTACGTGCAAGAGACACAGAAAGCTGATAAAGAGAACAGAGGGGACAGTGACTATCGGGAACTCACTCAACACCTTGCAGCCAGGAGGGCTGAGGCGAACCATGGACTGAGACCAGAACTTTGCTTTCTAGCAACTCTAAGACTGAAGACCCAGTCACTTACATCAAGGACTGAGAGGAACTTATGGACCTTTGTAGGGTAAGATGCTGATTTAGGAACTCAACCAGTATAGATCAGGAATGCATTATATTTACCTTTGAATTCTAGTAACCACTCTGTATCAACTATCTTGCTTATGTAATCAATAAACTGACTTCTAATCTTTATGAAGAAGTGTCTGTGTCTAACATTGGAACACAAGTGAGCAGCAAGAGTTCTCAAGCTCTTGCGAACCCAGAGATTAAAGAGTCTGTAAATGGGAAGGATCGGGCCCTTGAGTGACAAAGGGTTTGTCCGTGCGGCAGGCTTGAATCGGCCAGAAAGAAAAACTGATTCAAGTGGGCTGTACGTGAGGGAAACTGAGTCACTCAAACCCAGTAAAGGGGGTGTGTGTGTGTGGACCTCCAACTCGTGACATTGGCGCCCAACGAGAAGGGTCAAGCTCAGTTTGTGAACCAATGTATAGAAAGTAGAGGAGGATAGCCAGGTGACAGGACTCCTCTGTGGGGAGTAAATCCCATACCTGCAGAGACTGAGAGTCCCAGGAGTCGGGAACTCAGCTCTGAGAGAGTGGAATAAGCAGATCATTGAACAGAGTGCGCTGAGTTTGTTGTTTTAGTTTTGATTTTGGATCAGGGACAGTGACCAAAATAGGGCTCCCAAAGCACTTTCACCACCTGAGAAGGTCAGAGCTGAGCAGGGAAGCCCGGAAAAGAGGTCTCGAAGCAGAAGGGAAAACTAAACAGCAACTGAAGCAGCTGATACGAGCATTTGAAATGAGCATGAATGGAATGGATGGGAACGGAGCGGGGGCAGCAAATCACCCTCCAAACCCCTCTCCAACAGACCAGAAACCAGGAGATGGAGATGCGCTGCCAAACGTGCCTCAAAACCCCCTTCCAACTGACCGACAACCAGGGGGACAAGGCTCAAACCCTGAACTCGAGATAGCCAGAATAAGAATGGACCAGGAGCTCAAATTAGAGCAAATGAGAGCAAATGAAAAGGAAAAAGAATGATGGATGTAGTTCAAACTTGAGAAAATGAAACAGGAAGAGAGAGAGAAAGACCGGAAAAAGAAAAAGAGAGAAAACATCAACTCGCTCTCCTGAAAGCGCAGACAGATGCAGGAATCCAACCCACACTACCCTTTGGAAGCAGCCAAGAAAAAGACAGAAGACAGCTGATCAGAGACTGTTCACCACTTCTGCCCCTACACAAAGAAAGTGAATGCATTGATAAATTTTTCACAACTGCCCAGCACATCTTTCAATGGGAAAAGATTCCAGAGGACTTGTGGATCAATCTGGTGATACCCAAAATCCCCGAGAAAGCAAGAGATGTGTACAACACAAAGCTGGAGGAAAATCAAGAACTGACTTTTGAGGAATTCAAAACAGCTGTTCTTGAGGAGTACAGAATCACACCAGAAACTTTTCTCCTGAAATTACGTAACTTTAAGAAGGGAGATGGTATGTCTTATGCAGATATGGGGGAAATGTTAAATCAGTATGGGGTGGAATGGTTAGATGCACAAGGAAAGGCTATGAAGGAGCAAGTCATAGACCTTGTAATCCTTGAGCAATTCCTAAATAATTGTACCCCTAATCTCAAATCACACTTGCTTAATCAGGGGATCACGAATGTCAAACAGGCTGGGAGGAGGGCAGATGAATATATTGCAAATGCTACCTCAGCTTATGGGGAAAGAAAGCCAAATAATGGGGGGGGGGGACAAGCAGGGGTCTTACCATAAGCAGAATCTGTATAAAACCCCACAATCTGAGCAAGGAATCTTGACCCAGAACAAACCAAATGAGAATGGGGGTGAGGAGAAACAGGGATCACTCAGACTCCAAAGAACACACACCTTCCAATCCTCTACTAATGATTCAAGGCAGTGCTTTAACTGTAATCAAACAGGGCATATGCTACGAGACTGCCCCCCCAAAAGGGAGTTTCATGGCCCTAAAAGGGAGTCTGATGAGATTATTGGGACTTTAAGTGCGAATGTTGTGTCTGTACTTCAACCCGTCCCCAGAGGTGTTGATGATCGCTATATTATCCGTAACCCACCCACAGGGGATTAGTTGCTACGAAAACCTGCTAAGGTTAACGGGGTAAACTGCATGGGGAGATTGGACAATGGGGCACACATGGTTATGGTACGGGAGGACTTGATCCCAAAACATAAAATAAACACTCATAGAAAGGTTGTGGTATCCCTGGCAATGGGAATCAAGGATATTTCGCCCACAGGAACCGTAGATTTGGATGGGAGGGCTCAAAGGGACCCATCCAGGTGACTGTATTCCCCACGAAGGCAGAAAATGAAATGTTGGTGGGGAATGTTATAAACAAATGGATGCTGGACAGGAGGGTGGAAAAAGCCCAATCCCAGGAACACGGGGAGCTGGAGAGCAACCCGGGAAGGGAGGGTGAGGGGCAACAAGACTCAGAGAGCCCTAAACAAGTTGCACCTCTACCCCTGGAACACGGGGAGCTGGAGAGCAACCCGGGAAGGGAGGGTGAGGGGCAACAAGACTCAGAGAGCCCTAAACAAGTTGCACCTCTACCCCTGGAACATGGGGAGACAGAGAGCAACCCTAGTGGAGGGGAAGGGTTACAGGAAGGCTCTAGCAGTCTTACAGATCCTGCACCCCAACCTGTGAACTCCACTCAGGGGCAGGAAAACCCCAAAGAGGAGTCCCCAAACCAGCCAGAAGGCAGGGGAGGACAAGACTCGGGGAGTGAACTGCATGTCCCTGTCTCACATGGGGAACTGAAGGGAGTGAAGCCAACGGGTCAACCTAATTCTGAAGCTCAGGACTTGGCACCCCACCTTACACAGGAGGGACCAAATTCTGCAGAATCAAACTAAGTAACCACCACGGGGGCAGAGTTAGAGGCTGCAGATGCCCCTACTCAACCCAGGGGGTTGCAGGATGGCCTGGAGGTTTGTTGCCCTACCTTAAGAAAAGGGGTGAAGTGGCTAACTGAACCGAAAGGGTTACAGGCAAGCCGGGAGGTGGAGGATTCTACCTTAAGAAAAGGCGGGAATGTGCAGGAAACCTTTCCCGGGATGGAGAAGGGAACGATGGGTGTCTCTTTCCCAGGGATAGAAATGCACCACCCTGTAGTCCTAAAGGGGCAGGAGCATCAGTCTAAGAGTGAACTGTGTGCCTCTGCCTTACCTAAGAAGGAGCAGGGAAACACTGAAGTAGAGACTGGAGGGGAGGAAACGGTTCAGAGTGTCCAGGGTCAAGCCTCTAAACTTGATAAACTGAATCCTCAAGAGTTTCGTGTGGGGAGGCCTGAGGGGACACTTGGGGGTTCTCACACCAATGTCACAGGGTCAGACTCCAAAGAAGGAGAAATACACGATTATACGGACCCAGGGGATCCTGGAAGTACAAACAGAACTTGGGGGCAGGGCACAAGAGAGGCTTCTGACAATAGCCCCTTCACAGAAGCAGTTTTTGGCTGGGTGAGTGATTTGAATGCAAAGACATCCACACACAGCACCACAGCCATGGGGGAAATGCAAATGCCAAAGGGGGGGCTGTCATGGAGGAACATAGGCTCACACACGTGTGATACTGGCCTACATGTAGACTATAAGTCTAGTAAATATGTAAAGCGAAAGGTTCCACATGTATGTAATGTTACAATTAAGAACTGTAAAACTTGAATCAAGACTGTGACACTTGACCAAGCTCCAGGAAATGGAAAGACAGTTTGTGAATTTGCCCCAGACGGATGGTCAGAGACATTTGAAATGCTAATGCAGGCAGCCATTGCCTACGTACAAGAGACACAGAAAGCTGATAAGAGAACAAAAGGAATTCTAGAAGCCTCGAGAAAATACGAGGGTCTTCCTCCTGGGGATATAAGGCGTTGTATCCCAGAGGGGACAGTGACTATCGGGAACTCACTCAACACCTTGCAGCCAGGAGGGCTGAGCCGAACCATGGACTGAAACCAGGACTTTGCTTTCTAGAAACTCTAAGACTGAAGACCCAGTCGCTTACATCAAGGGCTGAGAGGAACTTATGGACCTTTGTAGGGTAAGATGCTGATTTAGGAACTCAACCAGTATAGATATAGGAATGCGTTATATTTACCTTTGATTTCTAGTAACCACTCTGTGTCAACAATCTTGCTTATGTAATCAATAAACTGACTTCTTATCTTTATGAAGAAGTGTCTGTGTCTAACATTGGAACACAAGTGAGCAACAAGAGTTCTNTAGGAACTCAACCAGTATAGATTAGGAATGCGTTATATTTACCTTTAATTTCTAGTTACCACTCTGTATCAACTATCTTGCTTATATAATAAATAAACTAACTTCTTATCTTTATGAAGAAGTGTCTGTGTCTAACATTGGAACACAAGTGAGCAACAAGAGTTCTCAAGCTCTTGGGAACCCAGAGAGAAAGAGTCTGTAAACGGGAAGGATCGGGCCCTTGGGTGACAAAGGGGCTGTCCCTGCAGCAGGCTTGAATCGGCCAGAGAGAAAAACTGATTCGAGTGGGCTGTACGCGAGGGAAACTGAGTCACTCAAACCCAGTAAAGTGGGGGTGTCGACCTCCACCCGTTACAGAGGGGACTGGGGAGAGGAGAGGGGTGCTAGTGGAGGCCACTGAGGATTTCCGAAGCCATTGAGACAGAGGCAGGGGTAGGAGCTCAGAGCAAGGACCAGCCCTGCCATTGCTGCTGTGCGGGTGAGCAGAGCTGCCCCAGGTGCCTGCCCGCCCGCTCAGGGAGGCCCAGCGCCAGCGAATCGATAAGTGGACCTTCCATTTTTTGCTGTTTAGAAAGAAAATAAACTTGGTCCCGGGAGCTGCAGCCAAGCTTTGCTCGGTGCCTAAAACAGCAACCGTACTGCTTCCTTGGCTTTATGGGGTTTGCTTTGCACCTTGCCAGCCAGCGGCAGCATCCTGTTTGCTTCCTGGCTGCAGCTGTGCTCGGCTCAGGGCTCTCGAGGTTCAGTCTTTAGAAGGTTCCCACCGGTCACACGACAGACGCTGCTGCCCATCGCTCTTGCCGCAGCTGGGGGTCTCGTATTCCCCGTTTGCAGCGTCTCCCCTTGCCAGCCTCCTCATTTCCTGCTCAGGGACCTGTCTCTAGTGAATGATAGTACAGCACCAGGCACAGAAAGAAGTATACATCCCTGACCAGACACTTGGGGTGACATCCCCCAGGTGAGCCCATCTCAAACCCCGTCCTGTGTCCATGGCACAAATGATCCACGCAAGGGCTTTGGCCCGTTCCTAGCGGCTAGTTCAGAACCCACCCAGACAATGAGCATTTTCAAACACAACTCTTCTCCTGGGTGTATTCCTTGCGTTCCCGCATTTGAATTGTTCCCTCCCTAGCCGACGTGTGGATGAATCCCTTCACACCCTCAGGGAAAGGCCAGAGAGGGGTTGAGCCCAGTTGTCAACCCTAAGTTTGCTTAATTTTTTGCACTTCCCTGCATTAGAGCTGGTGCATCCCACGACATGAGCCTTCCAGACGGTCACAGTAAGGCAGGTGGGGGAAGTACTTTCTCCGAGCTATCCCTTGCCTGGGGATGCACCCCATGTTCCCGGGGGAAACCCCCCTGGTATTGCTTTCCCTCCGGCCTGTGTTACAGAGGAGACCAGATTAAGTGACCACCATGGTCACTTTGGGCGGGTCACTTTCACTCTCTTTAAGGCCAGGCAGGGCCCTTCCTGACTGTCTAGTCACCCGCTATTTGGGCATCCCTCCCACCATTGTGCCTTGGCTGTGGGGCGGCCCCTCTGTGTGGAACGTGCTTCCTCTGGATCTCTGTCTCAGCTCCTCCCTCACCTTGAAAAAGCATCTGAAGACTGTTTTATTCTCCAGCTGCTTCTAGAGGGATCCGCCATTGGTTTCCCCACAATCTGATTTTTCTAGGGCTGTAACCCAAATAGAAATTTGAGTTGATTGATCTATTAAGCCTTTTTTCGATTAACCAATTACTTAACCAATTTAAAGTTGCACAAATTTGCATTGATTTAAATATATCTGTATACATTAGCATGGATTTGCATAGATTCACCTAATTTGTGTACGTTGGGTGAACTTGCCTTCCGCTGGCGCACGTTCCCTTGAGCTACGGACTCAGAACTACGGTCTGTCAGATGGTTCTGGCAGCCAACCGATTAATCGGGGGACAAATTTTAATCAGTTATAGACAGATCAATCAATTCATCGGTTTGATTAATCGATCAGTGGTTGCAGCCCTAGTTTTTATCTCCCCTTCTCCTTTAAACTGTTTTAATAGGAACTTAAGCAGATTTTAAGTTTGATTGTATTTTACTGCATGGTGTGACTTGCTCTGAGCACCATTTGGTGCGGTGGGGGTGTCTGTCATTATTATTATTGGACTGAGCCATTGATAGCTCAAAGCCCAGGTTTTCACTTAGGACAAGTGACCGTTGGAGTCTCCGTTCTCAGGTGCCCAACCTGGGACTCCATCCAGAGTGGGTCCCCTCTAGCCCCGGTAACTTGAGCAGCTCCCTCCAGCCCCGTTGTGTGCTCAGCTGGGGCAGAACCAGACCCTGTCAATGCACCAGAGACCAGCCAAGCCTCCTCCACCCCTGGGGGAAAATGGAGTCCAGTTCCCATTAAGCTCGTGGAGGCTAAGCATTCACCGCTCAGGTGTTAGTCTCTAACCCAGGGAGGTATCCCAGACGTGCAGGATTCTGGTTTAGATCAGCCTTGTTGAGACAGGATGTGCCTGATCACCCCATTGCTTAGGTCCCTCTGGTGCTGCTCACTTTTCTTTGGGTGCTTAGAGCTGGGTAACTGGAGATGCGCTTGGCAATTTGGGGGAGATGATCCTACCATCACAGAGTTGGGGTCATCTAGTCCAACCCCTGCTTGGATGCAGGATGACTTGACTAATAGCCATTTATAATAATAACAATAATAATAATAATAATTAATAACGCCCCTGCCATGGAACTCAGAGTGCTTCACATAGAACTAATTAACACAACTTTTAATCCTCACAACAGCCCTGTGAGGTAGGTTAGGCTGAGAGACTATTGTGACTGGCCCGCGGTCACCCTGTGAGGTTTGGACCTATCCTCCAAGAACTTATCCAGTCCCTTCACAGCATCCTCTGGCAGCAGGTTCCACCAGTTAATTGTACATTGAGTGAAAAGTCCTTTCTTTGGTTTGTTTTAAATCTGCAGACATTTAACTTCAGAGAGCGTGTCCTAGTCCTAGTCCTATTGGAAAGGGTAAATAACCGCTCCCTATTTATGCGTTCCTTACCCTGCCTGACTTTGTAGCTTGTTTCATCGCCGCACCGCTCTCACTGGTAGGAAGTGTTTCCTGATCTCCCCTCCTGTAGTTTGAGCCCATTGTTTCTAGTCGCTGCCCTCCCTCGGGAGTGATGCAGAACACTTTCGTACCATCTTCGTTGTATCATTGAGGACTGCTATCATGTCTTCCCTGCGTCCTCTCTTTGCGAGGCCTTAATCCCTGCTGCCTCCTCTGAAACTGCTCCATTTTGCCAAAATGCGGTGCCCCACACTGGACTTGCGCTACTCCAGGGGAGGTCGGAGCAGTGCTCAAGAGAGTGGAATGATTACCTCACTGGCTTGGAGACAATGCTTCTGTTAATGCAGGCGAACACCGTGCTATGGGAGCCACAGACCGGCCCAGCAGAGACACTGAACACCCTGGCCTTCGACAGAGTCATTATTAGCAAGATAAGCAAGGGCCAGAGACAGAGACCATGGTTAAAGGCAGGCTGTTAATGGGGTCCGGTAAAACAGCAGTTCCAGCAGACGTGCTCTCTGGCCGGGGCCCAGTCTAGGGGCACTCACTGCACGGAACAAAGGAGTTTAAGGTAAAAGCTTTAGGAGGCAGAACTGCTCCTATGGGCATAAAAACGGAGGAGATGGGACGAAGGGATTGGAACGAAAAGGCCGTCCCCTCAATCCCAGCCCCCTCCCCCTCCCCAGGGCACCACGGCCTTCCTGGTCCTGAAATTGCAGAATAGCTGCCCCCACCCACGTCTGTGGAGTGAGCGTCTCTAGTGACAGGCGGGATGTTTGTGAGAGCACACGGGATGGCGTTTGGGGCAGCGCATCAGGGTTAGCAACGTGTAGTCTTCCACCAGCCCCCCAGCTCCTCACCCCATAGATTGTGCCATTGGGCTTCTCCTTACATGGTCTCATTGTCCTGGATCATGATCCCCCTCCCCCACGTGTCTGTGACATCTTCCTGAATGTGTCCCTGCTTCTCCATCCTCGATTGGGAGCGCCTTGGGGGCAGAGGCCTGTCTCAGATCAGGACTGGTCAGTGCCAAGCGAGCTCCTGCCAGTTACTCAGCTGTTTCTACACTGGTTTCAAAAGCTAAAGGCCCAATGAAGTTACTTTTGTATCTAACAAAGTTCTGGATTTCTGTTCCCAGAGCCCTTGTTTCAAGGGGTTGCACCGATTCCCATTCAGGGTGAGCACAGAGAGTTCAGAGATGGGAGAAGTGAACCCCCAGAGTCAGTCACAGATTATCTCCATGACCTCCCCCCCCCCGTGCTAATTCATTTGTTTGTATACGGATTGATGAGTTTCATCAGCATCGTTTCCAATGTGGGCACTGAGAGAAGCACAGGCACAGGCATCTCTAGTCCCCTGCAGGGCTCCCTCCCGAGATCATATTCAATTCCTTTCAAGTGTGAATGACCTCCTACCTCCCTGGAAACTTGTTTGCCTTGCACAGCTCCCCCTTCCCTAAGCATTGGCCACTGCGCAGCTCCCCCTTCCCTAAGCGTTCATCACTGCGCAGCTCCCCCTTCCCTAAGCATTCATCACTGCGCAGCTCCCCCTTCCCATAGCATTCGTCACTGCGCAGCTCCCCCTTCCCTAAGCGTTGGCCACCGCGCAGCTCCCCCTTTCCTAAGCGTTGGCCACTGTGCAGCTCCCCCTTCCCTAAGCGTTCATCACTGCGCAGCTCCCCCTTCCCTAAGCGTTCGTCACTGTGCAGCTCCCCCTTCCCTAAGCATTGGCCACTGCGCAGCTCCCCCTTCCCTAAGCATTCATCACTGCGCAGCTCCCTCTTCCCTGTGTTCATCACTGCGTAGCTCCCCCTTCCCTAAGCATTACCCACTGCGCAGCTCCCCCTTCCCTAAACATTCGTCACTGCGCAGCTACCCCTTCCTTAAGTGTTAGCCACTGCGCAGCTCCCCTTCCCTAAGCTTTAGCCACTGCGCAGCTCCCCCTTCCCTAAGCATTATCCACTGCACAGCTCCCCTTTCCCTAAGCGTTGGCCACTGCGCAGCTCCCCCTTCCCTAAGCGTTGGCCACTGCGCAGCTCCCCCTTCCCTAAGCGTTGGCCACTGCGCAGCTCCCCCTTCCCTAAGCATTGGCCACTGCGCAGCTCCCCCTTCCCTAAGCGTTCGTCACTGCGCAGCTCCCCCTTCCCTAAGCGTTTGTCACTGCGCAGCTCCCCCTTCCCTAAGCGTTCGTCACTGCGCAGCTCCCCCTTCCCTAAGCGTTCGTCACTGCGCAGCTCCCCCTTCCCTAAGCATTTGTCACTGCGCAGCTCCCCCTTCCCTAAGCATTTGTCACTGCGCAGCTCCCCCTTCCCTAAGCATTTGTCACTGCGCAGCTGCCCCTTCCCTAAGCACTGGTCACTGCGCATCTCCCCACCTTGCCTAAGCTTTGACCACTGTACAGCTCCCACTTCCCTAAGCATAAGCCACTGCACAGCTTCCACTTCCCTAAGCATTATCCACTGCGCAACTCCCCCTTCCCTAAGCATTAGCCACTGTGCAGCTCCCCCTTCCCTAAGCGTTGGCCACTGCACAGCTCTCCCTTCCCTTAGTGTTGGCCACTGCGCAGCTCCCCCTTCCCTAAACATTGGCCACTGCGCATCTCCCCACCTTGCCTAAGTGTTGGCCACTGTGCATCTCCCCCCACTCCCTAAGTGTTGGCCACTGCACAGCTCCCCCCACTCCCTAAGCATTGTCCACTGCGCAGGTCCCCCTTCCCTAAGTGTTGGCCACTGTGCATCTCCCCATATTCCCTAAGCATTGGCCACTGCGCACCTCCCCCCACTCCCTAAGCATTGGCCACTGCGCAGCTCCCCACCTTGCCTAAGTGTTGGCCACTGCACAGCTCCCCCTTCCTTAAGCGTTGGTCATTGTGCAGCTCCCCACCTTGCCTAAGCAATTCCCACTGCACAACTCCCCTTCCCTCAGCGTTGGCCCCTGCACAGTTCCCCGTTCCCTAAGCATTGACCACTGCAGTTCCCCCCACTCCCTAAGCATTGGCTACTGCATGGCTCCCCACCTTCCATAAGTGATGGACACTGCACAGCTCTCCCTTCCCTAAGCATTGTTCATTGTGAGGCTCCCCACCTTCCCAAAGTGTTGGCCACTGCGCAGATTCCCGCACTCCCTAAGCATTGGACACTGCACATCTGCCCCCACTCCCTAAGCGTTGGCCACTGCACAACTCCCCACCTTTCCTAAGCATTGACCAATGCACAGTTCCCCCCACTCCCTAAGCACTGGACACTGCACAGCTCTCTCTTCCCTAAGCATTGGGCACTGCGCAGCATCCCACCTTGCCTAAGTGTCGGCCACTGTGCAGCTCCCCCCACTCCCTAAGCGTTGTCCACTGCACAGTTCCCCCCTTCCCTAAGCATTGGCCACTGCACAGCTCTCCCCACTCCCTAAGCGTTGGCCACTGCACAGCATCCCACCTTTCCTAAGTGTTGGCCACTGCGTAGCATCCCACCTTGCCTAAGTGTTGACCACTGTGCAGCTCCCCCCACTTCCTAAGCGTTGGCCACCACGCAGCTCCCCCTTCCCTAAGTGTTGGCCACTGTGCGGCTCCCCATATTCCATAAGCATTGGCCACTGTGAAGCTTCCCCTTCCCTAAGTGTTGGCCACTGCACAGCTCCCTTTCCTAAGCATTATCCACTGCGCAGCTCCCCCCACTCCGTAAGCGTTGGCTGCGGCACGGCTCCCCACCTTGCCTAAGCGTTGGCCGTGGCACGGCTCCCCACCTTGCCTAAGCATTGGCCGCAGCACGGCTCCCCACCTTGCCTAAGCGTTGGCCGCAGCGCGGCTCCCCACCTTGCCTAAGCGTTGGCCGCAGCGTGGCTCCCCACCTTGCCTAAGCCTTGGCCAGGGCGCGGCTCCCCACCTTGCCTAAGCCTTGGCCGCAGTGCGGCTCCCCACCTTGCCTAAGCCTTGGCCATGGCGCGGCTCCCCACCTTGCCTAAGCGTTGGGCACTGCGCGGCTCCCCACCTTGACTAAGCATTGGGCGCTGCACAGCTCCCCCTTCCCTAAGCATTGGGCACTGCGCAGCTCCCCCTTCCCTAAGTGTTGGGTGCTGCGCAGCTCCCCCTTCCCTAAGCGTTCATCACTGCACAGCTTCCCCTTCCCGAAACGTTGGCCACTGCACAGCTCCCTCTTCCCTAAATGTTGGCCACTGCACAGCTCCCCCTTCCCTAATCGTTGGCCACTGCGCAGCTCTCCCTTCCCTAAACGTTGGTGACTGTGCAGCTCCCCCCACTCCCTAATCATTGGGCACTGCGCAGCTCCCCACACACCGTAAGCATTGGCCACTGCGCAGCTCCACCCATTCCCTAAGCATTGGCCACTGCACAGCCCCCCCTTTCCTAAGCATTAGCTAGTGTGCAGCTCCCCCTTCCTTAAGTGATAGCCACTATGCAGCTCCCCACCTTGCCTTAGCGTTGGCCACTGCGCAGCTCCCCACCTTGCCTAAGCATTAGCCACTGCACAGCTCCCCCTTCCCTTAGCGTTGGCCACTGGGCAGCTCCCCACCTTGCCTAAGCATTAGCCACTGCGCAGATCCCCACCTTCCCTAAGCGTTGGCCACTGCGCAGCTCCCCACCTTGCCTAAGCGTTTGTCACTGTGCAGCTCCCCACCTTGCCTAAGTGTTGCCCACTGCGTAGCTCCCCCTTCCCTAAGCGTTGGCCACTGTGCAGCTCCCCCTTCCCTAAGTGTTGGCCACTGCGCAGCTCCCCACCTTGCCTAAGCGTTGGCCACTGCGCAGCTCCCCACCTTGCCTAAGCGTTGGCCACTGCGCAGCTCCCCACCTTGCCTAAGCGTTGGCCACTGCGCAGCTCCCCACCTTGCCTAAGCGTTGGCCACTGCGCAGCTCCCCACCTTGCCTAAGCGTTGGCCACTGCGCAGCTCCCCACCTTGCCTAAGCGTTGGCCACTGCGCAGCTCCCCACCTTGCCTAAGCGTTGGCCACTGCGCAGCTCCCCACCTTGCCTAAGCGTTGGCCACTGCGCAGCTCCCCACCTTGCCTAAGCGTTGGCCACTGCGCAGCTCCCCACCTTGCCTAAGCGTTGGCCACTGCGCAGCTCCCCACCTTCCCTAAGCGTTGGCCACTGCGCAGCTCCCCACCTTGCCTAAGCGTTGGCCACTGCGCAGCTCCCCACCTTGCCTAAGTGTTGGCCACTGCGCAGCTCCCCACCTTGCCTAAGCGTTGGCCACTGCGCAGCTCCCCACCTTGCCTAAGTGTTGGCCACTGTGCAGCTCCCCACCTTGCCTAAGCGTTGGCCACTGTGCAGCTCCCCACCTTGCCTAAGCGTTGGCCACTACGCAGCTCCCCACCTTGCCTAAGCGTTGGCCACTGCGCAGCTCCCCACCTTGCCTAAGTGTTGGCCACTGTGCAGCTCCCCACCTTGCCTAAGCGTTGGCCACTGCGCAGCTCCCCACCTTGCCTAAGCGTTGGCCACTGCGCAGCTCCCCACCTTGCCTAAGTGTTGGCCACTGCGCAGCTCCCCACCTTGCCTAAGCGTTGGCCACTGCGCAGCTCCCCACCTTGCCTAAGTGTTGGCCACTGTGCAGCTCCCCACCTTGCCTAAGCGTTGGCCACTGCGCAGCTCCCCACCTTGCCTAAGCGTTGGCCACTGCGCAGCTCCCCACCTTGCCTAAGTGTTGGCCACTGCGCAGCTCCCCACCTTGCCTAAGTGTTGGCCACTGTGCAGCTCCCCACCTTGCCTAAGTGTTGGCCACTGTGCAGCTCCCCACCTTGCCTAAGCGTTGGCCACTACGCAGCTCCCCACCTTGCCTAAGCGTTGGCCACTGCGCAGCTCCCCACCTTGCCTAAGTGTTGGCCACTGTGCAGCTCCCCACCTTGCCTAAGTGTTGGCCACTGTGCAGCTCCCCACCTTGCCTAAGCGTTGGCCACTACGCAGCTCCCCACCTTGCCTAAGCGTTGGCCACTACGCAGCTCCCCACCTTGCCTAAGTGTTGGCCACTGTGCATCTCCCCCTTCGCTAAGCGTTGGCCAATGCGCATCTCCCCCTTCGCTAAGCGTTGGCCAATGCGCAGCTCCCCACCTTGCCTAAGTGTTGGCCACTGCGCAGCTCCCCCTTCCCTAGGCACTGGCCACGGCGCAGCTCCCCCTTCCCTAGGCATTGGCCATGGCGCAGCTCCCCTTTCCTGAAGCATTGGCCACTGCGCAGCTCCCGCTTCTCTAAGCATTGGCCACTGCGCAGCTCCCCCTTCCCTAAGTGTTGGCCACTGCGCAGCTCCGCACCTTGCCTAAGCATTGGCCACTGCGCAACTCTCCACCTTGCCTAAGTGTTGGCCACTGCACAGCTCCTCATTTTGCCTAAGCGTTGGCTACTGCACAACTCCCCTTCCCTCAGCGTTGTCCACTGCACAACTCCCCTTCCCTCAGTGTTGTCCACTGCACAACTCCCCCCCCTCAGTGTTGTCCACTGCACAACTCCCCCCACTTCCTAAGCGTTGGCTACTGCATGGCTCCCCACCTTCCATAAGTGTTGGACACTGCACAGCTCTCCCTTCCCTAAGCATTGTTCATTGTGAGGCTCCCCAACTTCCCTAAGTGTTAGCCACTGCGCAGCTTCCCGCATTCCCTAAGCGTTGGCCACTGCACAGCTGCCCCCACTCCCTAAGCGTTGGCCACTGCACAGCTGCCCCCACTCCCTAAGTGTTGGCCACTGTTTGGCTCCCTACCTTCCTTAAGCGTTGTCCACTGCACAACTCCCCACCTTCCCTAAGCATTGACCAATGCACAGTTCCCCCCACTCCCTAAGCATTGGACACTGCACCGCTCTCTCCACTCCCTAAGTGTTGGCCACTGCACAGAACCCCCTTTCCTAAGCATTAACCAATGTGCAGCTCCCCCTTCCTTAAGTGTTAGCCACTGTGCAGCTCCCCACCTTGCCTAAGTAGTGGCCACTGCACAGCTCCCATTTCCCTAAGCATTGGCCACTGCACAACTCCTTCCATTAGCGTTGGCCACTGCGCAGCTCCCCACATTGCCTAAGCGTTGGCCACTGCGCAGTTCCCCCTTCCCTTAGCATTGACCACTGCGCAGCTCCCCACCTTGCCTAAGCATTGGCCACTGCGCAGCTCCCCACTTTGCCTAAGCGTTGGCCGCTGCACAGCTCCCCCCCTTGCCTAAGCATTGACCAATGCACAGTTCCCCCCACTCCCTAAGCATTGGACACTGCACAGCTCTCCCCACTCCCTAAGCATTGGACACTGCACAGATCCCCCTTTCCTAAGCGTTAGCCACTGCGCAGCTCCCCACCTTGCCTAAGCGCTGGCCGCTGCGCAGCTCCCCACCTTGCCTAAGCAGCACACAAGGCAGATGAGCATATGTGCATCTCTCGGTGCAATAACTTAGGCAGTCCCACTGCGCTGGTGGACGTCTCCCTCCAGCTTACACCTTTGTTTGGCTTTTTCTTCAGATGAAGTTTAAGCTCAGGGGCTGTGTGTGAGGTGCTTTACCTGCCGGCGGGCACAAGGTCAGCACCCATGTTAGCTGCTAGCACAGCCCCGAGTCCTACTCATGACTTTGGGACCACTGCCTGAGCCAGCTGGGCCTGCTAGCAAGGGCCAGGGCCCTGACTCAGTTTCCTTCCCGGCTGACGGAAGTTGCTCCTGGATGCTGCTTTGTCCTTATGGGCTTCCTGGGCAACTAAACTTCCTTTTGTTATTCCTCCAGCTGCCATGACCTTCCTCGGAATTATTTATTGGCCCCGGACCTCCCCCTGGCTGTTCAGCCAGGCCTTCAGAGAGGGAGACGGGTAGCGTGGCTTGGGGGGGGTGGTTCTGCCCGTTGGATATTTTTAGCATTTTTATGAATTTTAAATTGTATATTGTGTGTTTCTTTTATTGTTATTATTATTGTTATTAGTGTTGTTACTGTTGTAAGCCACTCCGAGCTGCTCTGTGAGCGGGAGGGTGCGGGGAAAAAGAGTAACAAAATAAATTCAATAAATAAATGTATTCATTTTTTCCCTGGCTCACACACAGTATAATAAACCAATAAAACCATCACAACGTAAAAACCAGAGTTGTGCATAAAACAACATACCCACCCAATCCCCTCTATCCCACCCCCTCCCCAAACGCCTGTCAGAAGAGCCAGGGTTTACATTGCCGGCGGAAGGCAAGGAGACTCTGGCTGAGGTGGGTCCCCGCCAGGAGGGCATTCTACAGCAACAGAGCAGCTGCTGCCAAGAACGCCCACCTGTCCATCTGGACCCACCAATAGCACGGGACCTCCAGGAGGGCACTCCCGGTTGACTGCAGGGGCCGCCCAGGGGCCTAGAGAGTGAGACGGTCCCTCAGGTAAACAGGGCCCAGGCCGTGTAGGGCTTTAAAGGTCAAAACCAGCCCCTTGAATCGGGCCCAGAAGACAATAGGCAGGCAGCCTGCCACCTCCTTAGGGAGGGCAGGGTGCCGGGCTGCCTTAAAGAGGCGGTGGTGCAGCCCCTGCTCAAGAAACCATCGCTTGATGTTGACTCCCCAGCCAATCATCGGCCAGTCTCTAACTTTCCCTTTTTAGGGAAGGTTATTGAGCGGGTGGTGGTCCGGCAATTGCAGGAGCATCTGGATCGTGTCGATTTTCTATATCCCTCGCAGTCAGGGTTTCGCCCGGGGTATGGCACCGAGGCTGCGCTTGTGGTGTTGGTTGACGATCTTCGCCGAGAACTAGACCAGGACTGTTCGGCCCTGTTGATTCTATTAGATCTCTCAGCGGTGTTTGATACTGTTGATCATGAGATGTTGGTGACACGCCTGTGGGACCATGCAGGGGTGGGCGGGATGGTTCTTGACTGGTTCCGCTCCTTCCTTACCAGAAGAACTCAGCGAGTGGTACGCAGTGATTATTTTTCATCATACCGAGACCTCTCTTGTGTGGAGTTTGGCAGGGTTCTGTTTTGTCCCCTTTCCTGTTCAACGTGCATATGCAGCCGCTCGGCGCGGTGGTCAGGAGGTTCGGCGTACGGTGCCATCAATATGCTGATGACACCCAGCTCTACCTCTCTTTTTCATCAGACCCAGGCCCGGCAATCTCAGTGCTTACCGGGTGCCTTGAAGCTGTGGGGGACTGGATGAGGGGAAACCGACTGAAACGGAATCCTGACAAGACGGAGGTGATGTTGGTGGGTAAGGCAGTGGGGGTAACAGCCCCCATCATTGATGGGGTCTGCCCTCCACTGGTTCCCCAGGTACGGAGTCTGGGGGTGCTCCTTGACTCACAACTCCACTTGGATGCTCAGGTGGAGGCTGTGGCAAGGAGTGCCTTCCACCAATTACATCTGGTGTGTTGGCTTCCGTCATATTTATATTTATTTATTTATTTTTATTTATTTTTACAATTTATATGCCACCCCCTCCTGCCTCAGGCAACTCAGGGCAGCTGACAATATATTAAAACATTAAAATAAACCATATTAATTTCAGTTAAAACAATATAAAACTCCATCCCCCCCCACCCTAACCCAACCCACCCACCCCATCTCTCTCGGGAAAGGCCTGGCGGAACAGCCAGGCCTTACATTGTCTGCGGAATGAGAGGAGGTTGGCAGCCAAGCAGATCCATATGATCCAGGGATGGGCTCCAGGATCATAACCGGAGGGTGAGGCGGTCCTGCAGATAGGGGGCCCTCAAGCCATTTAGGATTTTAAAGGTCAACACCAACACCTTGAATTGAGCCCGGAAACCTACAGGTGGCAGCCAGTGCAGAGAGCGAAGCACTGGTGTTACATGCTTGCGTCAGCCCGTCCCCATCAAGAGACGGGCCACCGCATTCTGCACCAGCTGCAGTTTCCAAACCAGTACCAAGGGTAGCCCCACGTAGAGCGCGTTGCAGTAATCCAGTCTCGAGGTAATAAAAGCATGGATGACTGTGGCCAGATCCGAGTCTGAGACATATGGCCTAAGCCGACACACCAGATGTAACTGGCAAAATGCTCCTTTCACCACAGCCGCCACCTGAGCATCCAGGCAGAGCTGTGGGTCCAGGAGCACCCCCAGACTCTGGACCTGAGAAACCAGGGAGGGGGGCGGACCCCATCAATGATGGGAGTCGCCCCACAACCATCACCTCCGTCTTGTCGGGATTTAGTCTCAGGTGGTTTGTCCTCATCCAATCCCCCACAGCGGACAAACACCGGGTAAGCACCGAGACTGCCGGGCCTGAGTTGGAGGAAAATGAAAGATATAGCTGGGTGTCATCAGCATATTGATGACATCTCACTCCATACTCCCTAACAACCTCCCCCAAAGGCTGCATGTACACGTTGAACAGGAGAGGGGATAAGATGGAACCCTGCGTTACTCCACACGTGAGCCCTCAGGTGGAAGATGAAAACTCCCCCAGCACCACATGCTGGGTTCTCTCGACCAGGAATGAGCAGAACCATTCAAGAACAGTCCCACCAATCCCTGCCAGGTCCCACAACTGAGTCACCAACAACTCATGATCAACGGTATCAAATGCAGCCGAGAGATCTAACAAGATCAACAGGGTCTAATGACCCCGGTCTAACTCACGGGAGAGGTCAGCGGCCAAAGCCACAAGTGCAGTCTCCGTGCCATAACCCGAAAGAAAGTCCAACTGCGAGGGATCGAGAAAATTAATCCGGTCCAAATGCCCCTGAAGCTGCTGAACCACCACCCATTCAATAACCTTCCCTAAAAAGGGAAGGTTAGAGACTGGCCAATAACTGGCAAGGACATCAACGTCCAAAGATGGCTTCTTGAGCAGGGGCCACATCACCGTCTCCTTAGATAATATTTATTGAGCGTGACACACGGTCATTGCACAGCACCGCCTCCTTGAGACAGCCCGGTACTCTGCCCTCCCCAAGGGAGGCATTGACTATCCCTGCCAGCAACAGCCCCAATGCCTCCTGGCTAGTCTTAACCAGTCAGGACAGGCATGGATCTAATTCAGAATTGGTGGCTCGAACAATCCCAAGAGCATCCCCCACATCTGAGGGCGACACTGTCTGAAACTCATTCCACAAAACAGGACCAGTGGAAGCCCCTTCCACTGTCTCAGACCCGTTCTCTGCTTTAAAAGTCACATCAAAACTGTGGTGAATTTGAGCAATTTTATCTGCAAAAAAGTCCACAAACAAATCACAGCGAGCATTTGATGGTTCCACATCCAGGCGGAGGGAGGCCGGACTGACCATCCCCCTCACCACTCGGAACAGCTCAGCCGGGCAGGACTTAGTGGACGCAATGTGGGCAGCAAAGAAAACCTTCTTTGCTGTCCGCACCACTACAGCATAGGTAAGTAACCAGACTCTATGCCGCAACCGATCCACTTCAGTATGTTAGTGACACCACCATCGCTCTAATTATGTTTCAGACTCTGACCTGGCCACCGTCATCCACGCCTTCATCACTTCTAGGCTTGACTACTGTAACGCGCTCTATGTGGGCTACCTTTGGTGACAGTACGGAGACTGCAGCTGGTGCAGAATGTGGCTGCCCGTCTCCTGATGGGATTGGGCTGCCGGGAACATATTACACCAGTTCTTCAGTCTCTGTACTGGCTGCATGTAGTCTTCCGGGCCCAATTCAAGGTGCTGGATTTGGCCTATAAAGCCCTAAACGGCACAACCTATTTGTGGGACCGCCTCACCGCCCGAGTTCTGGATCGGCACATGTGGTCATCGGGGGGTGATCTCCTGGAGGTCCTTCGAGTCTGCCGGGGGGCCATGATGGAGAGGACCTTCTCGGTGTCCACCCCACGGCTGTGGAACTCCCTGCCGGTGGAAGCCCGTTTGGCCCCGGATCTTCCCTCGTTTTGACGCTGTTGCAAGACGTGTCTGTTCCGCCTAGCTTTTTTGGGGGGGGAATTGGGGATTTTTTAATACCTCCCTTTGTTGTATATTTTAAAAGTTGTTTTTAATGTTAATGTTTGATATTGTCCGCTGCCCAGAGCTGCCTGTGGCAGGATGGGCAGGTTAAAAATGCTTTGGGGGGGGGGGAGAGAGGTGACAAATGCATGGATGACAGTGGCGAGATTAGAATCCGAGACATGTGGACAGAGCCACTTCACCAGATGTAACTGGCGAAAGGCGCTCCTGGCCACAGCCAACACCTGGGAATCCAGGAATAATTGTGAGTCCATGAGCACCCCCAGGCTCCGCACAGATGGAGCCAATGGAGGATGAACCCCCCCAGCAATGGGGGTGATCCCCTCCCCCAGATCATCTCTGTCTTGTTGGGATTGAGTTTCAGTTGGCTCAACTTCATCCAGTTCCCCACAGCAGCCAGACACCGGGACATTCTGGTCTGTTCTCAGTCAGTGATGTAGGTGACTGGGTTTTAAAATCTTGAGTTGCTAGAAAGCAAAGTCTTTCCTCTCAGTCCATAGTTCCAGCAGCCTTCTTGCTGGCAGGCAAGATGGAGACGAGTTCTCAATAGTCCCCCCTCCCCTATAGGGTACAACTCCCTATATCCTTAGGGGGCAGGGGCGGTGGGTAGGCGAGGCAGGGTAGGGCGAGGCAATGCCCCTCCTGGCCCCAGGACTCCCCTGGCTGGCCGACCCCAACAGCACTGCAGTGCAGTGCTTTTAAAAAAAAACCCCAAAAAACGGCCGCGCGCACCACGGTGAATGTTTGGAGCCATCTCGAAGAACCTGGTTTAGAGCAGCAACATAGAAGGTTGCTGCCCTTAACCAGGTTCTTCGAGATGGCTACGAACATTCTCACTGGTTGTGTGCGCGCACACACACAACCGGTGACGCACCCCCCCCCCCGAAAGGCTTCCTAAGGAAGCCTTTCAGGGACAAAAGGGAGGCGTTTCCCCCCTTTATGCAGAATGGGCGGCTCTGTTCGGTCCCCCCAGATATCCCCTGCTGTTACGGTACAGGTTCTGTCTGGCGGTGGCGGTATTTGCAGGGATTCGCTGCAGGGGAGGCCTGTTTCTCCACTGTCTGGTGGTGAGGAGTCGGGGCGGGGGGCTTTGTGCCTGCTTGGCCCCCGATTGGCTCTCCCCTGCTTTCTTCTTCGCCCCCCCAGCCCGGTGGGCTTTCACCCTCTATTGACTAGGGGAACTTGGGGCCTGGGGCCGGGCTGGGCCCAACTTTAGGCTCCTCTCATGGAATATCTCCGGCTGGGGGTGGTTATTGAACCCTGAGGTCCAATCAATTTTGTATGAGTTCGATATCATTTGCGTCCAGGAGTCCTGGTTGGTGGATGCCTCCCCGCTTTTCCTTCCGGGCTTTAGGAGATTCCACAAATCAAACAAGGATATTCCTGTCCTTGGTGTTGTGGGTTTATGGCCTGGATGTACACATTCCCCTTCTCTCTGCAAGGTAACAGCTGTGCATGCCACCCAGCCAGGCCCCAGGCACACTCATTGCACTCTCACTGGGAATTTATTTTTTCCGTTTTTATGCTGTCCTTCCCACAAGGCTCAGGGCAGCTTTATGACCTTAAGTTGAGCTTAAGGTCGTCCCCTTCTGGCGATGTCTTGAGGTTGTGACAAGGCCCAGCCTAACCTACCCCATGTTCCTTGTGTCAACACCTGGGAGAATGCCCAGGCCACAAACCCACAACGCCCAAGGACAGCTGGACACTTGCAGACTCAGCCACAAAGTCCCCAGAAGATGGGCAGGCAGATTCTCACAGCCACAACGCTGTCCCAAGGAAATGGCAGGGAGGATAAGGACATTGCAGAGAAACTGAATGAGTTCTTTGCGTTGGTCTTCAGTGCAGAGGACGTTGGGGAGATACCCATGCCTGAACCTTACTTTGTAGGTGATAAATTGGAAGAACTTTCACAAATCGGCATGACTCTGGTCTGGAGAAGGTCCTAGAGCAAACTGACAAACTGAATACTAACAAATCACTAGGGCCAGATGGCATTCACTCCAGAGTTCTGAAGGAACTCAAATATGAAATCGCAGACCTACTGTTAGTAACTTGTAACCCATCGCTAAAATCTGCCACTGTACCCGAGGACTAGAGGCTGGCAAAGGTAACCCCGATATTTAAAAAGGGATCCAGAGGTGATCCTGGAAATTACGGACCAGTAGGATTATTTTCAGGGTATTTTTTGTGGCTCTGGTGAGGAACCTTCTAACATAAGAGGGGAGTTGAAAATGTTTGAAAACCCACCTTGGAACCCTGTTGAGGATTTTGAGGTTCGAGCTCTTATTATGGGACTGTCTCTGAGGAAGGCCCCTGGAGAAGATGGGATTCCTGCAGAGATCTTTAGGAGCAATATAGATTTCGGGTCTCCTGTCATCATTAGATTATTTAATAGCATCAATGCTACAGGGTCCTTCCCAGCTGGATGGAATGAAAGTGTGACAATTCCAATTTATAAGAAGGGCCCCAGAGACAACCCGGCTAATTATAGGCCTATAAGCCGATTAGATGGAATGGCTAAATTGTATGCCAAATATCTCCTGGGAAAACTGGAAGATTGGGCAACAAAGGAAAATATCTTCCACGAGGAAGAGGCAGGCTTTCAAGCTCGTTGTGCCACTATAGATCATTGCTTTATACTATCACACTTGATAAACAAATATACTCAAACCAGGAAGGGGGGGCTTTTTGTAACATTCATTGATCTTAAATTGGCCTTTGATTTTATAGATCGGGTGCCGCTCTGGGATAAATTGTTAGCCACAAATCTGGCCAGACGCCTTCTTTTTTTTATTAAAGGGCTATATCGCCACACTTGTATGAAAATCCATATAGATAAGGAGGGACATTTGATGGGGGCTCACTCCCAAAGGGGAGTGAAACAGGGATGTGTCTTAGTGCCGTTTCTATTTAAGTTTTACATTAATGATATCATTGACGCATTCCAGAACAAACGTTTGCCCCGAAGATCGGCAATAGAGCAATTGCCCTGTTATTCTATGCGGATGATATGGCGTTACTGTCTGTCACAGAACTGGGGATGAGAAGGGCCTTGGATTTGTTGGGTTCTCATTGTAAAAAGGAGGAACTTAAAATAAATTATGGTAAGACAAAGGTGGTTGTCTTTGCCAGGAAAACCCTGACTCGGGTATGGTATTTAAATGATCATAAAATAGCGCAGGTTCCGTCCTATAGATATCTGGGACTGTGCTTTGCAGTCACAGGCTCTTGGGCTATGCATCTGACATCAGCTAAGCTGAAGGCCCGTCAAACGGCAGGGGGAATTGTAAAATTCTGGGCTACAGGAGGGGGTAAGATGACCAAGCCAGCTATCAGTGTGTTAGCCCACAAGCTTATCCCACAACTGCTTTATGGTGCGGAAAACTGGGGCTTTGAGGCCGGGACTCTGGAGCCAGTACAAAACAGGGTTCTTAGGAGTCTCTTGGGAGTACCAATATATACCCCTGTAGCCTTCCGAAGAGCAGAGCTGGGGGTAGTTTCTGTAGCTACCCAAATTCGGATGGTTATAACAAATTTCTGGACTAGACTAATGTCTATGCCTAGGAATAGTCTTACCTGCGCCTGTTGGGAGGAACAGGGTGAGAGGGCCGAAAATCAGTCTTGGAGATCTAGATTTATTGGCCTCCTTAGGGATATTTGATTTTCTCTCGAAGCTTTGGAAAGCCTCGCTAAAAATTCCTTGAAAAATCTTCTGAAATTGCAAATTTTAGATATTGGAAAACAAGGAGATATGGCCTTGGTGGCAAATTCAGTAATAGCCCCTAACTATGGGAAATACAAAACTTCGCATAAATTGGAACAATATCGGATTAGTACTATGAATTTTGCCCTGAGACAGGCTCTCACCCTGGTAAGATTTCAGCTAATGCCTTCAAAGGTATTAGAGGACAGGTTAAAGGGGTTACCCTAGGAAAATAAGATATGTGATTGTAGATCGGGGTGGACGACCAAGTCCATTATTTATTTGAATGTAATAAGTCAGCCGATATCCGGTATAAATACAGAACATGATTTGAGTTAAAGCCAAGGCCCCTTGGGCCAGTCCTGTTCAAAGATTGGAATGCATTCTGGCAAGTGAGTCTGACAGAAAGACGTTTACGGTAGCAATTATTTTGCTGACATTAGCAAAAAGGAGAGTCCGGGATGAAGATGAACAGTTTCATTAATGTTGGAAGATTTATCTTTTGGAAATGTAAAGTAAGGGAATCAGAGCAAGGTCCTTCTGTAAGTTTGTTTCCCTTTATTCTTAAGTATATATTTTGTAAAATTGTACCAGCCATTGGTTGTATCAATAAAGTTTATACTACTACAGAGCAGTAAACTTGTCATCTGTGCCAGACAAAATGGTGGAAACCATCATTAAGAACAGAATTGCTGGTCATGTTGATAAACATGGCTTAATAGGGAAGAGTCAGCATGGATTTAGCAAAAGCAAGTCATGCCTCACTAATCTGTTGGAATTCTTTGGGGGTGTAAATAAGCATGTGGATAAGGGAGACCCAGTAGATAGCGTGTACCTGGATTTCCATAAAGCATTTGATAAGGTCCCACATAAAAGAGTCTTGAGAAAATTATGTCATGGGATAGGAGGTAGTGTCTTACTATGGATCAGTAACTGGTTAAAGGATAGGAAGCAAAGGGTTGGACTAAATGGTCAGTTTTCACAATGGAGAGATGTAAAAAGTGGTGTGTCTCAGGGATCTGTATTGGGAGCGGTGCTGTTTAATGTATTCATTAATGATTTGGAAAAGGGTGTTCAGAGTGAGGGGATCAAATTTGCAGATGACACCAAGTTATTCAAGGTAGTTAAAAC
>QEPC01003611.1:301626-312931 GCA_003113815.1 Sphenodon punctatus
GACCCAAGGCAAGGGACTCTGCCAGACCATACAAGGAGATGCGCTCCCCTCAGCGCCTCTGACTGACCACACCTTACACCCCGTACCAAAGGAGGAACCCAGGCCAGGTAACCTAACTGATTGGCCACCTTGAACAGGGTCACCTGGGGCTGGGAGCCAATCGCTGAGATGCTAGTGTTGCCCTTTAAAAGAAGGCTAGTAAATTGCCAGAGAGAGAGACCTCATGGCCGGCACCCGGTAGCTGTGCTGGACTAACCTGCAACCCCCAGCTTTCTCCATCCAGCTGGGAAAGAACCGAACCCTGCAGAGCTAAGACACCCGCGCTTACCCTGCAGAGAAGATACTGTGAGTAACTCCTTCTATGCAGAGAAGCAGGGTTAGGGACCGTTTAGGCATAGACGTGCTCTAAATGGGTCACCGTACCTGCTCGTAGTTGCCTGTGTTTGCTCACGAGTTCAATGCCTTTTCCCTACCTTTTTGTATCCTTGTAATTCGGTGAACTGAGCTAGTAAAAACTATAAACCTTGTTTTCTCTAATCGAGAGTGCCTGGTGTGTGCGCTGCGACCCAAAACGCTTCCCAGGTTTGGCTCACGCTGGGAAAGCAATCTCTAATAAGGAGCAGGGTTTGGGCTTCCAGAACAGCCCTTAACCCCGGAAGCTCGTGGCTCTGGTGGTGGCAGCAAAACCCACGTGTTATGGTGATGGGCACGCGGTGAGGAAGGGGGCTAGAAGTAGAGCACCCCCCCACTGGACCCATTATGCCACACCCCGCACCACCCGGAAAAGCTCCACTGGATGGGATTTAGCGGATGCTATGAGGGTAGCAAAAAACTCCTTTTCTGCTGCCTGCATAGCTACGGCATAGGCTCATAAACTGGCTCTATGACACGCTGTGACGAGTAGGGGAGAGGAGAGAGCATGGAGCTTACAGGATTTGGATTCTCCGGGTTCCAGCCGCAGGTCACAGAAGAGAATCTTTGGGGGCGTAGAAAGTATACACTGACCCCGCTCTCCTGCAAAGTGAAGGAGAGAATAGCATTTGAGCAGTTTTGTTCCCGCTGATGTACTCCCCGAGCCTCAAGCATCCTGCGCACAGCGCCGTTCCCGCTGACGTACTCCCCGAGCATCCTGTGCGCTGCCGGCCCTCCCCTGCCCCATCACTATCTCTCATGCCTCCTTACCCACACCCGCTCACAGCTGCCCTGGCACCGAGGTCCAGGACGGGACTCACCTCTGTTGGGGACAAAGACCGTCTCATTCTCAGCTTGCACATCATGTTTGCGGTCATCCGAGGGTGGCAGCGCCACCCGGCTCTCGCTGGCATGGAACTGGCAGTGGATCTGAGCACTGGCCCACGCTAGCATCTCACTGAGAAGAGAGACAGGTGGTGAGACAACACAGAGCCGGGGGGGGGAGGACAACCTCCCCCAGGTGCTACAGCTACTCCCACAGTACGGGGTGTCACGGAGAAACATGAGGCCTCACAGGAGAGATACTGAACTATAAGTCTAGCATATATGTAACTCTAAAGATTAAACATGGATGTAATGTTGAGAACTGACAACTCAAGTCATGTAATCATGTAGTGTAAACTGAGAGTTGGGAAACTCCAGGAAGTGGAGACAGAAAAGGATGTGGATTGACACCAGACAGAAATCCATTTAGGTGCAAATTAAGTTTGTCTGCTGACTTTGCCTACGTGCGGAGAGGCACCTCTCGAGCTTTTCCCCAAGGCGGGAAAAGGGAAACAAAGACTTTGAAAAGGTATTTAAGCAAACAGCCAAGACAAAGGGGAAGCCATTCAGCCATCTTCTGCTACCTCTTGGAGAGAACTCATCTCCATCTCGCCTGCCAGCAAGGAGACTGCGGGAACTATGGACCGAGAGGAAACTTTGTTTTCTAGCAACTAAGAGATCAGTGCCCAGTCGTTCTACATCCCTGACTGAGAATGTGCTCTCTGTAGGGTAAGCTTTATATAGTCACCAAGTATAGAATAGGATGCATTGTTACTTTTCATTTCTTTAGTCACTCTGTATCAACTGTTCTAGCTTATGTAATCAATAAACTTTCTTCTTATCTTTATTAAGAAGTGTCTGTGGTCTAACATTGGGAGCACAAGCGAGCCACTTGAGTTTTCAAACTCTTGAGAACCCAGAGAGAAAGAGTCTGTAAACGGGAAGCTTTCTGGGAGTTGGGGTGGCAAAAGGATTCTCCCCCTTACAGAACTGGACCAAACAGAGAGAGAACTGGTTCAGGTGGGCTGTAAGTGAGGGAAATTGAGTCACCCAACCCAGGAAAGTGGGGTGCTGGACCCTCAAAACCGTGATCCGGGGGCCAGACAGCACTAAGGCAGACCACCTCCCCACCCCCAGGGGCTGCAGCCATGGTTCAGCATGGGGAACCTGCCCGGGCTTGACAACTGGCACGCCCATACACTCATTCGCCCTGTTCTTCGCACGGCTCTGGCGGCAGGAAGCACTTGTCCCTTTCTCCACATCAGGCAGGAAGCACTTGTCCCTTTCTCCACATCAGGCAGGAAGCACTTGTCCCTTTCTCCACATCAGGCAGGAAGCACTTGTCCCTTTCTCCACATCAGGCAGGAAGCACTTGTCCCTTTCTCCACATCAGGCAGGAAGCACTCTACGCCATGCCCCAAGCAATTGGGGGGAGGGGGGGGAGAGGAAGGAGGAGAGCTCCTCCAAGACCTGGAAGAAGGGGCTGTCTAGCAGAGCACTCGCCACGTGGGGCCCAGGACTTTGGGACTCCTTCCTGCCCCAGTTCCAATACCAGCCTCTGGGTCTCAATGTCAGGCCCAGCTATTCGGGCAGGGCTGAGCTAGGAAACCAAGATCGGGCTTCACTTGTGCTTGGCGGGGGCCGTCCCTCCAATTCAAATCACAAGCCAGAGGCAGGGAGACACCCTGCGTCACAACAAGGAGCTGAGGCCAGAGCCATCTGACCAGGAGCAGGGGCTCTTCCCCGTCACAGCACCCTCCTGCCTACAACACCTGGGCCAGAAGTGACAGTCTCAGGTACCTCCCCTCTAGAGCAGCAGGGGATCCTGGGATGCGGAACTGCTGCCTACATCCTCCCCTTCCCCCTCTAGGTCTGATGGAGGGACTGGGCGCTGGGTGCAAACCTGTTGTCACCTGCTTCTCCTCTGCGACTGCGCCCCTTGGTACTGCCCCTTTAAAAGAGGACACTTATGAAAAATACATGGTGCAGGGTTGCACTGGAACCAATGCAGCCCCTGCAACATGTATTTTTTGCAAGTGTCCTCTTTGAAAGGGGTGGGACGGCCACCCTAACCTTGAAACTGTAGCAAGCCTCCCAACTGTTCCCCCGCAAGCAGGACTAGGCCTCCCCCCGATGTAGCACCAGACAGCTCCCGAGGGGCGGGAGTGCGGTGCAGAACGAGAATCAAGGAGCCGAGAAGGGGAGGGACGTGAGCGAAGCAGCAGGTGAGACAGTTCAGGGGCAGAGCACGCACGCACGCCAGAGCGCAGGAGTCAGTAATGTTCCATCCGTTCTAGTTGCCGGGCAGACGGCCTTTCGGTAACGCGCGCTCTCTCAGCAAGATGGTGGGTGATTTACACAGTAGCAAGTCACCTGGGCCAGAGGGTATTCATCCAAGGGGACCGAAAGAATTCACATTTTAAATGGCTGAACGACTATCAGGGGTATTGCTAAAACCCTCCTCCGCGCCAGAGGACTGGAGGGTAGAAGATGTAACCCCAGTTTTTAAGAAGGGCTCCTGAGGAGACCCTGGAACTACAGACCGGAAAGTCTGACGCCTGCACCGGACAAACGGGTGGAGACCATTGTTAAAAACGGAACTCCTAGGCATACAGACCAGCACGGCTTTAGCCAAGGGAAGTCATGCCTCACTAATCTAACCAAATTTTATGAGAATGTCAACAAGCACGTGGATTGGGGGGGGGGGGAGTTCCGGTTGATCTAGTCAGGGACCCGTGTTCACTGCATTTCCCCATTGCTGCTAATGGGGAAAACAAAGTGAACACCGGGCCCTGCATATAGTATATTTGGATTTTCAAAAAACATCTGACAAGGTCCCTCACAAGAGCCTCTTGAGCAAATTAAGTAGCCATGGCAGAAGAGGAAGAGTCTTGTCACGGATTGGTAGCTGGTTAAAGATAGGGAACAAAGGGTAGGAATAAATGGTCGTTTTTCAAGTTGGAGAGAGGTAGATACTGGGACCAGGACTGTTTAACGTATTCATTAATGATCTGGAAAAGGGGGTAATGGGTGAAGTGGCTAAGTCTGCAGATGACACCAAATTATTCAAGGTACTTAAGACCCAGGAACTACAGAGGGATCTTGCATTACTAGGCAATCAAACGATAAATGACAGTCAATATTGGTAAGTGCAAGGAGATGCACATACAGAAAAATCATCCTCACTTCAAATACACAATATGAGGTTCTGATGGATAGTTCCTTGAAGTCATCAGCTCAGTGTGCGGCAGCAGCCAAAAAGGCAAACCAAGAGCTAGGCATTATCGCGAAAGCAAGAGAGAATAGGAGGGAAAGTACCATAATGCCACGGTATAAATCTGATACGACCCCACCTTGACTATTCTACACAGTTCTGCTCGCCCCGTCTCAAGAGAGAGAGAATAGAACTGGAAAAGTTTCAGAGAAGGGCAACAAAGACGATAAAAGGGATGGATTGACTGTCATTATTTTATTACAATATTTTTACCCCGCCTCTCCAACATCAAGTAGCTCAAGGCAGCTTACAAGTATAAAATTTTAAACACATACAAAAAAACCTTATAAAACAAGTAAATAATCATATGGGTAAGTTTCAAACTTCATCATCCTCTTCACTGCACTCAAAGTCCTACTTTAATTTGTCTTTCACATTGTACAATTGCAAAAGGGTGTGGTTCCCACAAAATTAAAACCCAATTTTTAAAAAATGCACACAAATATGTGCTTGTCCTTAACTTTTTATTGTTTCTGGACAATTGTTTCTGGACATTGTTCTCCACTTTCAAGTGCACAGTTAGTGTGGAATAATGTTTGTATTTGTTTGGTGTTAGCCTGGAAATGAAAAAGAAAAAACAGGCACCCTGTTTTTCCAGAGAAAAGTTAATTAAGTATTCTTGAAAGACAGTTTTCCAGAAATGCGTGTTGAGTTGAAAAAATGAAGGTTAAAATAATGAGAGACGAGGAAGAAAATAAAATGTGTTAGTCGTGGCACAGAACCATGGCCTATGTAGGAGAGGGCACTACCAGATGAAGTTTTAGGAACAAAAGGCTAAATAAAGGCAAGAGGCTTATGTGTTTTAAGTAATAGTGAAAACGCAAAAGAAGCAAAAGTACAGCTTTGTATAGGATTCAGGCATTGAAAAAACAGAAAGTTGCAGTTTCGTTTTGATTTTTTAGCAGTTTGGCTGTGCCTAAATGAGGAAGTTGTATTGAATGTTAAAGCAGACTAGGTTGATGAAAAAACAAAGGAACCAGGAGGAGGGGAGTTGTATCTATTTATTCATTTATTTTTATTTATTCAACATACTTATACCCCGCCCCTCCTGAGAACAGCTCGGGGCAGCTAACAAATCCAATATAAAACAGTATTTAAAATATTTAAAACATCATAAAACTAACAACAATTAAAACAGGGATAGACAACATTGTAACAGAAAATAAAGAAGGGTAGAGGGAGAAAAACCCCACTAACCACCCTCCGACCCTCCCCAAAGGCCTGGGCGAACAGCCAGGTTTTACAACTTTGCCGGAATGTCAAAAGGCTCAGGGCCGGGCGAGCTTCCTCCGGGAGGGAATTCCAAAGATGCGGCCCAGCCACCGAGAATGCCCTCTCCATTGTGGCCCCCCGGCCGAGACAGTGAAGGGCCTTATAGATTAATACTAATACCTTGAACCTGGCTCAGCACGCTATTGGCAGCCAGTGCAGAGCCCGTGTTATGTGCTCCCGACGGCCAGTCCCCGAAAGGAGCCGGGGCGCCGCATTCTGCACTAGCTGCAGCCTCCGAACCAGGAACAAGGAATGGGAGGCAAAGTTAGCCCCCGTTCCAGACCTTGTTGGTACCGTAGTGAGGCTTGGGCAGCCCCTTCCACAATAGCCAAGTGCAGAGTTCCCTTTGAGCAGGAGAGGGGGCACAAATGGATGGGGTGGCAAAATATTTAAAGGGGAAGCAGGTGTAAAAGGCAGTTGTTTCACAACCAGCCAAGAGCACTGTCTTAATTCAGCAGGGCCAGGGACACTAAATCACACTAAAAGATGTTCCAACCCAAAATACATTGGTATGGGCTACCGCGACGTTTGCGTTGTATACTGGGAATTCCCCCATTACAATGCAAAACCATCCTTGTCCTTTGAAATACATTTTGAAGGGAGAACAAACGCCACATGTTTGCAATACAAGATTGGCACAATGGGCAATGTTGTTGATGCAAAAGGGAGTGGATTTTAAAGTTAATAAGCGTGATTTATTGAGTGGCATGCTTTTTTTTAAAAAAAAGGAGAAACCCATGATTGTTTACAAAGAAACTGGGGTTTGGAAAGTAGCAAAGAATGGGACCCAGACGTAGTGAAAGAGGAACAGGGAATTTGGTTCACAGATGGTAGTTCATTTTATGTTAAAGGATACAGAATCACAGCCTGGGGAGCAGTACATACATCGGGGACAGAAAGAGGAGGAATTATTAGTGAAACTATGAATGCACAATTAGCAGAGGGGATGGCTCTATTGGAAATAGTCAGGGAACAACTTAAATGGATATTCTAAATGGCCTGAAGCCTACCCTACCAAAAATAATACAGCTATTACTATTGCAAAGAAATTGTATTCAAACAATATTTTGTAGATATGGTACTCCACAAAATAAAAGTTCCAAAATAAAGCTGTGCTTGCAAGTCTGGTATAAGCCTTTGCAGTTCAGTTGTGGTTGCAATTGTGCGAGCTGCCAAATCAAAGTCTGTGCATAGTTCACTTAGGAGCTTTGCAGTTTCTGCAGTCTCTTCAGCCTGAGCATTCCTAACTCCTACTATCATTCATACGCCTGACAAAGAACGGTGAAAGGAAGTGAGGTGCGGGGCCACCTGGGCCTCCGCCGGGAGGGAGCTCCACAGCCTAGGTGAAGCCACCAAGAACACCCTCTCCAGTGTCGCCCGCCGAACCACCCGGGGGACAAGAAGAAGGGCACTCCCGATGGACCGCAGAGGCTGATTCAGAGCACAGCGAGCCAGTCCCACAGATAGATGGGGCCCAGGCCGCCTAAGGCTTTAGAGGTAAGAACCAGCCCCTTGAATCGGCAGCCAGTGCAGAGCTCGGAGCACCGGCGTAATGTGCTCCCGGCGACCCGCCCCTGTGAGGAGGCAGGCCGCCGCGTTCTGCACCGGGGTAGCCCCACGTAGAGCGCGTTGCCATACTCCAATCTCGAGGGGACGAAAGCGTGGACGATAGTGGCCAGATCAGAGTCTGAGACACATGGCTGCAGCTGTAGTGAAATGCACTCCTCGCCATCGCCTCCACCTGGACATCCAGGGAGAGCGGCGCATCAAGCAGCACTCCCAAACTCTGAACCTGGGAAACCAGTGGGGGGGGGGGGCAAACCCCATCAGTGAGGGGGGAAACCGCACACGCTGCTTTATTCCCCAACATCCCCTCCGTCTTGTCACTACTCCGTTTCCGTCGGCTCCCCCTCATCCAGTCCCCACAGCCGCCAGACACCGACCGGCTGAGCGCCGAGACTGCCGGGACTGGGTGTCATCAGCGCACTGACGGCACCGCACCCCAGACCGTCTCACGCCTTCGCCCAGCGGCGGCTTAGACACATTGAACGGGAGAGGGGACTGAACAGAACCCTGCGGGATGCCACGTGAGCTCCCGGGGAACCGACCAGCAGTCCCCGAGCACCATCCGCCGAGTTCTCCCGGCCGGGAAGGAGCGAAACCATTCAAGAACGATCCCGCCCACCCTGGCACGGTCCTGCAAGCGGGCCACCAACGGTATCAAACACAGCCGAGAGAGCTACAATTGACCCTGGTCCAATTCCGGGAGAAGGTCGTTGGCCAAAGCCACGAGCGCAGTCTCGGTGCCATAACCCAGATGAAAACCAACACTATCCAGATGCCCCTGCAGCTGCTGAGCCAATAACCTGCCCTAAAAAGGGAAGGGGCTGTTTAGCTTGGAAAAGAGGTGATTAAGGAGGGATATGAGAGAAGTTGATATATCAAATCATGAATGGCAAGGAGAAAGTCAAGGGTTGCCCTTTCCCACAATAAGAAAACAAGGGGACACTCTCTGAAGTTAAATGGCGGCAGATTTAAAAGAAACAAAAGGAAGGACTTCTGAACTCACTGGCAGAGGAGGCAGTGAAAGCCAGCAGCAGAACGTGACAAATTCTTAAGAGGCTAGAGCCCTCAATGCCTGCTAGCTGGGGCTTCAATCCCTGGTTACCAGTAGCTGGGAGTGGTCAGCTGGAGATGGGGCACTCCCCAATGACCTGGACTTGTACTTCCCGGGGCTGGATGGACAGTGCCAGGATGCTGGGCTCTCGGAGACAGGATGCTAGGCTGCTCTTACCAGGCATGGCACTTCTTATGGGGTGAATGGGCAGTGTCTCCAGTTCCTGGAGCCACCAATGGGCCCCTCTCATGTACAGGACTCTGCAGCCAAGCAGGGATTTCACATTTCATTTAATTCCTAGTTGCTACTGCTTTTAGATCATTTATTGAAACACACTGTCACAGCCACAGCAAGGAAGACTGCGCGGCCATACAGGCGAGCCCACTCACTTATCCTGCTGCCCCCTGGACATCGCTTTGCGCTCACCCAGGCGCAGTGCCGGTGGGGCGGCCGAGGCGGCCAGCGCAGCACGCACGCTCTCTAAACCCCAAGTCTTTTGACATTTCGGCGGAACTGTAAGACCTGGCTGTTTGCCCAGGCCTTTGGGAGGGAGGGTGGGGGGGGTGTGATTTTTAATCCCCCACCTATATATTTATTTATGATTGTACACTGCCCTGTTTTATTGATATATTTTATATTTGTATTTTAAATGTTTTTAAACTGTTTTTATTGTTGTGAACCGCCCCGAGCTGCATGGCAGGATGGGGCGGTATAAAAATCTACGAAATAAATAAAATAAATAAACTGGCAGGAATCTGTACCGGTTTTGTGCTTCTTGTAGAAAGGGCAGGTGAAAACCAGCCAGACTGGGGAGATTCAGCTGGCCCAAGCCAAACAGCATGCGGCTGAGGTTTCAGAGCCAGTTGGCCGCTATGAGAGGGAAGTGCCAGCTTGGTCAGAACAGCTGCTTTGCTGACAGGTTTTTCAGAAGCTCCAACACTTTCAGTTCCCCTCCCCAAATGTCTCCTTGTCGGACACCGCCGTCTGCAAGCAGCGGTCATTTCCTGGAGTCCAATAAGGGATGAAGTTGCTCACAAGGAATCCCTAAACAGCCTCTTTCTTGGGAGCCTTCCCATCCGTGCTGAGCTCCTGTCCGGGCTACCTCAAATCTCTCTCGAGATTCCTTGAAGCCACAGCATCCGCTGCACATGCTCACTGGGGGCTGCTCACGCCCTAGACTTCACGTGAAAAGGAATAGCTGAAAACACAGCCTTTCGGGAGAGGAGCGGAAGGACCAAGCTTTGTAATCGCGGTTGGGTGGGACCTGCCAAAATCCTGAAAGGTTCCTGCCTGCGGAGGTCTCCTTGACTTGCCCTTTATCCCAATCATTTCGATCCCCCAAGAACCCTAGAGACGTTGAGTTGGAAGGGAGTTTGTGGGTCCTGTATACTAACCCTTCACTGATCCCCGCCAAAACTTATTTGACTTGATCAATCTTAGAATACTCAGTCAAGCCCAAGCGTTTCCTTTCTCTCGTGGCTAGCAGAGCCCTAGGGCATAGCCCAGATTCCCACACTCTGCCCCCTTCCTAGCCATCGGCATGCCGGGGGGCTTGCCCAGTTTGTGCCAAGATACCCGGCTGTCTGTATTAGCTGAGCGCACTGTCCACGCTTGTTGTATGACACGGTAGCAGCTGAGCCAGCGGGGGCGGCCGGGGGGCATCTGGCAGGTTTCCCCAAGAGGGGAGGTGCAGCCCCCAATCTGGGGAACTCTGTGGCAAGGAGGCAGAGTGGGAGGAGAGCCACAGGCAGCAGCGCGGCAGGGTTTCCCGTGGAGATAGGAGCCCTGGAAGGAAGCTCTTTGCCTGCTGCCTGCTCTCTCTGCCACCAGTGCCTGTTGGGGGCCATGACTGGCTTCCCATTAGTATTAGACAAACACAGCATTTTCACTGGGGCACCCAAGCCTTTTCCAAATGGTCGATCATGCGGTCTCCCCCCCGGTTTAATGACTAGACTGATAACACTGCAAACTCCTCAGGGCAGAGACTCTATTAAGCCTATGAGGCTGCTCCCCTTTGCAGTCCAGCTGACCCAGCACAACCAGACCAGCAGGTTTAAAAGCCAGTTGGGCTCCATTCCCCACTGGCCTCTTTGCTGTCACTGAGCCCCGTCTGAGCCGGTGCTAGCAGCAGCAGCAAACCCTCCCACTCTCCCTGCCAGGAGATGCTTTCGTGCCCGAGGCCAGGGGGTGGCTGCCAGCGTAATGCCAGGAACCCCTGGGCACAGGGAACCGGCTGGGGGAGCGGTCGGGTGCCATGCGGTGGGTACTCCGTGTGAGCGATGCCGGCCCCCACCCACCGACTGACCCTGGCTAGCCCCTCCCCCTGGGCTGCTTGTGAGAAAGAGCACGGAACCGCCATGCAGAACACACGTGAAACGTACCTCGATGGGCAAACACTGCTTTGTTAATCTTCTGTACCCATGTTTGGTATCAAACTAATCGCTGCAGCGTAGAGACTAACATGGTGTAACTTATCAACAGGGTTCTAGTTTTTTCTTTGTGATGAAAACCAGAGTTTTTGCCTTTTTCCAGAGAATTTAGCAGAAAATGGCAAAGACTTACAGATCTGGGAGGCGGACACAGTGAGGGTGGGGCGGGGCAGCGAGGAGGCGGAGTGGAGCTGAGGGGAAGCAACCTGAAGGCCTGTGCTGGGGGGGAGCACAGACCGCCTGTGGGGCAGGGTGGGGGGCAGGGGCACTATGTATTGGGGGGGGCAGGTCTTCTGGATCTTGGGAAGAGGGGACAGGAGTCGGGCCTTACTGGGCCCGTAGCAGCTTCCCCAAGTGTCAGCCTCTCCACGGTCCCTCTCTGGTTGGCAGAGCGGCCGTCTGGGACCAGGCTGGGGGGAGGCGGCAAAGAGGAGAAGCCACCTAGAGGCCTTGTGCTATTTTTTTGGGGGGGGGGGG
>QEPC01003611.1:317655-329383 GCA_003113815.1 Sphenodon punctatus
AGGGGCAGGTGCCCCCAGGGGCAGCGCTAGGGGGCAGGTAGGGGCAGGTGCCCCCAGGGGCAGGGGCAGCGGCAGCGCTAGGGGGCAGGTAGGGGCAGGTTGCCCCCAGGGAATGGGCCACGCTAGTTCACGGGCAGGGATCTAGGGCAGGGCAGAGGAGGTTGCTTTAGGGGCGGCCGCCCCTTGCTCTCGGCCCAGGTTCCCGCAGGCTCTCTGGCCCGGCAGCGGGTGTGTCGTTGCAGCCGGCCGTGGGGCTGGGGCTGCACGGGAGGCAGGTGTCTGGCTGACTCTGTATCCGGGGCAGGTGAGTGGGTGGGGGCACCTAGAGGAGCTGCACGGCGGTGGGGGGGACCCGTCTCTGAGCCATGGAGGACAGTGGAGCCGCCGCTGCCAAGAAGCTGATGGAGCGCTACGAGGGTACGGCCCCGGGGCACCAGGTGCCGCCCCACGGCTGGAGGATCTGCCTGGCCCACGAGTTCGCTGAGAAGAGGAAGCCGTACCAGGCCTCGGACGTCTCCCCTGCCCACGTGGTCAAGCACCTGGGCCTGGCCATGCGGTAAGTGGCAGCCTCCTGGCCTGCGCGATGCCTCCCTGCCAGCTCCGGAGTCCCCACTGCCGGCCCGTCCGCTGTGCCGGGAGCCCGGCCCGAGAGGCTGCCTCCTGTCAGTCTGGCACGGCTGCATTCTAGCTGGCGCCCTGGGCTGTGGGATCCCAGGCGTCGAAACCGGCCTGTCGGGGACAGTCTCCCCAAAAGGGGGCCGTGGGGGCTGGGCCCTCGCTTTCTACCTCTCATCCCCTCTGCTCTTCCACCTTCCCTCCCCCGTGGGGCTGTTCTTTTCTGGAGAGACTTCCGGAAGCACAGAAAGCGGTCAAGGCCAGATGCCCAGGGGAGAGGCGAGGAGATTCCCCTGCAGCCTGGCACAAGGGGCACTGAGTTCCCACCTCCTGGCGGGACCCTGGTCGGCGAACACCAGTTGGTTGGGGTTGCTGATGTGTGGGGGCAGGCAGGGGCTGAAGTAACAACTGCTTCGCTAACTGAACTCTGCTTTAAAGCCAAGTCGGGGGTGGTTCCCCCCTCTGGGACATGTGGATACTAGCCCACCCCAGGAGTGAGTCGTGTGAACAGGGAAAGGGAGTTATCTCCAGCATCCAGCTGCTTGCTGCCATGATGGCAAACTCCCCAAGGAGCTGCCTTCTAGGCAATCCTTGTTCTGCACTCCTTCCAAAGTGGGATGAGCCTGCCCTTGCCAGTGGAGAGGGTGGGTATGGGAAAGGTTTGGCCATGCTGTGGTTAGGCTGTAAGTTGCTTGGGGCAGAGACCCAGCTGCTGCCCCTGGATTTGTCAGGTGTTCTGTAGCCACAACAAAAGGGGAAAGTTGGCCTTGTTCTTTGGGATTGTGTTCTCAGCAGCGGCAACGCCCAAGGCCCGTTCCAGAGCTCAGGGCCGCGGTCGTTCTGCACCTCCGCGCTCTGGGGTGCGGTCGTTGGCTGAAGTTCAGATCAGACAAGACTGAAGTGTTCTTTGTGGCCGAGAGACTAATTGGTTGGAATGATCTTTCATTGGACCAGTTGGTGGAAATCTGCACGCTTTCAGGCCACGCGGGGGTCACCCTCTGCCATGTAGCATGACATGCCCCTCAGCCATGCTACCTGGCTACATGCCACCTGTCCCTCCCGTTCACTACCACCCACTCTGCTCCATTGGCTCAGTTTATAGATTTCTACTGACTGGTAGACGCTTGAGGAAGGGCCCCCCTGTGGGACCCAAAAGCGTGCTGATTTCCACCAACAGCAGTGGGTCCAGAAATAAAATAAATCATTCCACCCACTGTCTTCCCCCCGCCCCCATTGAATTCTCTCTGAGTTTGTGGAGGAGGGAGGCCTCTGCTCCACTTCCAAAGGTCCCTGGGAACTTGCCTGCCCCTCCCCTCCCCTCCCCTATGTCATTCTCTTCGAGATTGATTTGCAGGGGAAGCTAAGGAAATCCTGCCACTGCTGCTGAGCCCTCTGTCCCTGAATTCAGCGAGGCCGAAGCACAGAGCCCACGCACAACCTGAGTGTGCCCACAGGAGGACAGGACAGGACAGAGTGTCCTGCTGGCCGTCCGCAGGGCCCGAGTTCTAATCCAGGCTCGGCGGCTGGCTTGCCGTGCCGTGCCGTGCCGTGCCGTGCCGTGCCGCGCCGCGCCGCGCCGCGCCGCGCCGCCTGCCCTGACCGGGCTGCTCTAGGAGGCAGAGGAGGAAACGCCCTGTGGATTCTGTAACGCCACCCATGCTGTGCCTCCAGTATTCAAAGTGCTGTACGTTCCTGCCAGGGCCGCGCTCAGGCCTCCAGAGTCTGTGTGGCTTGGTAGGGGAGGCAGGTCTGCCAGGCATGACCTTATTCATAGCCCTGCCCGGAGACAGAGAGACTGACCCCAGGGGGGAGAGAAGCTCTATGGACTGGAGTGTGCCCCCTAGGATGGCTCTGTGCTGCTGGGTCCCTGTGGCTAAGCCCAGCCTCAGATGAGAGCCAGGGTGTTTCCCCAGCCGTGAGCTCTTCTGGGGCGACCCCCCCCGTCCCCGGAAACCCTTGTTCCCGTCCATAGCCACCCCCTGCGTGTTCCTGGCCCCCACCCTGCTGGAACGGTTTGCCTGCCTGCCTGTCTTTATGGCGAGAGGGCTTGGATTCTAATCATTCCTTCCAGCTGTCACTTAACTGGAAAATCCTGGCAGGCGAACTCCCAGCGCCGCTCTTTGGTTCCCTGCAGCGCTGGGCAGCAGCAGCGGCCACACCCTACAATAGGCAGGATGTTCTCGCAATAGACTGTAAGATTGTGAGGCCTTTGGGCTAGAGAGAGCGGGAGCCTGGGTCATTGAGAGAGGCCGGGTCTGCCTGTAGCCTGGAGAGCTCGCGGAGCAACGGCGCTGGGCTTGGAGCCGCTGATACGATCCCAAAGGCAGGCAGAGCCAGGAGTGACTGGCTGTGGCCTAGGGTGATGAGGGGACGTCTCCCTGCTCTGCCACAGATTCCCTGTACAACCGGGGGCAAGTCACTTCCATTTCCCTAATAGCCCTGGCCGGACTGGCCAGGGGCGTGAGGGTCAGCGCGGTCACTGGTTAGATAGTGAGGCGCTCGGTGGAGCCAGATGCTGTATTTCTGCCATTTCTCCCCTGCAGAGAGAGGCTGCGCATAACCAGAAAACAGGGGGGGGGGGGGACAGGGAGGAGGAGACACTAGCAGGCGTGCACTGTACCTTCCCTGGGGGAGCTGAGCGGGATTCACCCCTGGGCTTACCAGTGCCCTGCTGTATTCCTTACATTTCATTTCAATTATTTGATTTGAGTTATTAGTTTAGTGGTGGATCATGGGAATGCCGTGGACGTAGTCTATCTTGATTTCAGCAAAGCATTTGACAGAGTCCCCCATGATCTCCTTCTTGACAAGCTGGTTCAATACGGGCTAGATGATCCGACCGTTAGGTGAATTTACAGCTGGTTGAAGAACCGTCCCCAAAGAGCGCTCCTCAATGGCTCCCCATCAATCCGGAGGGAGGTATCGGGTGGGCTGCCTCAGGGCTCGGTCCTGGGCCCCATATTGTTCAACCTCTTTATTAATGACTGGGATGAGGGAGCAGAGGGGGGATACTTGTCAGATTTGCAGATGAGACAAACCTGGGAGGGATCGCTAACCCCTTAGAAGACAGAAACAAGATTCAAATTGATCTTGACAGGATGGAAAGCTGGGCCCAAACTAACAAAATCAGATTCAACCGAGATCAATGTAAAGTTCTGCATTTAGGTAGGAAAAATCGAATGCACAAGTCTAGGATGGGGGATCCCTGGCTCGGCAGCAGCCCGTGTGAGAAGGATCTGGCGCTGTAGTTGATCACATGCTGAACATGTGTCAGCAGGGCGATGCAGCGGCTAAACAGGCTAATGCAATTTTAGGCTGCATTAACAGAAGCTTCGTGTCCAGGTCACGAGGAGTCACAGTTCCACTCTTCTGCGCCGGTCAGAGCTCATCTGGGGTCCTGTGTCCAGTTCTGGGCACCGACAAATGGGAACGGGTTCAGAGGAGAGCAATGAAGAGGGTCAGGGGGTCTGGAAACCAAGTCCTGTGAGGAAAGGTTGAAGGAGCTGGGTGTGTTTAGCCTGGAGAAGAGAAGACTAAGGGGAGACAGGATCGCCGCCTTCAAATCTCTGAAGGGCCGTTGCAGAGAAGATGGAGCCGACTTGTTCTCTGTTGCCTCTGGGGGCAGGACTAGAACCAGTGGGCTCAAAGAAAGCAGATTTTGGGGCTAAACGTTAGGAAGAACTTCCTAATGGCCAGAGCTGTTTGACAGTGGAACAGACACTGGTTAGGGTGGGTGAGCGGGGGCTCTCCTTTGCTGGAGGCTTCAAACAGAGGCCGGACGGCGTCTGTCAGGGAGGCGGTCGGTGTGGATTTCCTGCACTGAGCAGGGGGGTGGACTAGATGTCCTCTGAGGTCCCTTCCAGCTCTAAGCTTCTATGAGTCTATGAATGGACGCCCCACCTTTCTCCAAAGGCTCAGGGTTGCTGGGAGAACTTCATGAATACAAATCAGGTTTCTGAGTCTGGAGAGGCCTGGGCTTCCCCATTCCTCCCAGCCACCTGCTCCTGAGCGCACCCAAGGGGGAAGTAGCCCCGCTCACAGCTCTCTCGCCCTCTGTCTGCCTGGCAGGTATTTCAGATGGTGGTACAGGAAGACGCACGTAGAGAAGAAGGCTCCCTTCATTGACCTCTTCAACCCGATCCAGCTACGCCAGATCTATGGTGAGGTGCCCGGCCGGGGGGGGCGGGACCGGGAGGACGGTGTGATGGGATTTCCCCTCTCCTGACCGGCCGTGGCTCAGTTTCCCCACTTAGTCTCCGCTGGCCACAGCTCTCTGTCCCAGAACGGTCCCCTTTCTTGGTAGCCCCCTGGTCTCTGAAAGTTCCCAGTCACAGAAATTGTATTAAGGGTCGCCAAAATATCTAACCTGGGATGTCCCCTCATCTGTGTTATCCAGTGTCCGTATCCTGCATGTGCACCAAGGCTTGGTTACAAGAAATTTGTTTTATAAATTCAGATCGGTTACAAGACAAAACTGATTCAAGAGCACAAGCTTAACAAAAGGCTTCAGAAACTATCGCAGTGTTAGATTCGCTGGACATTTTCCTGTCTGACATCTGACCCTGCTCCCAAGTCCACGTTGCACAGCTAGATGTGTGTAGCTGGGCCAGCGTCTTCCTGAGCGCTCTCCACTGTCTTTGCTTCTCTTTGTCCCCTTAAATACTTTCTCCATGGCTCCCAGAAGTTCTCCCTTTGTTTCTGGGCCATTTGCTCAGTCTCTGGAAGCTACTGGGAAACTAAGTCCTCTCCATTAACATTTCATCTACATTACAATTGTCTTCCCTTGATGTCCCAAAACCTGCCCAACTTGTTTTGGGCTCACATTTTATTTTCTATTTTCCTAACTTAACTTTTCTTTATATTGTCCCCACATACAAATTTTTCCCTTATTGGACTCCACATTTCTAGACAGCTCCAACAACACCAAACGTGTCATGTTTGACATAATGGTTCCCAAAGTTCACATGTATTGTTCATTCACATGCAAACCATGACACACGTATGTTACATATGGGTTGTTTTTATAAATCCTGTCTCGGACACCACGGGGGTAGGGGCTGAAGTCTTGTGGGGCAGATGGTGAAGCTACCGTGGGATAATTTCTGGGTTGTGGGGAGGGGCAGGTTGGAATAGGTTGTCCGGGTGAGAAGCCATGTCCCTAGTAGATGAGACTCAGGCGGCCTGGCTTGTATTCCCGTTGGTCCGATGTCCCTCCCCTCCCCCATGGCGAACAGGGGCTCGCCAGGGGCTGGGCTCTGGGGGAGCTGTGCCCCTGCCCCCCAGCATTAAACCCCCTGTGACTCCTTCCTAGGCTGCCCTCTAGGTGGGTTTGGAGGAGGTACCATCACCCGAGGCTGGCGGGGGGACTTCTGTCGATGGCAGCTGAATCCTGGACTGTACCACTATAAAACAGTCACTGCTGACCAGGTGAGTGTGCGTGCGAGCTGCTGCCAGTGGTGCATTGTCCTGTCCGAGATGAGAGCGCCAGGACTCTGCCCGTCTCTCCAGGGCCCTGTGTGGTGCTGGCACGGACTAGGCCAGCTGCCACCGGTCTCATTCCTGCCTCGGATCACTGCACTTGCCACTGAAACCCGTCTATCGGTGAGCGGAGGGTGCCAGCTCCTCCACGGCCACGCAGCACCAGCTGAAAGGATTCCTGGATCCCAGAGGCTGAGATGGGTTGGCTGCTGACGGGAGAGTCAGTGCATTCCCAGGCACGCTTCTCTCCCCTGGGCGACTGCATTCAGCAGCCGGGCGTCAGGTCAGCCCTGACTAACCTGCGGAACCAGCTGGAGAAACAAGAGTCGGACCCGCACAACAAAGGGGCTGGAGCAGCAAGAGGGGATCCAAAACTGATAGCTGCAGAATCCCGTCTGGCAGCCAGGGAATGCGGCCATTGGAGCAAAGCCAGCTCCTCTCTGTCTTGTTCCCCGCATCCTGCCCCGATCAGACTCCCCGGTGAGGGCGGCGGGGGCGGTATTCTGCACAGAGCGAGTCTGCACTCCCCTGAGTCTGGCTAGGGCGCTGGGTAGAGACCCAGTGAGGGCGGGGGGCGGTATCCTGCACAGAGCGAGTCTGCATGCCCCTGAGTCTGGCTAGGGCGCTGGGTAGAGACCCAGTGAGGGCAGGGGGCGGTATCCTGCACAGAGCGAGTCTGCGTGCCCCTGAGTCTGGCTAGGGCTCTGGGTAGGGACCCAGTGAGGGCGGGGGGGCGGTATCCTGCCCAGAGCGAGTCTGCACTCCCCTGAGTCTGGCTAGAGCACTGGGTAGAGACCCAAACCAGATAGCTGATAACCACCGTTCCAATTACCTTATCAGTAGCTGATCGGTAGCGGTGTACCACAGCAGTAAAGTGATTCATCTGGTTCTCCTATAACCGCCCCTTGGTGTTGGGTGAAGGACCTCAACTTGTGTCCTTGGGCTGCTCTACAGCAGCGCTTGGGCAAGGCAACTGCCCTGTGAATGTGCTTCTCTCACCCCTTCTGGGGAGCAGACGTTTGCCGTCGTATGTCCCTTGCAAAGCCCCGGGACCTTGCACTCCGCTCGAGGGCCTCCGACAACTGCAGCTGCTGGCGGTGGGCGGGAGAAAGGCCTGGGAGCGATGGCGGGTCACGCACCCAACGGGAGTCCGCACTGAGATGCTGTTGCAAAAAAGGCAAATGCTCTTTTGGGTTGAGTGAAGAGAAGGACCCAGGAGTTGGGGCGGTGGCACTTTACATGGCACTGGTTCCACGTGTTCTCCGTTTGGGCACGACCGTTGAGGGAGCCAGACTGGAGAGGACTTGGAGAAGGGCAGCCGTGATGGCCATGGGGCTAGAATGCAAGTCGTAGGGGATCTGGGATGGCTGGGCTTTCCCTGTTGGTGCCAACCGTGAGCGCGGGGCCCTGGGGAAGGGATAGGGTCTGTTCAGCCTGGCAAGGGCGGCTCATGAGAGCAGGGGAGGAAGCCGCGCAGTTGCCACAGAAATGCTTAATTCCTGCAAGGGAGATTGTGGTTCAGTATTACTAGGAATGACGCAGCAGCAGCAGCAAGAGCGGTCAAGCAATGGAAGGCTGTGGAATCTCCTTTCTTGGATGGTTTCTGGAGAAGCCTCTCCCTGTGAGGCTTTAGGCCAGCCGGGTATCCTTGGAGCTGGGGGTTGGACTAGATGACCCTTTAGGTTCCCCCCATATGATTCTATCTCCTTGAGGCCAGCGTGGGGCGAGTGCTCCTGCAGGAGCCATGGGGAGTCTCCGGGGGCCGCTTCTCACCGGATCTCCCCTCTCCCCAGTTCACCGTGTGCCTGCGCCGGAAGGGACAGACTGTTTACCAGCAAGTCCTGTCTGTCGAGAGACCCAGCGCTCTGCAGGGCTGGAACTGGGGCTACTGCGGGCACTACGCATTCTACCACGCTCTGTACCCTCGTGCCTGGACCGTCTACCAGCTCCCCGGGCAGGACATGGTGCTCACCTGCCGGCAGATCACGCCCATCATTCCACACGATTACCAGGTGAGCAGGTGCACTCTCTGCAGCAGCCGTTCGCCCCGGCAGCCTTGTCACCGGGATACTGGGCTTTCTTCTCTCTAGCTGACGACCGGATCCGGCCCTCAGGACGCTGCTCCTCGCCCAGTGCGCCAGCAGCCAAAGGGTTAATCCCTGGTCGTCTGGACCTTAAACAAACCGCCCGCCCCGCCCCGGTGTCATCAAGTGAAAGTGTGGGTCCCACTCGTCTGGAGGTTGGGGAGAGGTCCCCAGTCAGCAGGAGAGAAAGTTCATGTAAAAGTTACTCGGGTGGGATTTAGGGGCCAGAGGTGACAGAAAATGCATAAAACAAGTGGGGATGTGCCTCAGTTTCCCTATCTGTAAGTTGGGGATAAGTGCTTTGAGATCCCCACATAAAGCAGCATTGTGTGAGATGCTGGGCAGCATTGTAAAGCAGATTTGCATGCTGAGAGTGCAGGACTCGGCCATGGGCCTGCATAGTCATTCAGAACCCTGGCCCAGTCAGGCCAAAATGTGCTTTTCCCTTTTGGTTCTGAGCTGGTTCCCCTCTGGGCTGCCTCTGCCTGACGCACTGAGTGACAGACTGACACCTCGTGTTTTCTCTCTTGTGTGCCCCGTCCCATCGCCCTTCCAGGTTGAATAGGATTGATCATTCCTCTAGCACTTTCATTGTTCAAAGTGCTTCATAGTCTTTCTCTAGTTCCCCCTCTCTAGTTCCCCCATCAGCCCTGTGAGGTAGATGGATATTCTTCTCATTGGAGGTCTTGCCCCAGGTCAGAGTCCAGCCCCATAGCCATTAGGCTGCCCAGGCGCTTGCCGTGGAGCTATTTCGCAGTTATATTTGGGAGGGCAGGCCAGAGTCAGGTGCCTGGCACGTGGCACCAGAGGGGGCGCGAGGTTTGCATTGATTCGGGGAGGCCAACAGGACAGATCTGGCACTCGGCGGAGGATGGGCCAAGACCGGTGTTGGTGCAGGCAGATGGGCCATGGCGTGTGTCATGGGTTGGAGGGCCGTACCCCACACTTTACGGGGTTTGAGTGACTCCGTTTCCCTCGCATACAGCCCACTTGAATCAGTTTCACTCTCTGGCTGATTCAAGACCCCTTTGTCACCCGAGGGCCCGATCTTTCCTGTTTACAGACTCTTTACTCTCTGGGTTCACAAGAGCTTGAGAACTCTTGTTGCTCACTTGTGTTCCAATGTTAGACACAGACACTTCTTCATAAAGATAAGAAAAAAGTTTATTGATTTACATAAGCAAGATTGTTGACACAGAGTGGTTACTAGAAATCAAACGCAGTCCTAATCTATACTGGTTGAGTTCCTAAATAAGCATCTTACCCTACAAAGGTCCATAAGTTCTTCTCAGTCCTTGATGTAAGCGACTGGGTCTTCAGTCTTAGAGTTGCTAGAAAGCAAAGTCCCTTCTCAGTCCATGGTTCAGCTCAACCCTCCTGGCTGCAAGGTGTTGAGTGAGTTCCCGATAGTCCTTCTCCCCTCTGGGGTACAACTCCTTATATCCCCCAGGAGGAAACTCCTCGTATCTTCTCGAGGCTCTAGAATTCCTTTTGCTCTCTCTATTAGCTTTCTGTGTCTCTTGCACGTAGGCGATGGCTGCCTGCATTAGCATTTTAAATGTCTCTGGCCATCCATCTGGGGTGAATCCACAAACTGTCTTTCCATTTCCTGGGGCTTGGTCAAGTGTCACAGTCTTGATTTGAGTTTTACAGTTCTTAATTGTAACATTACATACATGTGGAACCTTTTGCTTTACGTAGACTTGTAGTCTACATGTAGGCCAGTATCACATGTATGTGACCCTATGTTCCTCCGTGACAGCCCCCCTGTAAGACAGCATGTGCAGTGGGCACAACAGAGTCCTGTAACATGCTTAGACTGGTGTGTCCTACCGGTGTGTGTAGGGATATGCAACCCCCTTACCTCATTTCCATGTATTTGAGTCCCGTTAGAGTTAGACCTTTGGTTTTCCAAACCCTCTGTCAGCCCTGTGGGGCTATCATGTTCATGTGTTTTCCACCATGTCGTAGTGGAGTGATCCTCAGGATTCAGTATTTCTGGGTTCAATCTCTTGTAGGGGTATACCCTGAGGTGTCTGAATAAGACTGTAACAAATGGGTAGGAACGCCATGTTAACAACCTTTGTTCCACACTTACAAACTTTGGCCATGTTTCCAGATTATCTGGCAGCCTGTTTCTCGTTGGCTGTATTTCTCTTCCCCATGTCATAAATTCTTTGTCTGATTTACCTGGACTATCCAGACTGTAGATCAGAAGTATAATTAGGAGACAAAAGAGGGAGTGTGGAGTAAGTGTGGTAGCTTTTACACTACTGAGCACCCCCCTTGTGTTGTCTGTGTAACTCTGCATTTGAAAACACTTTTCACGAGGAGCAATGCTGTAATTCCCAGTGGGGAGACTGTTGTCCTTTGGCATTTGCATTTCCCCCATGGCTGTGATGCTGTGTGTGGGTGTCTTTGCATTCAAATCACTCACACAGCCAAAAACTGCTTCTGTGAAGGGGCTATTGTCATCAGCCTCTGTTGTGCCCTGCCTCCAAGTTCTGTTTGTACCTCCAGGATCCCCTGGGTCTGTATAATCGTGTATTTCTCCTTCTTGGGAGTCTGACCCTGTGACATTGGTGTGAGAACCCCCAAGTGTCCCCTCAGACCTCCCCACACAAAACTCTTGAGGATTCAGTTTATCAAGTGTAGAGGCTTGACCCTGGACACTCTGAACCGTTTCCTCCCCTCCAGTCTCTACTTCAGTGTTTCCCTGATCCTTCTTAGGTAAGGCAGAGGTGCACAGTTCACTCTTAGACTGATGCTCCTGCCCCTTTAGGACTACAGGGTGGTGCATTTCTATCCCTGGGGAAGAGACACCCATCGTTCCCCCCTCCATCCCGGGAAAGGTTTCCTGTACATTCCCGCCTTTTCTTAAGGTAGAATCCTCCACCTCCTGGCTTGCCTGTAACCCATTGGGTTCAATTAGCCGCTTCCCCCCTTCTCTTAAGGTAGGGCAACAAACTTCGAGGCCATCCTGCAACCCCCTGGGTTGAGTAGGGGTGTCTGCAGCCTCTAACTCTCCCCCCTTGGTTGATTCTGCAGAATTTGGTCCCTCTTGTGTAAGGTGTGGTGTCAAGTCCTGGGCTTCAGAATCAGGTTGACCCGTTGGCTTCACTCCCTTCAGTTCCCCATGTTAGACAGGAACATGCAGTTCACTCCCCGAGTCTTGTCCTCACCTGCCTTCTGGCTGGTTTGGGGACTCCTCTTTGGGGTTTTCCTGCCCCTGAGTGGAGTTCACAGGTTGGGGTGCAGGATCTGTAAGGCTGCTAGAAACTTCTTGTAACCCTTGCCCTTCACTAGGGTTGTTCTCTGTCTCCCCATGTTCCAGGGGTAGAGGTGCAACTTGTTTAGGGCTCTCTGAGTCTTGTTGCCCCTCACCCTCCCTTCCCGGGTTACTCTCCGGCTCCCCGTGTTCCTGGGATTGGGCTTTTTCCACCCTCCCGTCCAGCATCCATTTGTGTTTAGCATTCCCCACCAACATTTCATTTTGTGCCTTTCTGGGGAGTACAGCCACCTGGATGGGTCCCTTTGAGCCCTCCCATTCT
>QEPC01003611.1:359856-373470 GCA_003113815.1 Sphenodon punctatus
AGTTTTAAGGAGAGATTTGAAGGTATGAAGGGAGGGGGCAAGGCGGATGTGGACAGGGAAGGAGTTCCAGGCATGGGGGGCAGCAAGTGAGAAGGGAGGAAGGCGCTTAGGGGAGCGGGAAGGCGTGGAAGGGTGAGAGAAGGGACAGAGGAGGAGCGAAGTGCACGGGCTGGAGTATGGAGGGCAATAAGTGCAGAGAGGTAGCGGGGAGTGAGGTTGTGAAGAGCTTTATAGGTGAAGACTAGGAGCTTGTGCAGGATTCCTCTCTTTCCTGGCTGGGAGAACCCAGCGTGTGGTGCTGGGGGAGTGTGGGGCCCCGCAGGGTTTCATCTTATCCCCTCTCTTGTTCAGTGTGTACATACAGCTTTTGGGGGAGATTGTTAGGGAGTTTGGCGTACGGTGTCAATAACCTGATGACGCCCAGCTACCACTCTCATTTTCATCTGACTCCGGCCCGGCAGTCTCGGTGCTTACCCGGTGCTTGGCGGCTGTGGGGGATTGGATGAGGGCAAGCCGCCTGAAGTTAAATCCCGACAAGACAGAGGTGATGGTCATGGGGAAGGCTGGGGGAGTGGTGGTTCCCATCATTGATGAGGTCCGTCCTGCCCTGGTTTTTCAGGTCCGGAGTCTGGGGGTGCTCCTTGATCCACAGCTCTGCCTGGATGTCCAGGTGGCAGCTGTGGCGAAGGGAGCATTTCGCCAATTACATCTGGTGCGTCAACTTCGGCCGTATGGCTCGGACTCGGATCTGGCCACGATCGTCCATGCTTTTATTACCTTGAGACTGAACTACTGTAACACGCTCTACGTGGGGCTGCCCTTGGTAAAGTTCAGAGACTACAGCTGGTGCAGAATGCATCGGCCTGTCTCCTAACGGACAGGCTGACGCGAGTACATTACCGGTGCTTTGCCCTCTGCAGTGGCTGCTGATAGTCTTCCGGGCCCAATTCAAGGTGTTGATGTTGACCTTTTAAGCCCTAAGCAACTTGCGCCCCACCTACCTGCAGGGCCACCTCACCCTCTGGATGCTGGATCAGCACCTGCGGTCAGCCGGGGGCGCCCTCCTCGAGGTCCCCCTGGTTTCCCGGGTGTCAACCATGAGGAGGGCATTTTCTGTGGCTGCACCGCGGCTGTGGAACTCAGGTTGGAGGGTCCCCCTGGCCGCTGACCTCCCCGCATTCCGTAGACAGTGTAAGAACTGGCTGCTACGCCAGGCCTTTCCTGGGGGGTGGGGGGTTTGGGGATGGGTTATTTTAATCTGGGGATTTTAGGTTGTGTTAATTGTATTTTAGTTGCTATGTATTTTTAAACGTTGTTAGCTGCCCCAAGATGCTTATAGCAGGAGGGGGCGGCGCATAAATTTTAATAATAAATAAATAAATATCCCATAACTACTTAATTTTCTCAAGAGGCTTTGTTGAGAGCCCTTGTCAAGACTTTTTGGAAATCCAGATACACTGTGTTGACCCGATTGCCTTTATCTCTGTGCTTGTTGACATCTCAAAGAATTCCAGTAGATTGGTGAGGCATGACTTCCCTAGGAAGCTCCTTGTGGAGCTGGGTTGGGTTAGGTTAGAATCACCAGGAGGCTACACTTGTGGGGAGCCACTTCTATTGGTTGTCTTGGAGCAGCCCAGCAAGAAAACAGGTTTTAAGGAATGCATCCTGTTCCCCACTCAGTTCTCCATGCTGGCTCCATGGACCAGGCATTGGTCACACTTGGAAAAGGGCCACGTTCTGGAGACCTGCCCTCCAGAGTTTACCTTGGAGCCCTTGGGCGGTGCTTTGCTGCAGAATGAGTTTTGCTGCAGATGTTCGATTCTGACCCGTTGTTGTGGCGTGGGTGCAGCTCGCCTGCTTGGGACATCGCGATCCTTCCTTTTCTAAAATTCTTACCTGTTGTTTTAGGCATCCGTCGTTCTGCTTGGTCCAAGTCTCTACTTGTAGCTCTTGGTGGGATTTCTCTGTGCAGTTTCTGTGCGTTTCTCTGGTTGGGGTGCAGCGGTCCTGCAGTGGTGCAGGGCGATGGACTAGATGACCCTTGAGGTCCCTTCCAGCCTAGTGACTCTGATTCTGCCCGGTTGGTACAGAACTAGGTGAATTCTCTTGGTGGGGAGGCCCAGCAGCAGATGCGCTCCCGAATGGGAGCTGTATTTTCTGCCTTTGCTTCCCTGTGCCCGTCGCAGTCACCCCCGGCCAGTCTGGTGGTGGTGGGGTTCCAGCTAGCTCACACCGATGCCTTTCTCCTTTGTGTTGACAGTGCCTACTGCGGTAGCCTGTGGCTGGCAGCCGTCTGCATGATGTGCAGGATGGCAGAGATCCTGGGCGAGACCGAGGTCCTAGAGAAATACTCGGCCATCCTGAAGAAGGGCACAGAGTCCTTCGAGAGACTGCTCTGGAACGGTGCGTGTGTGCGATCGAGCTGGGCTCCTCCTCCACCAGGGGGCGCTGGGCAGGCTGCGAGCATGGGCGCCGAGTCGGGGAGGGGTTGTCTCCAGACTCTAGCCTGCCTCTTCTGCCCCCTCTTACGTTACAGGGAAATACTACAACTACGACAGCAGCGGGGGCAGCTTGTCCAACAGCATCATGTCGGACCAGTGCGCCGGGCAGTGGTTCCTCCGGGCTTGCGGCCTGGGCGAAGGGAAGTCTGAGGTAAGAGAGGAGCGGTGACTGGGAGTTCAGGAAACCAGCATACGTAACGTCAGCCGGGGGGTCACTAGGCACCAGGGGCTACTTGGCCGCATGGGGACAGCACCTGGGCTGGAGGAGGCCTGGGTGCAGGGCACCCCCACATCATTGGGGAGGGGGTCCCCATCCCATACCTGCCCCTGCCTGCTAGTAGCGCTGCAGCAGCAGCATCCGACTGGGAGATAACACTGTTTGTTCACAAACAACTCGCCCCACGGGAGCGATCAGAAGGTTGTTGCCTTGTATAGAAGGTTCTTCAAGATAGCGCCCAACGTTCTCACAACTGGGCTGTGCCGCTCACCCTATTCAAATAATAGACCGCGTGATGGTCTCGAGCTCCTCTAGTATAAAAAGCACTGACTTCCCCCTCAGAATGACAACCGTTTCTAGGAATATAAGACAATTCCATGCAGGGCTGGAAGGGTGGGTGTTGTGAGAATGATTGGAGCCATCTCAAAGAACTGTGTTTACAAGGCAGCAACCTTCTGTTCTTTGAGTGGCTCGGTTTAACATGGCTCCGCTGGGTGTGTGTAGGGGGGGGTCCGTGGGCACACCAGCGCATGGGCGGGGCACGCACACAGTCGCACACGCATCCCCACTCATCCGCACCCACGGAGCAACTGCCATTTCCCCCGGTTGCTCCGTGCTGGGGACAAGTGGGGGTGCATGTTAGGTGGGTGCGCACACGCACCCTTAGTCACTGCACGCGCACGCGCCGCATCATTCACACGGGGCTCCTCCCACCCAGAACATGCAGAAATCTGCGTGTTTGTGGCTGGGAGAGGCCTGTGTAAAAAGGGCCACTTTCTCACAACTGTCTTACTTATACTGTCTTAGCTGGGAATTTAGGATGTAAAGCAATATCTATTCTAATTTGGAAAATCTGCAAATATGGTTCTGAGATTATTATGGCTGCTATTTCGCTAACTCTTCTTAATGAAGTTATTGCCAACAGGAATACAATCTTTAAACCCGCACCCCATAGCCAGTTCATTTGCACCCCCATATAATCAATTCACACTGCCCCAGAGCGCAAATTAAATATGAGGTGGCGGCAGCAATGGCGTAATGCGCTTAATAGGCTGGCTGCATTTTGTGTGTCGTGTGTGTTTGGTAGCAGCGCCCCGAGGCCTGCTGAGCTGGGCGGCACCCCTAGGCCCGCCGGCGGGACACAGAGGGGGGCCCATCTTGACTTCTTGGCCAGGGACCCATTCCACCCTAGCTACGCCCCTGCGTAACGCTAACCACACAGGGCATGTAGCACAAAATAGCCCTAACCAGGAGAATGAGGAGGAGTCCTCGGCCATACCAGTGAATTGGGTTTTCCTGACACTGCAAAGAACATAAGAATTTAGTCAGTGCCAGACTGGGTCAGACCAATGGTCCGTCGAGCCCAGCATCCTGTCTCCGACAGCAGCCAGTCTCGGTTGCCTGGAGAAGTCTCCCTACGATCCATTCCCGGTTGTTCACTCCTAGCTCCTGACAAAACCCACTAAGAAATGGCGCAGACACATTTTTTTTGACAGAGAAATAGGTTTGCTGCAAGGAGCCAAGCCGGATGGTCAAACCTTATACAGCCCAGTGGGATTCGGGGTCTCTGATCGCAGCAGCAAGGGAGGAGGTGGTAATGCACCATTGTATTCGCCCTGGCAAGACAGTTACCCTAAAAGGGATACAGCGTAGGGTTGCCATAGATGCAAATCTTTCCAGGGCACTTATGAATAATACATGTTGCAGGGCCTGCCTTGGTGCCTAAGGTGCCGTTGCAGGCCCTGCAGCATGTATTTTCATAAGCGTCCTGGAAAGATTTGCATCTATGGCAATGCTAGATAGGGGGGACCATGACTGCCCCCACAGCCCAACTAGAGGCACATAAAGGTCCCATTGAAGTAGCAGTGCTGAATGATGCGGGTCATGATACACTAACTGGGAATGAGATTTGGTCTTGGAAAATCGAGATAGCTGTGAAGGTGCCGGAGGGGATAGACTGTTCCTCCAAGGGGAGGAGCGGGGTCTCTGTCGCTCAGCAAGAGGGGCCGGAAGCCCAGCACGTGGCTCTGAAGGTGAGCTTTGTTTCTGTCCTACAAGATGCTGCAGCCTGTGCCGGGTTCGACGGGGTGGATGGCAGAGGGTGAGGCCCAGGGACGGATTGCGCTGCTTCCGAGAGACAAGAGCCAAAACAGCGTCCAGATGAGAATTGGGAGTGGGCCCTTAGCTCAGTCAGTAACCAAAGGATACAAGGAGCTGCCTATCTGAGTCAGACCAATGGTCCATCTTAGCCCAGTATTGTCACAACCCGACACGGCAGCAGGGTTTCAAATCCGGCTCTCCAGAATCCCCAGCAGAGGCCTCGCCCAGGCACGCTACCTGAGACCCTCCGGGATCCCCGGCACAGGCCTCACCCGGGCGCGCCACCCGAGACCCTCCGGGATCCCCGGCACAGGCCTCACCCGGGCGCGCCACCCGAGACCCTCCGGGATCCCCGGCACAGGCCTCACCCGGGCGCGCCACCCGAGACCCTCCGGGATCCCCGGCACAGGCCTCACCCGGGCGCGCCACCCGAGACCCTCCGGGATCCCCGGCACAGGCCTCACCCGGGCGCGCCACCCGAGACCCTCCGGGATCCCCGGCACAGGCCTCACCCGGGCGCGCCACCCGAGACCCTCCGGGATCCCCGGCACAGGCCTCACCCGGGCGCGCCACCCGAGACCCTCCGGGATCCCCGGCACAGGCCTCACCCGGGCGCGCCACCCGAGACCCTCCGGGATCCCCGGCACAGGCCTCACCCGGGCGCGCCACCCGAGACCCTCCGGGATCCCCGGCACAGGCCTCACCCGGGCGCGCCACCCGAGACCCTCCGGGATCCCCGGCACAGGCCTCACCCGGGCGCGCCACCCGAGACCCTCCGGGATCCCCGGCACAGGCCTCACCCGGGCGCGCCACCCGAGACCCTCCGGGATCCCCGGCACAGGCCTCACCCGGGCGCGCCACCCGAGACCCTCCGGGATCCCCGGCACAGGCCTCACCCGGGCGCGCCACCCGAGACCCTCCGGGATCCCCGGCACAGGCCTCACCCGGGCGCGCCACCCGAGACCCTCCGGGATCCCCGGCACAGGCCTCACCCGGGCGCGCCACCCGAGACCCTCCGGGATCCCCGGCACAGGCCTCACCCGGGCGCGCCACCCGAGACCCTCCGGGATCCCCGGCACAGGCCTCACCCGGGCGCGCCACCCGAGACCCTCCGGGATCCCCGGCACAGGCCTCACCCGGGCGCGCCACCCGAGACCCTCTGGGATCCCCGGGAGAGGCCTCACCTGGGCCTGCTACTTGAGACGTTGAATTGGAGATGCTGCGGACTGAACTTGGGACGTGTATATGCGCAAAACATGCGGTGTGTCACCTGAGCCACAGCCCACCCTGTGGGACAACCCAACGTGGCCTGAGGGGCAGATCTCGCGGCAGAGAGGTCCCAGTTCCATCCCAGAAGGCAACGTTTCCCTCACCTCATGTCTCGTTGGCCTGGCTGAGGAGCGGCCTCTGAAAATGGCAGGAGCAACGAGCGCTGCTGCCAGATTTTGGCAGGACTACGAGTGTCACCAGATGTCGCTCTAGTCTCTGGTTATCAGTGGTTAAGCGCGCAACCTTGTGGTGTGGGAACATCCTCAGAAGCCCCCACCAACGTGGCCCCCGCCAGGCTTGCCGGCCACACCAGCTGGATCTGGGAAGGCTTTCCCCACCCAAAGCCATGGATGCCAGGCTACTGGCCTAGGACAGCCGCCATGGGGGCCTCCTAGACGGGTGGTGGTGGACTTGGACCTCCGCCTGGAGCGGCAGGTGGAGGCAGTCGCTAAGGCTGCTTTCCTCCAGTTGTATCTGGTGCGGAGGCTGCTTCCGTTCGTCTCCGGTCCAGACTTGGTCTCCCTCGTCCATGCCTTCGTCACCTCGAGGCTGGACTACTGCAATGCGCTCTATGTGGGGCTGCCCTTGTGCCTGGTTCGGAGGCTGCAGTTAGTGCAGAATGCGGCGGCTCGTCTCCTGATGGGGACGGGCCGTCGGGAGCACATTACACCTGTGCTCCGGACTCTGCACTGGCTGCCGATAGCGAGCTGAGCCAGATTCAAGGTGTTGGTGTTGATCTATAAAGCCCTACACAGTCTGGACCCCTCTTACCTCAGGGACCGCCTCGCCCTCCGCGCCCCAGAGCGGCTCCTTCGATCTGCCGGGGGTGCCTTCCAGGAGGTCCCCCATGTTAAGCGGGGGGCCACGTTGGAGAGGGCATTCTCGGTGGCCGTGCCGTGCCGCACCTTTGGAATTCCCTCCCGGAGGAAGCTCGCCTGGCCCCGAGCCTTTTAACATTCCGGCGGGCTTGTAAAACCTGGCTGTTCGCCCAGGCCTTGGGGTGGGGGGGGTTAGCTTTTCCCTGCCCTTGTTTTTTTTTTCTCCTTTTCTCCTGTCCTAATGATGTTTTTATATTGTTGATGTTTTAAAATTGTTTTATGAATGTTTTTAGTTGTATGTTGCCCCGGGATGCCGTAGGCATATGAAGTGACTCATAAATATATATAACAACAATAGAGTGGTGGGGGGGGACAAGCAGGTGCAGAAGGGGCACTGCGAGACCCCCACCTGGGTGTTGCCTAGTGCCGATGGGCTCCAGGGCAATTTCCTCCTCCATGTTCCAGCCCTTCCCATACCCCCTGGAGGGGTCAGCAACTCGCATGTTGTGGCCGGGGTGGGGGGGCAGGCATAGGGTAAGCCCCCCACAGACAGTGCATATCCGGCAATGGGGGTTCCCTGTGGATGGACTTGACCCAGCCAACCCGGCTACCAGAGCTTGTAATGGGCCGATGGCCAACCCAGCTACCAGAGCTTGTAACGGGCCGATGGCCAATCCGGCTACCAGAGCTTGTAACGGGCCGATTGTCACGGAGGAACATAGGGTCACACACGTGTGATACTGCCCTATACGTAGGCTACAAGCCTAGTAAATATGTAAAGCAAAAGGTTCGACATGTATGTAATGTTACAATTGAGACCTGTAGAACTCAAATCATGTACTGTAACACTGACGAAACTCCAGGAAATGGAAAGAGAGACAGTTTGTGGATTCACCCCAGACGGACGGCCAGAGACATTTAAATGCTAATGCAGGCAGCCATTGCCTATGTGCAAGCAGACACAGAAAGCTGATAAAGAGAACAAAAGGAATTCTAGACACCTTGAGAAGATACGAGGGGCTTCCTCCTAAGGATATAAGGAGTTGTATCCCATAGAGGAACAGTGACTATTGGGAACTCACTCAACATCTTACAACCAGGAAAGGCTGAGCCAAGCAAACCATGAGCTGAGAGAAACACCTTTGGTTTCTAGCAACTCAAGATTGTAAAACCCAGACACCTACATCACTGACTGAGAACGGACCAGAACTTATGGACCTTTGTAGGGTAACATGCTTATTTAGGAACTCAACCAGTATAGATCAGGAATGCGGTATATTTACCTTTTATTTCTAGCAACCACTCTGTATCAACTATCTTGCTTATGTAATCAAGAGGTTTACTTCTTATCTTTATGAAGAAGTGTCTGTGTCTAACATTGGAAACACAACAAGCCACGTGAGATTTCAAATTCTTGTGAACCCAGAGAATAAAGAGTCTGTAAACGGGAAGGATTGGACCCTTGGGTGACAAAGGGGTTGTCCCTGCTTCAGGATTGAATCAGCCAGAGAGAAAAACTGATTCAAGTGGGCTGTGCGCATGGGAAACTGAGTCACTCAAACCCGATAAAGTGGGGGTGCGGATCCTCCAACCTGTGACACCGATTCCCCATCCTCTTGCCCTCCAAGCCAACGTAGCGTGTGAGCGGTTGAAGAAACCTGTTGTTTCACACTCCCTGTCATAAGAAGATACTGGGCTACATGTAGACTACAGGTCTAACAAATATGTAAAGGTAAAGGTTAAACATGTATGTAATGTGAAATCTGAGAACTGGAAACTCACTTCATGTAATGGAGAAAAGCAAAGTCATGCCGAATGTGTATTCAGAAATAGCCTAAAACACCTCTGCAGACATTAGCCAGAGACCATTGAGTTGCAAATGGATTCCTTCCTGTGAACGTGACTGAAAGCACAGTCACTGAGCAAGAAAATCAAACAAAGGACCCTGGAAAGGTACTTAATGGGGGAGACCAGACAAAGAAGGGCGATTGTTGCTATCTCGCAGAGTTGGTTGAGATCAGCTGGTTGAGCTGCATCTACATGATCCGAGCTTACCAGCCAGGGAAGGGCTGCACCAGTGGAACCACGAAGTAGGGCTTTTGGGAAACTCTAAAGACTGGTACCCGGCCAAGCTTTCCATCGCTGGCCATGACATGAACTGAAATACCTTTTGGACCTGGATTAGGTTAATCCTAAATCAGGAGAATCCAAGTACAGATAGGAATGCGTTATTGGTGGTGATATTTTGATTTCTGCGCGCTCGAGTATAATCTTGTACTGCAGCTTATTCATGATTTATTCATTAAACTTCCTTTTACTGAACTTCGTGTGGTCCAGTGGAATTGCTAATCCTAACATTGGCGGGACACAGTTTGGGGTTAATTCTGTGTTTACAAACACAGACGAACCTAGAGAGAAAGAGTCTGTGCTGGGAAACTCTGCGGTTGAAAAGGTGACAAGAAGGTTCCCCCGTTGCAGGCTCAGTCAGTTCTAGAGAGAGAGCTGGTCCAGTGAGAGCTGCAAGCTGGGGAAACTGAGTCACAACAGCCTAGAGTGGGGGAGTGAGCCCCCAATCCCATGACACTCCCCCTGCTTCGTCCACTGCTGCTGCACTACTAACAATTCCCCCCCCCCCCTGGATTCAGTGTTCCCCCTGGAACTGAGCTCAGCGTGGGCCCCTGAAGCCTCGCAGCTCCTGGTTTGCTCCTAAGTGATCTGCCCCAGCAGGCCCCCGGGGAACCTCACATGCTCCAGTTGCTCAGGAAGTGCACCCCTGACTCGGCCTCTGGACAGACCAGACTGCCCTGGACCAGGGTGCGGGGGAGCCGGTGCCCCCACCTGACATTCCCTCCCTCCCTGCAGGTGTTCCCCCGGAGCCACGTGCTGAGTGCGCTGAAGACCATCTTTGAGATGAACGTGCTGCGCTTTGGGAACGGGGCGCTGGGAGCCGTGAATGGCATGCGTCCCAGTGGGGTGCCGGACGCCTCCAGCGTGCAGTCGGACGAGGTGTGGGTCGGGGTGGTGTATGCGCTGGCTGCCACCATGATCCAGGAGGTAGGTGGCAGTGACGGGCAGGGCGGGATTCACTGCAGCACAGAGGGCGGTGTTCGGGCAGGGTGAGTGGAGGAGGAGAAGCTGCCTGTCAGGAGAGCTCCTGTCTGACCACAGAGCCTGCGAGAGCAGCCCTAGTAACCAGGGTGTGGAGTCTGAGCCCCCCCCTGCACAAAGCAGCAGTGCCTCCTCAAGGGACCTACTGTGACTACAGCCTCCCCTTGGGCCGGCCCAGGCTGCGCACAGAGACCTGATTGCAGTGGGGGGTTGTTTGCACAACCAGTAGGATCGAGATGCATTGCCCCCCCCCCCCCCCCCCGCCTCACTCTTCTGTAATCGGCTGTTAGCACCGTGGTTTGTACTGAAAATCCATGATGCTCGCACCCTCGTCCTCTGCACCCCTGACCCCCATCCCTGTCACTCCCAACAGAGTAACAACACATTTGCATTAGAAATTGCCTGGGGACCGTGCGGTCTGCGGAGGCCAAGGGGCGTGCGTAGCCTCTGGGAAGCTTTATAAGAGAATCTAGAGCTGGGAAGTAACTCTGAGGTCATCTAGTCCAACCCCCTGCTGTGCTGCAGGCCGGTAACCGCGGCTGCTCAGCCTCTTAGCTGCGCTCTGCCTTGGGGGCCAGGAACATGGGGCGTGGATGTCTGTGCTGAGCCTGTCCCTGCTCCCCAGAGGGGGGTGGGGTAGCTTCTAGGTCTTTGACCCCAGCCAGCCCAGCTGCTGCCTGAGGGGCTGTTGGAGGTCGTGGGGAGAAGACGACAGGCCGGTGACTCTCTCCTCCTCTGCAGGGCCTGGTGCATGAGGGATTCCGCACAGCCGAGGGATGCTACCGGACGGTGTGGGAGCGCTTGGGGATGGCATTCCAGACGCCCGAGGCCTACTGCCAGAGGAAGCTGTTCCGCTCGCTGGCGTACATGCGCCCGCTCAGCATCTGGAGCATGCAGCTGGCACTGGAGCGCCGGAGAGACCGGGCCCCCGCCCCCACCATGGAGAACTCCGTCATTCCCTGAGCTGGGGGGTGGGGCCACCCCACACAGCCTGGAAGGGCCCAGGGCAGGGCTGAGCAAGGCACCAGGCCTGGGGGGGTAGGGCTGTTAGGGGGAATAGCCTTTTTACAGTTGGATTTTAATTGCGGTGCCCCCCTCCCCCATTCACCGGCCAGACGGGGACCCAGGAGTCCCCTCCCATGCCCCCCCCGAAGCCTCCACTAGACCCTCGTGTGATGGGAGGGGAGAGACCCCAACCCGCCAGGAGCTGACTCTACCCTAGGTATCTTAGGGGTGCGCCCAGACCCTATTGCAAGGGAAATGGGGGGGTGCTGTGTGAGATCATTGGTATGGGCCGGGGCCACGCCAGCCCACACTGGTTCATCACCCCTGCGTAGAAAGTGATGCCCCCTGTGCTGGCTTTGTAATTGCTGTACCCACCCCACCCCCAGTCTGCGCATTCTGCATGGCTGAGCCCCTCTGGGCGTGGATGTTACTGCCCCACCCCAGCTGTGGGGGCTGTCCCTGCAGAGCCAGGGGGTGGGGCCTCGCACACTCCCCCCTCTCCCCCAGTAACCAGAGAGTGTGGAGAGGGGCAGCCGGTTTATGAAGGATCAACCCCACCCTGAGCAGGAAAGGAATCATTGCTGCTGCTTCTCTCTCTGGGCAGCAGGGGGCACCCCCAGCTGGACAAGGACTTTCTGGGGAAGGGGGCCTGACTCACCCCCGCCCCCTCATTTGACAATCGTTCCCCCCCCCCCCCGGTGTTGGCTGCTCCTGCAGGATTACAATCGGGCTCCACACAATCGCATTTTCAGAGGAGTTGTTTTTAGAGGCCGAGTAATTTTAATTTAAAATAATAAGAATAAACTATTATTGGAGCGTGGCTTCCTGCTTTCTTTCACTGCGCTCTGCCTAACGTGCGAGCCAAGCCTAGGCCCTGAGTGGAGTCAGAGCCAGAAGAGGCCCCGGGGTTGTCTGGTCCAGCCACGGCCGCCCCCTTCCCCCACTTGCCGCACCGGGAAGCGACTTTGGGGCCATCGAGTGGCGCATCCCGCAGCCACAGGCCTCGCTGCCTCATCCCAGCCTGGGTCACTTCCCCATCTGTGCCCTGCACTGGGGATTCGGGTGACCAGCCAGCCGGCTTAGAGGAGCAGGGGGATGAGAGTGACTGTCAGTCCCTGCTGGGGGGGGGGGGTCCAGGAAAAGCCCAGGCTGGGGCTAATGTCTGAACCACAGAACCCCAGAGAAGACGTAGAGACAGCAGCAACCTGAGCAAACCCGCCTGCAGCTGCAACGCTACCCCCGTGTCTTGGCTCTGGTCAATCCCTCCAATGCCTGCTGGGCCCGAGCAGCTGGGCTCCCCCAAATGCCACATGGTAAGAGCTGGAGGAGCTCAGAAGTGGTGACCATTTGACCCTGGCTCAGCCCCCCAAATCCACTGTCTGCTGCACTGGAATCCTTGGGAACCGCTTGCAATTGCTGCTGGTACCACTAGAGGCTGCTGTGGAGGCTGCTGAAGAGAGCCGCAGGGGGGAGTGGCCCTGGGGCGCCCGCAGCCAGGGCTGGGTTAGGAGAGTGCGAGGATCCCAAGGCCTCCCTACCAGCAGCCCCCGCCCGGACCGGCTCCAAGCTCCCAGAGCAGAAACATGAAGGGGCAGCACGGCGGGGAGGGGACTGGGAATCCGCACGGAGGAAGAAGGGGAGGCAAGAAGGGAAAATGTTTGTGGCCCGAGTGGGAGCAGGGTCACAAAAACTTGAACCATGCAGATAATATGACCTGTTGCTTTTTAATAGCAATTTTGCCCATCAATTCACTAAAAATACAAATCAACAAAAGCAGGAAGTTTCCTGGAAAAATACCCCCTGGATAATGGGGAAATTTTCAAAATTGCATCTCTGAGCCCCTTGTGGTGTAATGGGTCTAGTGGGGGGGGGGTGTCACGGAGAAACATGGGGTCACAAACGTGTAACACGGGACTATATGTTTGGTAAATGTGTGGTGCCAAGGGTTTCACATGTACGCAATGCTACTATACATGTACACTATGTAATGTCAAAGATTCCACATATTTGTAATGTTAACTCTGAGAACGGTAGAACTCAAATTACAGCTCACGTTGGGCCTCTCACACGTCACCAGGCCACACAGGATACAAACACATACCAATGTGTATTGGGGCCAGACGGATGGCCAGGGACATCAACAATGCTAATGAAGGTAGCCATTGGCTACGTGCAAGAAGACACATAGAAGCCTGATAAGAGAACAAAGGAAATTCTAGAAGCCTCGAGAACGGGCTAAGAGTTTCCTCCAGGATATATAAGGACAGAGATCCCAGAGGGAAAAGAGACTGCTTGGAGACGTCTTGCAAAAGCCATCTTGAACATCTACATATGAAAGCCAGCCATCAACAGGCTGGGAGAAGCATGAGGTGAGAGAAGGATTTGATCTCTAAAGCCAGAGCCCACCCAGTTTCCTTATGGCTGAGAGAACCAGAACCTATGGACCTTGCTTAGGGTAAGATGAATAGTTTAGGATCGCAACAATATAAGTTAGGAATGCGTTATATTTACCTTTGATTTCTAATAACACTCTGTTTAACTATCTTGTTTATGTAATCAATAAATATACTTCTTACTTTATAAAGAAGTGGTCTAG
>QEPC01003611.1:378286-392052 GCA_003113815.1 Sphenodon punctatus
CCCAAACAGGAGTCCCCAAACCAGCCAGAAGGCAGGGGAGGACAAGGCTCGGGGAGTGAACTGCAGATCCCTGTCTCACATGGGGAAATGCAGGAAGTGAAGCAAATGGGTCAAACTGATTCTGAAGCCCAGGACTTGGCAACCCACCTTACACAGGAGGGACCCAATCCTGCAGAATCAAACACAGTAACCACCTCAGGGGGAGAGTCAGAGGCTGAAAGTGCCCCTACTCAACCTAGGGGGTTACAGAATGACCCGGAGGTTTGTGGTCCTACCTTAAGAGAAGGGGGGAAGCGGCTAACTGAACCCAAGGGGTTACAGGCAAGCCGGGAGGTGGAGGATTCTACCTCAGGAGGAGGCGGGAAGGTACAGGAAACTTTTCCCGGGATGGAGGGGGGAACGAGGGAATTCTCTTCCCCAGAGATAGAAATGCAACACCCTCTAATCCTACAGAGCCAGGGGCAACAGTCAAAGAATGAACTGTGCACCACTGCCTTACCGAAGCAGCAACAGATAAAAACCGCTGAAACAGAAACTGGAACTGAGGAAACGGTTTACAGGGTCCAAACTCAAAGTGCTGCACTCAACAACCTAAGTCCTCCAGAGGTTGGTGTGGGAAGGTCTGAAGGGATACTTGCAGGTTCTCTCACCCCGATCACAAAGTCAGACTCCCCAAAGGAGAAAGACATGGTGATACCGACCCAGGGAATCCTGGGGGGACAGACAAAGGGTGGGGCAGGGCACAGGAGAGACGGCTCACAATAGCCCCTCCACAGAAACAGAGTCTACCTGCGCTTGGGAATGGAATGCAAAGACATCCATCACAGCCAAAGGGGAAATAAGAATGCCATATGATAACACGGGGAATGACAACATTAATCCTGGTGAAAAGGGTTTGGAAATGCAGATTTACACACACAACAGAGGTAAAGTGCTCAGTAATGTACAAATTACTACACGCTTCCTCTTGTGTATCCTAGTAATACTTCTGATGGGAACAGACATATATCCAGTAAGAAACAGACTGCCAGATAGTCTGGAAATGTGGCCAAAGTTTGTAACTGGCAAACAAAGGTTGTTAACAGGGGGTTCCAACCCATTCATGTCAGTCTGGGTCAAACACTTGCTGAGGTACCTTGCAGAGTATGGTTCAGAGTATTACTCCACTACAACATGGTGGAAAACATGTGAACACGATAGCCCCACACAGCTGACAGAAGGTTTGGCAAACCAGTGGTCTAACTCTAATGCAACCACATTGAAAGGTACGGAGGGGGCAGACCCCTACAAATACCCAAAGGACATGTCAGACACCAGCCTCAGCATGTTATGAGACGCTGACGTGTCTCTTCACGATACTATCTTATGGGGGGGGGGCTGTCACGGAGAAACATGGGGTCACAAACGTGTAACACGGGACTACATGTTGGGTAAATGTGTGGTGCCAAGGGTTTCACATGTACGCAATGCTACTATACATGTACACTATGTAATGTCAAAGGTTCCACATGTTTATATGCATATACACGATGTACTGTCAAAGGTTCCACATGTTTGTAATGTTAACTCTGAGAACGGTAGAACTCAAATTACAGCTCAGGTTGGGCCTCTCACACGTCACCAGGCCACACAGGATACAAACACATACCAACATGTATTGGGGCCAGACGGATGGCCAGGGACATCAACAATGTTAATGAAGGTAGCCATTGGCTACGCGCAGAAGACACATAGAAGCCTGATAAGAGAACAAAGGAAATTCTAGAAGCCTTGAGAACGGGCTAAGAGTTTCCTCCAGGATATATAAGGACAGAGATCCCAGAGGGAAAAGAGACTGCTTGGAGATTGCAAAAGCCATCTTGAACATCTACATATGAAAGCCAGCCATCAACAGGCTGGGAGAAGCATGAGGTGAGAGAAGGATTTGATCTCTAAAGCCAGAGCCCACCCAGTTTCCTTATGGCTGAGAACCAGAACCTATGGACCTTGCTTAGGGTAAGATGAATAGTTTAGGATCTCAACAATATAAGTTAGGAATGCGTTATATTTACCTTTGATTTCTAATAACACTCTGTTTAACTATCTTGTTTATGTAATCAATAAATATACTTCTTACTTTATAAAGAAGTGGTCTGGTGTCTAATATTGGAACACAAGAGCCCTCAAGTTCTTGCGAACCCAGAGAGTAAAGAGTCTGGAAACGGGAAGGATCAGGCCCTTGTGTGACAAGAAGTTTCATTGTGGCACACTTGAATTAGCCAGTGAGAGAAACTGATTCAAGAGAACTGTGCGCAAGGGAAACTGAGTCACTCAAACCAGGTAAAGTGGGGGTGCAGACTCCCCCAATCCCGTGGCAGGGTGCTCCTAGCCCCTTCCCTCACTGCGTGACCATCACCATAACACTCGGGTTTTGCTGCCACCGCCAGAGCTACAAGCCTCTGGGGTTAAGGGCTGTTATGGAAGCCCAAACCCTGCTCCTTATTAGAGATGGCTTTCCCAGCATGAGCCGAACTTGCAAAGAGTTTTGGGTGGCAGCACACACACCAGGCACTCTTGATTAGAGAAAACAAGATTTATAGTTTTACTAACTAAGTTAATCGAATTACAAGGATACAAAAAGTTAGGAAAAAAGCATTGAACTCATGAGCAACAGGCAACTACAAGCAGGTATGGTAACCCGTTTAGAGCTCGTCTAAGCCTAAATGGTGCCTAACCCTGCTTCTCTGCATAGAAGGAGTTACTCACAGTATCTTCTCTGCATAGTAAGCGCAGATGTCTTAGCTCTGCAGGGTTTGGTTCTTTCCCAGCTGGATGGAGAAAGTTGGGTGTTGCAGGTTAGTCCAGCACAGATACCAGGTGCCGGCCATGAGGTCTCAGGGAGGAACCTAAGGGGCGATCTAGCCAGGAAGGTTTTTCCACACCCCTCCTCCCCCCCCACACACACTCCAAAGTCCATCACAACCCTCCCCCCCCCACACACACACCCCTACTAATCACTGCCCAGTTCATACCTCCTTTTGGGCATGCCTGTTCCATCTGCTCAATTGCTCAGTGTGAAATTCACCTGGACAACTCGTTGTCAGATGTTGGCATGACGGCCATGAACATAATGAATTAAGAATTGGATAAATTCTCAGAGGATAACTTCATAAATGGTTATCAGTCAAGTTACGTGAGGAGACTTTTGTGAAATGAGAGTGAGCAGCAGGGAATGGATCCCTCTGTTATGACCTGTTAGGCACTTCCATGAAGCAACCAAAGTTGCCGCTGTTGGAAACAGGATGTTGGGTTGGATGGGCCATTGCTCTGACCCCATGTGGCACTGATTGTGACACTGTCGGAGACAGGACGCTGGGCTAGATGGACCATTGGTCTGATCCAGTCTGACACTGTGTTCTTATCTGCCCACCCAGCTTCCTCTCCTCAAAGTCAGCTTCACTCCTGCCGGCCCACACGTTTCCCTTTCCCCCACATACAAACCCCTCCCTTGCACTTCAACACACACACCCCAACCAGCTGCTCTCGTGCACTCTCCAGCTCCCCCTCTTTCTAGACAGCCCCTGTTCCTTCCTCTCCTGACCACCCTGTCTCAGCAGTCAGAGTGGATGCCTGGGTGCCGCAATGTCAGTGGCAAGGTCCATCTATGCCACAGTTCAACCAGGTCATCTGTTTCCCGCAGATAAATGAGGCCTAGACCGTTTAGGGCTTTATAGGTCAAAACCAACACCTTGAATCAGTCCCAGAAGACTATAGGCAGCCAGTGCAAAGAATGGAGCACCAGTGTAATGGACTCCTGGTGACCCATCCCTGTAAGGAGACAGACCACCGTGTTCTGCACCAGCTGCAGCCTCCAGACCGTCACCATGGGCAGCCCCACGTAGAGCGCGTTACAATAATCCAGTCTTGAGGTGATAAAGGCATGGATGATGGTGGCCAGGTTGGAGTCCGAGACTTATGGCCGAAGCCATCATACCAGATGTAATTTGGTGACATGCTTCCTTCGCCACAGCCTCTACCTGGGCATCCAGGCGGAGTCATGAGTCAAGGAGCACCCTCAGGCTATGGACCTGAGCAACCAATGGAGCTCTGACCCCGTCAATGATGGGGGCCATCGCTCCCTCAGCCTTTCCCACCAGTATCACCTCTGTCTTGTCAGGATTCATCTTCAGATGGCTCACACTGGCACCCTCATTCAGTTCCCCACAGCCGCCAGACACCAAGTAAGCATAGAGACTGCTGGGTCTGGATCAGTTGAAAAAGACAGGCAAAGTTGGGTGCCGTCAGCATACTGATGATACCACACACCAAACCTTTGAATGACCTTGCCCAAGGGCTGCATGTAAATGTTGATCAGGAGAGGGGACAGAACAGAACCTTGCGAGACTCCACACGTAAGGTCCTGGGGAGAAGATGAACGATTACCCACAACCACATGTTGAGTTCTTCTGGCCAGGAAGGAACTGAACCAATCAAGAAAAGTCCCGCCAACTCCACCTTGGTCCCGCAAGCAGGTCACCCAACATCTCATGGTCAACGGTATCAAATGCAGCCAACAGGGTCAAACGACCCCAGTCCCATTCACGGCAGAGGTCATCTACCAAGGCCACAAGTGCCGTCTCAGTGCCAAAACCCGGATGAAAGCTGGACTGGGAGGGATCAAGAAAACTGACATGGTCCAGATGCCCCTGTAGCTGCTGAGCCACCACCCGTTCAATAACCTTCCCTAAAAAGGGAAGGTTAGTGACTGGCCGATAACCGGCGAGGGAGTCAATGTCCAAAGATGGTTTTTAGATAGACCTTCTAACGTTTCACAGATGAGCATTTGGACAACCCCCGTCCCACGCACGTGCACGAGTGCATTCACAGTCTCACACCGAGTACACACTCATGCGCGCTTTCTCTCTCACGCACTCTCTTCTCTTACCAGCCCCCCATCCCCATCACTCACATGGATGTGTGGAGCTGCAGGGCCCAGGGGGTCACCAGGGACATCAGGGAAGGATGGTGACAGGGAGTTGGGGGTGGGAGCATTGGGGCCAGCTGGGATGATGAGGCATGCTAATTGGCAGGGCAGAGCTGGGGAGGTGGGTCTTGCCAGGATAGGGTGGTATGAATATACCTGCCTCTTGCACACCACTGCAACCTCACCCCCATCAGTGTGCCCCACTGTCAGGATCCACCCCCGGACCTTGCTGCACCGCCAGCTACCCCAACAGAGAGCCCCGAGACAAGAGCGCCTGACAGCAGATTCGGCGCGCAAATCACCCACCTCGGAAACCCCAGAAGCGGCGGCTGCTCAGCAACAGCCCCAACAAGCCCCTCCGCTCCCGGATGCTCCACAGAGCGCAGGGGCGGGGCCTCCAGCACGCCGTCGCCTTATACACATCTAGATGTGTATAAGAGACAGGTGCACTTCCTTCCCTTCTCCTGTGGATTACTTGAGGTGTGTCTGCAAGGTGGGAGGTAGGAGAGGAGGAGCGCACAGCACCTGTCTCTTATACACATCTAGATGTGTATAAGAGACAGGCCCAGCAACAGCCCCAACAAGCCCCTCCACTCCCGGATGCTCCACAGAGTGCAGGGGCGGGGCCTCCAGCACGCCGTCGCTCAGCGCGGTTGCAAGCACGTCAAGGGGGCGTGGCCCCTGCTTTAAACACCGGCGCTGCTTGGGACACAGCGCCGGTGATCTGTTAGACCTGTCTCTTATACACATCTAGATGTGTATAAGAGACAGCTTCCTTCCCTTCTCCTGTGGATTACTTGAGGTGTGTCTGCAAGGTGGGAGGTAGGAGAGGAGGAGCGCACAGCACAGGTGATCCGGCGCCCTATGATGAGATAGGCCTAATCCCTTGTGGATTTCAAGGGCCAAACTATTATCCTGGCGGGCAACGTTCACCTGTGAGCACTCCCAGGGAACCAGGCACGGGGGGTCGCCCCCCTGGGGAGCATAGGAGAGAGCTTGTGGGCCAGTGTCAACCCCCTTTTGCATCCTTACCCTAAATCACCCCTTCCCCGTGACAGTATCACCGGCTCAATAGCCTTCTCGGGTGAGAAGGAGTTCCCGCCAGATAGCTATGGATATTGGGAGCCAGTTAGAGGAATTGGTGCGGGCTGTGCAGTCACTGGCTATGGAGATGCGAGATGTCACGGCTAAACAGGTGCAACTTGAACTAGCGATACAAAATGCCCCAGTAGCGGCAGCCCCGGCCGCTCTGGCCGCTCCACCTCCAGGGCAACCCCCAGACCAAGAACCCCGAGGGGCAGGGGCTGCTTTACCCCAAGAGCCAAAGGGACCGAGAATCGAAAAATTCCTCGGGGATCTAAAGGGCTACCAGGGGTTTATAGTGCTATGTGATTTAACCTTTTCCGTCCAACCTGCTACCTACCCCACCAATGACCTCAAGGTTGCCTTTGTGATTGGAAATTTAGGAGGGATAGCTCTGGACTGGGCAACCTCTTTATTAAAAGGCAAAAGCCCATTATTGACCAACTATGCCAGTTTTCTTAAGGAGTTTTCTACCCTCTTTGATCACCCCCATCGGGCACGGGATGCCCAAACTCAAATCATGGCCCTAAGACAGGGAAAAAGCGGGGTATTAGAGTATACGACCCACTTCCAGCAATTGTCCCTCGACTTGCATTGGCCCGAGGATGTGCTCAAAGTCCTGTTCCGCCGAGGGTTAAATGAGGACCTGAAGGATCAGCTCGCCTTCACCCCTCTGCCAGATACATGGGGACAGCTGGCTACCTTGACCCTACAAATTGAGGAACGCCTGATGGAGCGGCGACAGGAGCGGCAACAAGGAGCTCGCCCCTTTCTCCCTCGGCCCCCCTTTGGGGCAACATCCGGAGGAGAGGCCCCCAAGATGGGGGACGTAGAGCCTATGCAATTAGGGGCAGTCCGAGGGCCGCTGACGCAAGAAGAACGAGAGAGACGACGGAGATCTCGGGCATGCTTCTATTGTGGCGACACTACCCACTTCATCAATTCCTGCCCGGCCCTAGAGGGGCAACCTAGGCAGTCAGGAAACGTCAGCGGCCGAGGTACCCAGGGAAACCCCCGGCCGTGACCTTTAACTCCCTGACATTACCTGTGAAGGGCTCCCACTTCCGGGTGCCCCTGACAATTCTCCTGTCACCTTGGAGTTCTCTTATTGCCTGGGCCCTCCTCGACTCGGGGGCTTCAAGCAACTTTATGGACCTGACCCTTGTGGCCACGTATGGGATCGCCACTGACCCAAAACCCCTACCGGAGCCGGTACATACTATCGACGGATCCCCCCTGGCCTCGGGGCCCATTACCGTCCAGACCACGCCGCTACAATGTGCTATTGGTGCTCATCAAGAGCTTTTAGCTTTTGATGTGGGATGTACACCCTTGTTCCCTGTGGTACTAGGGCTCCCCTGGTTACGCCAACATGATTCCCAAATAGGGTGGGCCCAAAACCGACTTCAACTGAACTCTGAGCATTGCCAACTCCAGTGCTTCCAGGCTCCCCCAAGCCAACTTCTAGCAGCCACGACTCCAACCCCTGCAGATTGAACAATTGCAGCGCTTCCCGCCGAGTACCAAGCATTCCGGGACATCTTCAACAAACAATTTGCCTCCGCCCTACCGCCACACTGGCCGTACGATTGCCCTATTGATTTACAGCCAGGGACGGAACCTCCTTTTGAGCGGATCTATGCCCTGTCGGCACCCGAACTAGAAACCCTTCATCTTTACCTCGATGAGGCCCTACGTAACGGGTTCATCCGGCATTCTTGTTCCCCTGCGGGGGCTCCAATATTCTTTGTGCCGAAGAAGGACGGAGGACTTCGTCCCTGCGTGGACTATCGGGGGCTCAACAGTGTGACGGTCAAGAACTGGTACCCCCTTCCATTAATTCCAGAGTTACTTAATCGTCTGCAGGGAGCTACGGTCTTCACCAAACTCGACCTTCGAGGAGCATACAACCTCCTCCGAGTGCGCCAGGGGGACGAGTGGAAGATGGCCTTCCGCACACACTACGGACATTTCGAATATTTAGTAATGCCGTTTGGCCTGGCCAACACTCCGGCCACCTTCCAGCATTTTATAAATGACATTTTCCGAGATCTTCTGGATATTTTTATGATTGCGTACCTTGATGACATCCTAATTTATTCAACCACGTTGGAACAACATATTCTCCATGTTCAGCGCGTCCTCCAACGGCTTTGCACTCACCAGCTATTCTGCAAATTGGAGAAATGTGCCTTCCACCTTACCTCAGTGGACTTCTTGGGATTCATTATTTCCCCAACAGGAGTTGAGATGGATCCAGGTAAGGTGGAAGCTATTCGACGTTGGCCTCCACCCAAGGAGGTAAAACCTCTCCAGCGGTTCTTAGGAAGCATTAATTATTACCGCCAATACATCGCGCACTACGCTGAATTAACTACCCCATTGACGCAACTCCTAAAGAAGCATCAAGAGTTCATGTGGGGTTCGGAGCAACAGCACAGCTTCACTTGTCTAAAGCGGGCCTTCATGTCTGGCATCCCGACTTTGACAAACCCTTCCAAGTAGAGGCGGATGCTTCCAATCGAGCCATGGGGGCGGTATTATTACAACCTCCTAACCCCGAAGAAACAGGACTACCCTGCACCTATTACTCTTGGCAGGTTACCCCTGCCGAACAAAATTATACTATTCTAGACCGAGAACTATTGGCCATTAAGGTGGCGTTTGAAACGTGGCGGCATTACCTAGAAGGCGCTCGATACCCTGTTACTGTCATAACGGATCATAAAAATCTAACCTTCCTACAAACGGCCCACATTACAAATGCGAGACACGCTCGGTGGGCTTTATTTTTCACTCGCTTTTCCTTTAGCATCCGCTACCGCCCCACGAAGCTTAACACTCTTGCTGATGCGTTGTCCAGATACCAGGAAACAACAAATGAAGGCAAACCCCCAAGACGGACAATTCTTGAAGCCAAGGTCTTCGTCATGACTCAGATAACCTTGGAACAATTAACACAAGCCACAAAGCAAAAACTATTACCCACCACGGACTCCAGCTATATAACAGACCAAGGGCTGCTTCGGCGACAAGGGCGCATAGTGGTTCCTCCCTCCTGCCAAGTCCAGGTGCTCTGGGCGCATCATGATGCCCCCTTAGCAGGCCATCTGGGCAGGGACCGAACATTGCAGTTAGTCCTCCGCTCCTTTTGGTGGCCAACACTTACTCCAGATGTTCAACGGTATGTAAAGAACTGCACTGTGTGCGCTTGCACGAAGATCCCTAGGCAAGCCCCTCAAGGGTTATTACAGATTACCGAACCCCCGCAGGGCCCCTGGCAGCGGGTCGGCATAGACTTCATAGTAGATCTTCCCCCGTCTCGAGGATACACCACGGTATGCGTGGTGGTGGACCACTTTACGAAGATGGCCCACTTTATCACTTGCAAAAACTTCCCCACGGCACAATGCACCGCCTTGCTATTCATCCGCCATGTGGTACGACTGCATGGGTGGCCACGAGAAATTATTAGTGATAGAGGATCCCAATTTATTTCCCATTTCTGGCGAGCATTTTTTAAGGCCTTGCACGTGCAATTAAGCCCAACCACTGCTTACCATCCACAGGCCAACGGTCAAGTAGAACACGTCAACCAGGATTTTGAACAGTATTTGCGTTGTTACATAAACTATCTTCAAGATGACTGGTACGCTTGGCTTCCACTCACGGAGTTTGCACATAACAATGCACCTAATGCCTCTATTGGAAACTCTCCCTTTTATGTTTCATATGGGTACCATCCGCAGAATTACACTCCGGACCTTACCCCAATATGAGTCCCTGCCGCTGGAAGCCTTCTTCAACATCTACAGCAAGTTCAACATCAGGCCAATACTACCTTACTCGCCTCTCGCCAACGATATAAGCAGTATGCGGATCATCACCGCCGAGCAGCCGAACCTCTTCAACCGGGGGATTACGTTTGGTTAGATTGTCGCCATTACCCCTCCACACGACCCTCACGCAAATTAGATAACCGGTTTATCGGGCCCGTCCCCATACAGAACCAGATCAATGAAGTAACCTTCTGACTTCAGCTTCCCCCTCGACTCAGGATACACCCTACCGTACATGTCTCCCTCCTGAAGAAAGTTCCAATGCCAGCGTCACCCTCCACACCCCATCCCCTAGAAGCGACGGAACCCTCTGCCAATGCCGATTATGAGGTTTGCGCCGTTTTAGACTCCAAGTACCTCCAGGGACGTCTGCATTATCTCTTGGACTGGGTGGGATACGGCCCTGAGGACCGCTCATGGGAACCGACCACTCGCATATCCGCACCCCGTCTCACTCGCCTCTTCCATCGCCGACACCCAGAGAAGCCGAGACCCTCTTGGGCCCTTGGGCGGGAGGCTCGTGGGGGGGGGTACTGTCAGGATCTGCCCCCGGACCTTGCTGCACCGCCGGCTACCCCAACAGAGAGCCCCGAGACAAGAGCGCCTGACAGCAGATTCGGCGTGCAAATCACCCACCTCGGAAACCCCAGAAGCGGCGGCTGCCCAGCAACAGCCCCAACAAGCCCCTCCACTCCCGGATGCTCCACAGAGTGCAGGGGCGGGGCCTCCAGCGTGCCGTCGCTCAGCGCGGTTGCAAGCACGTCAAGGGGGCGTGGCCCCTGCTTTAAACACCGGCGCTGCTTGGGACACAGCGCCGGTGATCTGTTAGACTGGCCCCCCTGTGACAGAGAAGGAGAGTTTCGAGCTGCTGTTTGCAGAACTTGTTGGTTCCCCTTCCCTTTTCCTGGAACGTCTGTGCGAGTGCTTTGGAGGGTGAGTGTTGAGAGCGAGAACCACCCCCCTCTTCTCTTCCTTTATACGGGTAAGTGACTCTACGTGTGAATTGTTGGGGCTGAAAGGGAGTGTGTCAGCCTTTCCCCCCCCGGGGTCCCCTGCCCCCTCCCCTCCTGTGAGGATCGAGCCTTCCCCCATCCCTTTGTTCCTGGAATCCTGTCCCCGGATTCCCCCACTGTGTGCACTTCCTTCCCTTCTCCTGTGGATTACTTGAGGTGTGTCTGCAAGGTGGGAGGTAGGAGAGGAGGAGCGCACAGCACAGGTGATCCGGCGCCCTATGATGAGATAGGCCTAATCCCTTGTGGATTTCAAGGGCCAAACTATTATCCTGGCGGGCAACGTTCACCTGTGAGCACTCCCAGGGAACCAGGCACGGGGGGTCGCCCCCCTGGGGAGCATAGGAGAGAGCTTGTGGGCCAGTGTCAACCCCCTTTTGCATCCTTACCCTAAATCACCCCTTCCCCGTGACAGTATCACCGGCTCAATAGCCTTCTCGGGTGAGAAGGAGTTCCCGCCAGATAGCTATGGATATTGGGAGCCAGTTAGAGGAATTGGTGCGGGCTGTGCAGTCACTGGCTATGGAGATGCGAGATGTCACGGCTAAACAGGTGCAACTTGAACTAGCGATACAAAATGCCCCAGTAGCGGCAGCCCCGGCCGCTCTGGCCGCTCCACCTCCAGGGCAACCCCCAGACCAAGAACCCCGAGGGGCAGGGGCTGCTTTACCCCAAGAGCCAAAGGGACCGAGAATCGAAAAATTCCTCGGGGATCTAAAGGGCTACCAGGGGTTTATAGTGCTATGTGATTTAACCTTTTCCGTCCAACCTGCTACCTACCCCACCAATGACCTCAAGGTTGCCTTTGTGATTGGAAATTTAGGAGGGATAGCTCTGGACTGGGCAACCTCTTTATTAAAAGGCAAAAGCCCATTATTGACCAACTATGCCAGTTTTCTTAAGGAGTTTTCTACCCTCTTTGATCACCCCCATCGGGCACGGGATGCCCAAACTCAAATCATGGCCCTAAGACAGGGAAAAAGCGGGGTATTAGAGTATACGACCCACNAGCCAGTGAATTGAAGAGAGGAGGGGCTGCACATGGTCGAAGCGACTGGCGAGGTAGATGACCCTGGCAGCGGAGTTTTGGACAGAGATGAGGGAAGAAAGGTGAGAGCGGGGAAGGCCAGAGAGAAGGTTACAGTACTGCTTGCTGTGCTCCATGCTGTCCCCGCAGTACAGGTCCATGGGTGGCTCCGCACACCTGGCAGCCTTATGGCCGGGCAGAAGCAGGGACGTGTCCCCTGTGTGTCATTTCCCTGCTGCACTGGCTCGGTGTACCTTGGAGCGCTGGAAAAGCCGCGCACCGATCTGACACCCAGTTTGGTACAGTTTGAGGGTCGACTGTGTTGTGCTGTCCTCTGGGTTCACACACACGTGCACACCTGACTTAGAAATGTCACCTTGATTAATGACTTGCAAAATACAGTGTCTTCCTCACCTCGTCCTGGATTTTCTCTTTTCAGTCGACATCTGACACGCAATCTTGCTATCGCGGGATCACGCGGTTCTGTCTCTCACAGACACTGTTTTCTAGCCCCTCTCTAGACTATTGTACTTGAACTTGCTGCGGTCTGTGCTGTTACAGTGGCGTTCCTGTGGCAGACGGTGGGCCGGGTAGGAGTTAGCTAATAGAACAAGGTGATGACTATTGGAATAATATGTTGCGTGTTATGTAAAAAGAGATACTCCTGCTAGTCCCCTCCTGGTTCAGCCACATTTCCCCAATGCTGAGGAATTGGGAGTTTCAGGACAGAGTTACCTTTGGGGCCATGTTATATAACACACGGCATATTTCTAATAGTCATAAGCTTGTTAGGTTGTGTAACTCCTCTGTTCCTGTCCCAGGAATGTCAGACACTCCCTACTCCTCTACAGGCCATGTGCCGAAAGGGTGAGCCCGCCCAGGATTGACATTGCAGGCTAATGTTTCTGTAAGTCTGCTGTGCTGGGGTCGGGACCAAACCTGCGCCGACTGGCACTGAGGGAACATCCTCGCCTGGTTTTGTGTATTCCTCTAACGCCCGGTACTGGCAGCCGATCCCCTCTGAAGAGAGAGGCTACCAAACCACGTGCCCGGATCTTCTCTGCTCTAACACCCAAGAGAAGAGAATTCTGGCAGCACATACAGCCCGATCAACGATATGGCTTTTCTTGCAGTGCAGCATGCTTTTTGGATATTTAATGATTAAAAATACCAAAAAGAAATGAGGCTCCAAATGTTGAGAAGTTTAGATATGAAAAGACAATCTGGATGGGAGATCGCCAAGTGCCGCTTTCTCCAAAAATGTCCCCTGAGACAAAAATGCGTATTTGTGGGTGACATTAGCCTCATTTATCTTGTGCGCCCAGTGAAAACGAATTCACGGATGCAAGTGTCATTGGTGGAATGGAAAGGTGGTGAGAACTGGGTGACATGAGGCGACAGTGGAGAGAAAGTCCGGTTGCCACGTTGGTTCTAAATATCGGCAATAGAGAGAAAGTAGTAAAGCAATCTCTTAGATTGGACCGGGGCCTTCGTCAGGCAAGCCAGGAGTTCGATCTGGAGACTGAGGTCGACAGTGACTGGAAACAATGGCAAAGGGAGGGGAGGAGGGGGTGAGAGCGAGCCCCAGGGAGGAGCTCTGCAATTCAAAGGGTGGAATACAACAGCAAGGTGGGAGGAAGGGGACGCGCTGCCAGCCGTAAGTCAACATAAAGCTCCCTGGAGCTGTAAACCATCACTAGACTGACACGTTTCTGTACCGGCCTGTGAAACCCACGTCTAGAATGAATCCATTGTTCTCTGTATCGAGCAGAGCTAGGAATTTTTGTTCCCAGGCTCGCCCCCTTTTAAAGGTGTAAGAGACATAACAGCGGGTGATCTCTTTG
>QEPC01003611.1:396492-407951 GCA_003113815.1 Sphenodon punctatus
CATAGTAAGACACTATCTCCTATCCCATGACTTTTTAATTTTCTCAAGAGTCTCTCATGAGGGACCTTATCAAATGCTTTCTGGAAATCCAGGTACACTATATCTACTGGGTCTCCTTTGTCCATGTGCTTATTTACACCCTCAAAGAATTCCAACAGATTAGTGAGGCATGACTTCCCTTTACTAAATCCATGTTGACTCTTCCCCATTAAGCCATGTTTGTCAACATGCCCTGTAATTTTGTCCTTAATGATGGTTTCCACCATTTTGCCCAGCACAGACGTCAAGCTTACTGGTCTGTAGTTTCTAGGATCCCCTCTGGCCTATAACCATTGTTAAAAACAGAATTACTACGTATATTGACAAGCATGATTTAATGGTTAAAATCCAGCATGGCATTAGCAAAAGGAAGTCATGCTTGTTGAGTCTCATAAAAGTCTAATAGACACAGGGAGGTCCCCATTGGAACCCCTCCCCACTCCAAGGGTGTGGGCGCTCCGCAGCTGTGCCACTCAGCGACCACGGACCCCCACCTGCCTCAAGTCTTGTTCATTTAAAAACACCCTTGAATAATTTGGTGTCATCTGCAAATTTAGCCACCTCTTTCATTACCCCCTTTTCCAGATCATTAATGAATACATTAAACAATCCTGGTCCCAGTACTGACCCCTGAGGCACCACCCACTGTTTACCTCTCTTCAACTTTAAAATGACCATTTATTCCTTCCCTTTGTTCCCTATCTTTAACCAGCTACCAATCCATGACAAGAGTCTGCCTCTTCTCCCATGGCTATTTAGTTTGCTCAAGAGGCTCTGGTGAGGGAGTTTGTCAAAAGCTTTTTGAAAATCCAAATAAACTGTATCACCTGGATCAAGCATGATTTGATGGGTAAAGAACCAGCATGGCTTTAGCAAAGGGAAATAATTGTTGCAAAAAGAATAGAAAATAAAAGGGAAAGTATCCTTGAAAAGAAATGGAAGGGGTTCAGCTGCTTTTCTGCACCCTGGTGAAGCAGATCCCTTTCAATTTCCGGGATCAAGTGGAAGTACTACTGGGTTTGAGAGGTTGGGGAATTACTCCTCTTCTATTTCTAGTAATGACTCTCTTGTTCAATCAAATAGGCATTTATTCAATAATAGCAGCACAATTAACATACCAATTATAAAAGAAAAACTTGCACTCAACATATGAACACTCACCTACTCTGACTACTTCAAATACATACAAAGCATATATTCTTACGTGATCAGAGGTCAACGGTCTGGTTCCAGAAGGAAGGCGAGTAGGGGGCCCAACAAAGCTGAGAGAGAGAGAGCCTAGCTGTAAGGCACGTTGTAGGACTTCCTAAGAAGAAGTCCCAGAGAGGGTGAATCACCGAGCTTGTTGGCACCCTGATAAGGGCTAGCGACCGAGTACCATGAAGGGCAGAGAACTGATCCAGAGACTGGCCTTATATACAAGTTCCCCTTATTACTTATCCATGTTAAGGGGCTGTTTGCCTCTTACTCCAGAATGTTCCCCTTATGGCTATTCATGATTGGGGTCCTTCTGCTTAGTCATTGGTGTGGGGTGGTTTGCCCTGACCGATAGGGTCTGGTCCACCCCTCCCTCCGGAGTGGGGGGTCTGACTCTTTGGCCCTGGGTTACCCACATCCTTCTTAGAGGCATCTGGTTGTCTGATAAGGCCATCTCTCTCTTGCTCGTACAGTTTAACTCTGTTATCAGTTTCTGACCTTCCTTTTGTCCCTCAATGTTCCTGTGAGTTCAGTTTTGTTTGGGAACACGCGGTTTCTGCTCTTTCTCTCAGGCATCATTCATTTCCTCTGATCAATTTGACCATCTTCCTTACTAACACTTTCTGTTCTTTAAATCAATGAGTAACACTTTGAATGTAATTTTGAATGTAACTTTTGTAACACTTTGAATGTAACTTTTGTGTAGGCCATTGTAGCTGTTATTTAGGACTATGAAGATTGTTAGAAATTAGGTGAGACATTATTTAGTACATGTGTTAATGTACTAAATAATGTCTCACCTAATTTCTAACAATCTTCATAGTCCTAAATAACAGCTACAATGGCCTACACAAAAGTTACATTCAAAGTGTTACATACTTATAAATCCAGTGTATACTTTTGGTTACATTTCAACAAAGAGTGAGTTACAGTAACATTCAATGTCTGTTCTGGCACACTTGTGTCAGACGAAGCACTTCTGATTTGGTTACATTGTAGCAAGGAAATTAGCATCTCTGTTAGGCCCAGGCCATATCATAACATCCTCATGCCACTGTATCAATCTTTGACTATTCTGTGCAGTTCTGGTCGCCCCATCTCAAGAAAGAGAGAACAGAACTAGAAGAAATTCAGAGATGGGCAACAAGGATGATAGAAGAGATGGATCTACTTCCGTATGAGGAGAAACTCAACAGGTTGGGGCTGTTTAGTTTGGAGAAGAGGTGGTTAAGGGGGGATAGGAGAGAAGATTATATATATTATTATTAATTATTATTATTATTAACAAACATTTATATAGTGCCATCAGTGTACCTGGCACTTTACAAAGTAATAAAATAGACATGGTCCCTGCCCCTAGGGCTTACAATCTGAGAGACAGGAGCTGGGGGAGAGACATAGAAAGGGGAACAGAGGGAGAGACAAGGGGTCTAACATTCATGAAGATGCGAGGTCTCAGGTGCACGTACTTGGCTTGGTTACGATGAGAATGACAGCAGGCAGGTCCATGTTGCAAGGATAAGGGTAAACCGATCGTAGGTATAGGAATAGTGGCTCAGCAGGATAAAGAGTCAGACAGAGCAGAGCGAAAGAGGTGAGTTTTAAGGAGAGATTTGAAGGTATGAAGGGAGGGGGCAAGGCGGATGTGGACAGGGAGGGAGTTCCAGGCATGGGGGGCAGCAAGTGAGAAGGGACGAAGGCGCTTAGGGGAGCAGGGAAGGCGTGGAAGGGTGAGAGAAGGGACAGAGGAGGAGCGAAGTGCACGGGCTGGAGTATGGAGGGCGATAAGTGCAGAGAGGTAGGGGGGAGCAAGGTTGTGAAGAGCTTTATAGGTGAAGACTAGGAGCTTGTGCAGGATTCGTTCAGGAAGGGGAAGCCAGTGAAGCGAAGAGAGGAGGGGCTGCACATGGTCGAAGCGACTGGCGAGGTAGATGACCCTGGCAGCAGAGTTTTGGACAGAGATGAGGGGAGAAAGGTGAGACCGGGGAAGGCCAGTGAGAAGGAGGTTACAGTAATCGAGGCGAGAGATGACCAGAGCATGAACAAGAGTTTTGGCAGACGAGACAGAGAGAAAAGGGCGAATCTTAGCAATGTTATGGAGGGAGAAGCGACAGGATTTAGCAACAGAGTCAATGTAGGGTTTAAAAGAAAGGGGTGAGTCAAAGATGAAGCCTAGGCTACGGGCTTGGGGGACAGGCAGGATGGTGACTAATTATTGACAGCGAGGAAGGAGAGGAAGGATGAGGGGGGAAAATAAGGAGTTCAGTTTTAGCCATGTTGAGTTTGTGAATCATGAAGGGCGTGGAGAAAGTCAGTAGGGAACTGTGGGTTGCCCTTTCCCACAATTAGAGAACTAGGGGACACTCTCTGAAGTTAAATGGCAGCAGATTTAAAACAAACAAAAGGCAGGACTTTTTCACGCGGCGGACAAGACAGTTGTGGAACTCGTTGGCAGAGGAGGCGGTGAAAGCACACAAAAAAAGAGAGATGGTGACAGAGCCCTCTCTCTACCCAAGAAACCTTGGATAGTGCAACACTAATAAAAAGAGAGAAAGGGTCACAACTGTATACACAAAAACGGGTGTATGATATTATATAAATATCGCTCTTATAAATAAATTTCTGTTAATAATGCATCCCACATACACGTATTATACCAAAACAAAATGCACATGTATGTCAAATTGCATGAAATATGTGTAATCACACACAGAACTCATCACATGTATGAGATGTCAGAGTGAATAGGATTTGGTTCTGTGCCCCTAAAGAACAGCTCGAGTGTATAATCACACGCGAAACGGTGAGCTCGGATGAAAGTCCAGACGCGTTTCGGGACCACTGCCCCCTCCTCAGTGACAAACATACAATAAATACAGCAAATTCAAAGTGTGTTCGGAGCTGCAGGACAATGACTGCCGCCTCTTTAAGGGCAGGTATAACTGCTGGTGTAGTAGCCCCAAATTGTACAACAGACGCTGCTCTCAATGTCCACAAAAAGCAGGGGGAGGGGGGAGAAACAAAGAGGGGAAAGAGGCTTGGACCCTCACTTCAGCGCTGGCCTTGGGCTCCTCTAGTTGTAAAAAGGAAATTCACTTGAGCCTCTCGCCAGCTGCAGGCAGCCGCCCTGTTCGCTTGGCTCAAAGAGCCACTTGTATCCTGCTTCTTATCGACTAAGTCAATATACCGAGCTGCATGTAGCTAAATACACCTTACATGCATCTAGGAAAGTTACGCTCATTGCCTTGTCCTGCAGCTCCAAACGCACTTTGAATTTGCTGTATTTATTGTATGTTTGTCACTGAGGAAGGGGCAGTGGTCCCGAAACGAGTCTGGACTTTCATCCGAGCTCACCGGTCCATGTGTGATTACACACTCGAGCTGTTATTTAGGGGCACAGAACCAAATCCTATTCACTCTGACATCTCATACATGTGATGAGTTCTGTGTGTGATTACACGCGTTTCATGCAATTTGACATACATGTGCATTTTGTTTTGGTATAATACGTGTATGTGATATGCATTATTAAGAGACATTTATTTATAAGAGCGATATTTTGTTATTTATATAATATAATACACCAGGTTTTATGTATACAGTTGTGGGCCCTTTCTCTCTTTTTATTAGTGAGGCAGTGAAAGCAGCAGCAGAACTAGCTTCAAACAGAAACTCGATAAATTCTTAAAGGATAGAGCCATAAACGCCTGCTAGCTGGAGCTTCAAACCCCGGCTCGCGGTAGCTGGAATGGGACAGTGCCAGGATGCTGGTCTGACCCAACACGTCACTTCTTATTTTCTACTACTCCAAAAAATGAATGAATGTTTTGGCTGAATGAGTATAATAATCAATTTTATAATTAGTGTGACTAGTGAAAACATGAATTTCTATTGATGAAGATTTTTAATATTCAGAATTGAAATAAGGAATCAATGCAGCCTGAGCTGATTACAGCCCAAGCGAGGAATGGCAAATTGCACAATGCACCTGCAGGAATAACAGGCCAGTCTTGGGGCAGTCAGTTCTCGGAAATGATGCTCTCAAAGAAAAACAAGAGTATTCTGAAAGCTGTTCCAAGCGGTTTTCAAAAATCCCCATGTTGCACAACAGCTGGGCACTGCCAGGGAGGAAGGGAGGCCACCAGGAGCTATAAAAAGAGGTCTGAGTGTCAGCACCCGGCAGAGAGACCGCAGTGCTGCTCCCAGGAATCCTGCTCCCGGTGACGACGACGACGATGATAATGGGGGAAGTCGCCTGCTCTCTGATGCTCACTCTGCTCTGTTCCAGTCTTGTCTCTTCAGAGTCCAGGACCTCGCCCGTCACGGGGGAGTCTGGGGGCAAGAGAAAGGTAAGGGCAGGCTCCTGCCATGGACTGGGTCCCGGCGCGCTCGGTCCCTGGGACGTGGGAATCAGGGGGCCCAAGCGGGGGAAGGGGTCAAGGGGGTGGGGGTGGTTTCAGCCCCTCTCTCTGGGGAAAGAGGCATCAGGTGCAGGAGGAGGGGAGGGAGAGGTGTTGGCATCTCCCCTGTCTGGGGGGGAGGGAGGGAGGCAGGGGTAAGGTCCTGGGGAAGCCAGGTTTATGGCGTCAGGCAGGGTCGGGCCCTGTCTCTTCTAGTGGGGAGGGGGGGTTACGCAAGCGTCGGTTACAGCGACATTGGGGTCCAGATGCTGCCTGGTCTGTAGAGAAAGGCCAACTCCCCAAATGCAGGGACCGCATTGGCGAATCCCATTGAAGGGGGGAGGAGGGGGCACCAGTGCAGGTAGCAGAGACACGGCCATTGGCCTTCAATGGGACTCCTCGGGAGGAAGTGGTTTGAGGATCATTGCAGCCTTGATCCCTAATCTCGGACCTTGGCGCAGGCAATAGTGGGTTTTCCGGTTGCACCCATGCAGGAGCAAGACTAGAAATTGGGGGGGGGGGAGCTTGGAGACCGCATGTCTCAGCCCTGAGAACGAAGTGGTGCCCAGCTCCACTTTTGGGGAATGGAGCAGGGCATATTGGGAGTAGGGAGAATTGGCCAAGAGCCCATCTAGCCCAGCCCCTGGCTTCTTCTGTCGGAGGAGTTCTGGGAGACGAACATCATGACGAGATCCGACCAATGGTCTACCCCACCCAGCATCCTGTCTCTGACAGTGGCCAGCCTCTGTTACCTCAGGGGAGAACGCAGCAGGTTTCAGTGGGGTAATCCATTTCCTGCCCCACTTACCCCCCTGGCCCCGTCTCATTCTCGTGATGAACCCACCTAGTAGCCCTTTATGGTTCTGGCCTCCAAATATTTATCCGATTCCTTTTTGAAAAGCCATGCACGGTACTGACTCACACAACATCCTCTGGCACCAAGTTCCAGAGATTTATCCTAGGTTGGGTGAAAAAGTACTTTCTTCTATTTCTTTTAAATCTGCTGCCTGTTAATGTCGTGGAGCGTTCCCTAGTTCTAGTGCTGTTCGAGAGGGTAAATAACCGCTCCCTATTGACTCGTTCCGCACCACTCATGATTTTATACACTCCTAGCCTGTCTCCGTTCCAGGCTGAAGAGACCCAACCTATCCAGCCTCTCCTCAGACAGAAGCCGCTCTGGACCTTGGATCATTTTTGTTGCCCTTCTCTGCATCTTTTCTTGTTCTGCTCGGTCTTTTTTGAGCTGGGGCGAGCAGAAGTGAGGAGGTGCCGTCGCCCCGTAACCGGCTCCAGGCCTGTGTCTTGCTGATCCCCGGAGCTCACGCTCCAATCTGGGCAGAGACTTGCCCTCTCGGGTCCAATTCGCTTCCCTGTGAGGCCTCCCTGCTGTCTGGGGAAGGAAGAGCTCGGTGCTGCTGATCCTCTCTCCGCCCCGTCCCGCAAGCTTCTTAACCAACGGCTCTGTTTTTCTGCAAGAAGCAGGCTGCCTTTCAATCCCCAAACCACCTTATTGTTAGTTTATTTGTTACATTTTGATCCCGCCCTTCTCCAAAACTCAGTCAGGGCTGCGGCTCAGAACATACAATAATACATTAAAATCCCTTCAAACCCCATGCTTTACTGCTCCCTGCCACCCACCAATCCTCCTCCCCAGCCCCTCTACCCAAATCCCACCTGCCAAATGTCCGGCCAAGCAAAAAGGTCTTGAATCTTCCCCCGAAGACGAGCAGGCTTGGGTCGACCCCCGAGGGGAGGGAGCGCTATTCTTGTGGGGCAGCAACAGGGAACGCCCCCTTGTGCGCCTTCAATGTAGCAACTTCATGGACCGTAGGGAGCCCTCGGCCGACCCCGGAGGCCGTGACAGGACATGGGAAGAGGCGGATCTTTCAGACCTGAGGGCCAGGCCGTTTAGGGCTTTATAGGTTAAAACCAGCCCCTAAAGTAGTTGCACGGACTTTACTGGGACTAGTCTGGGTTCAGCGGCTTTAGATCCAGACAGACCGAGCTGTGCTCCAGGGGGCTGGAAAGTCAAGAAACAGACTATGAAAGAGAAGGATTCAAAGCAGAGAATTGTATGAGACATTGTGGAGAATGAACTTCACCTGAGCGGGGAAAGGGATTGTTTTGACCAAGGCGTGCTGGCCGGCAGGATGCTGAGCCCGTTTTGCTGAAGGCTGAGGTAGCAATGAGGGGGTCATTGGCAGAGTAAGAGAATGAGATGAGTTCATGGCAGGAGGAAACCCAGCACTGAGGAATCACTGGGGTTTGGTTTTCCAGTCAGGAAGGAAAAGTCCAGAAAGTGTCAAAAGCCAGTCAGCTGAGAGACGAACTCACAGGATAAAGTGTGGGCGAGAACCAATTAAATATGCGTTACAGACAAACCCACAAAAGCAATTGGCTCTGCTCAAGCCCAGTCAGCTGTAAATGGAGAGAAGGCCACTCCTCCCCACTGTATTCATGTAGGAGATAAAAGCCAGAGCATCCCTGGGCAGATTAGAAGGGGACGATGTTCTCTCTGCTCCCGGACTGCTTCTCTAGGACAGGAGATATGCTCCTGCCTCTGAAAAATGGAACTGGAGTTATCCACTGTCTCCGAACCGTAGGAAATGATCACCTTGGAATCGCAGAATCAGACAAAGACCTGGGTTTATTGTCCCCCAAAATGCTAAATTCTGCATCCAGGAAAGCTCGATTCTGCAAGTTCGCTGGGACTAAAATGTTGCCTCAATTAGGCCCTTTCATAATATGCAAATATGCTTTACAGCTGGCACTTGCAAGAGATTTTGGACACCAAACACTAGGCACTGCTTGGAAGCTAGATAAATCGAGCTGTACTCTGATAGACATTATTTACATTGTCCTTACAATACACACGCAAAAAGTAAATGAATATAAATGAAAAATTAAACCACAAAAAAATGAAACCAGCAAAGCAACAACAAAAAAGGGGGGGGGTCTCTGAAAGAAGCGCAAAAGCCCCTTCCTGGAGAGCTCCCAGAATCCTCTCAGACCACGCACCAAGCCTTTCTGCTCCCAGGCTGCCCCACTCCACCTGGGTCCCAAAGCCGCTCCCGACCCGAATCTCTTCAGCTCCCAGGGCCCCTAGTCACCAGGATTGGGCCCCGTGGGCGGGGAGCAGGGCCCCCACCCTAGCAGCAGCCCTAGCCTGAGTCATGATTTCAGAGGCCCACGCACAGTTCACATGACTCTCTCTGCCACGGGGATTGGTTGATTCCACCGAAATTACCACAAACTGGGGCACGCAGTAAACCCAGGTCTCTGACGAGGCGCTGCGACTCTGTCTCCGTCGAAGGTGTCACCATCCAGTCAGGGGTTCATCCCCCCCCCCCCATTACACCTCAGATCCAGTCTGTTGCTGAGTGCTGGTGCTTCTGCCTACACATCGTTGCTAACTGAAGCGATTGGGTGGTGACCAGTTCAGCGCCTACTGGAGCAGCTCTCTCCAGAACTGGTCCAGCCCGTAAGAGGTTAACTCCCTGTCCCCTTTAGACAGAGCATTACTAACACAGTGTCACTCCAATGTCAGGCTCCTCACAAGCACACCAGGCTTATTTAAAAGAATTTTAATTTGTACAGTGCAAGATAGTGTCAAGACTGCAATAAACCAACTATATATAAAGAGATAACGCAATTCTACCTTACTAGGTGCATTCTAAGCTAATCTTACCCTATGCAGTTGTACGCTTGAAGGTTCAGTTTTCAGCAGCTCATTCTTAAAGTCTTTCTCTTGCAACCTTGATGTCTCTCAGCCGGGTGCCGTTTTTCTTGTTTCTGTTGCAGTTGCCTGTCAGTTCCAAGATTCATCTCTCTTGACAACTCTTAAATACCTTTCTCAGTCCTAGTGTTTTCCCCACAGGATTTTTGGGTCTTGTCCTGCTTGTAGGTCAGGTACCCCTCCTCCATTTGCATTTCTTAACCCTATCATTGTGTTAACAAACACCAGTTTGTGTTAACGGTTCCTGACAGGATATCTGGGGTTTGGATTTATTCTTGTTACATCGCTCACAATGTATTTATTCTCATTCCCTAGGGTTTTCATACAATGTTTCATCATGTTTACATCTCTTTCTTAATTTTGAGTGATATGACACCAAACAGGGCTATAAAACATTAACATGCAGTGATCACACCATATACACGTATGTTTCATGTGTGTTATGTATGTTGGTTTTATCCTCTTTCTCACAAGACGGCGACCCCAGGTCAGGGTGCAAATGTGAACTTGGACGCTGCTGGGTTTGTCTCCTGCATTCGGGGCCGTCTGGGTCCTCCTGGTCTCCCCCCACTGATCATGTCTCCCCCTCCTCCCACAGTGTGATCTGTCCGGAATGTGGGTCAACGACCTGGGCTCCAAGATGGTTCTGTCCCCTGTGAATGAGGTGGGGGAATTCGCGGGCTCCTACCTCACGGCGGTGACGGCCTCCCCTAACCGCATCCTGGAGTCACCCTTGAAGGGATCCCAGCATCCCACGAAGAAGCGGGCCCATCCCACCTTTGGCTTCACCGTGACATGGCAGCACTCAGGTAGGTGGCCTGGCTGGATCACTCCCTCCCATCACCAAAATATCCCACTTCATCATCCAAAAACATAGCTGACATAGTTCAAAATAGAAAATAAATCTCCTACTGGATTGCAACGGGAGTGGGGCTGCATGTATACAACTTCCAACTTGACTGGTTAGGACCTCGGTAGATGCTCTGTCCTCTTCCCCCAGCACGGCGTGTCCTGTGGGGAGCAGGAGGGGCTGGATGGGGATTTACATGGGAACGAAGGTCAGCACTGATGAGGAGTGAGGAATCGCTGGGGTGATCAAAGCAATGGGAGTACTGAGGAGAAGCAAGGGGAGGCCAGTAGGAACAGAAGGACCAGAGCCCGGACAATGTCTTGGCAGTGGGAGTGGTAGGAAAGGCTCGGATACTTTTAGGATCAATCATTTGTAGAGAGAAGCAACCGACTGACTTTGGGAGGCGTTGAAGCTGAGCCCCAAGCTGGCTCCGTGTCTGAGGGAGAGGCTGGATGGTGACAGAGAGGGAACGGGGAGGGAAGGTGAGATCAGTCTTGGATGTGGCAAGCTGTAGTTGGCAGCGAGACACCCAAGTGGAGATGTCCGAGCAATACGGGAGTGGATGGAGGGGGAGAGAGCGCAGGAGCAGACAGACAGAGCTGAGTGGGGTCAGCATGCAGGGGTCGGGATCCTGCAAACGACGAGATTCAGGAGTCTGCCCCCAGGACAGAGCCTTGGGGAAGTCCCACAGAGAGGGGGAGCGACACAGAGGAGGTACCAGGAGAGAGACAGACACCGCGCTAACTCCACGTTGTGAACATTGCGTCGGCACGTTGCAGAGCTGCAATGTTCACGTGGAGCTGGCGTTCCGGGAGTCGGTTTTCACCCATTGACAGAGCGGAGAGAAGCAGTCGAGCGAGCAGCCCAGGAAACTGCAGGAGCAAAGAGAATCAAGGCGCTGGCTGTGGTCGATAGGGTCTAAGGCAGATTGATCATTTTATTTATTTTTATTTATTTTCATTATTTATACCCCATCTCTGCTGCCGAGGCAGCTCGAGGCAGCTCACAAAACTTAAAATAATTTAAAATATACATAAAAGGGAAGGATAAAAATAAGACTGAAACAATTAACACACACACACACCCCAAGGCAGAACAACCAGGTCTCGCACTGTCACCGAAATGAGGCGAGGGGCCACCCGGGCTTCCCCCGGCAGGGAGTTCCACAGCCTGGGCACCGGCGCCGCCGCAAACACCCTCTCCCTTGTAGCCCCCCGCACCACCTGGGGGACACGGA